>CM067474.1:64662041-64694838 GCA_034552555.1 Semaprochilodus insignis
CTAATGTTGTGCAAGTCGTGCCATTTTGATGCTTGTGTTTTGAGACTTTGCAGCGCGTTTTTAACTTGCAGTGCGCTGGGCTTTCTCGGCCACCGTACAGAGCTCATTAGAATATTTATGAGCAGATCAAAAAAGGAAAACGGCTCGTTTCAGTCTAGGGCCAAATCATACAGCGTAAATAGGTGTGTAGTACCACATCTGGGTGTTTTTCATTCCAACCAAAGTCACATACCGTCTATGTAGGACATCAAATAACTATTTCAATGCTGAATAAATACATTCTTGGACTCAACCTGGACAAAGAAATCGGCTTTGATCAGCATGAATGAGGCCATTACAAGAAAGATCAACAGAGACGGCTGTCACTAGAAAGACGAGAGCACTTTATGTAGCGCCTTCATTGTTCTTGCTCCTCTGTAGAGCCATAGTTGAGCCTTTCATGCTGTGTTGTTCATCCTGTTTCTTCACAATGTTGAGAGTGTCAAATATCAACAAACTCTTATGCATTACACATCACCTAGAGAATCACAGGCCTCCCCACACACGACCTGTCAAACCTGAACAATTAGGCTACTTAAGGGCTTTCACAATAGTACAATCAGTCACGGTACTCTTTCTTCACTCTACGTCCATCAGCCTGGAGATACAGAACATTAACATGTACAAAAGCTTCTTCCCCCAAAAGTTGGGTACCTTCAAACATATTGCACTGAAATGGCTTCGGTGGCCACTTTTAGGGGAAGTGACTGATGCACAGGCCTCATGTGTTTAAATGAGCTTCATGGATGGGCTAGTTTGGTGTTTGGTGAAAAGCTCCACAAATAGCTGCACTCAGAAGTAATCAGCCAACAGGAATGAAACTTGGTGGGTAGGTTTGACAACGTGAGACATGAGAATGATTCAAGTTTCATGTGACGTCAGCAAGGATGGGCCTTATCGCTGGACCTGACTAACCCAACAGCCACAATTGTGAACAGTGATGTCCTCCATGAGTCATCCTGTTAGTGCCAGCACCATTGCCAGATAGCAGATGATGCAGGACTACATGCACGCAGACCGTTACCACAGCCGCCCTTAACACCACGTCAACGCCGCCAAAGACTGCAGTGGTGTCGTGCCAGACTGTCATGGAGTGACTCGGAATAGCAGCGGGTCATCTTCAGTGACGAGTCCTGCTTTTGTCTTGGTGGAGACGACCAACGAATCCGTGTGTGGAGGCACCGTGGTCAGCGCCAAGATGAATGGTTTGTTGGTTCTGGTAACCTTTATCTTCCTTCCCAATAGCATTGCAGTCCCACACTTCCTTCTGGGTGATAGTACTCTTTTGGTGACGAGTGTATAATACAATATTTCGTACAATTTTCACTCAGTAAATGTACATAGTGCTCAGAGTGGTACACAGTACCGTTATGTGTACCAGGAATGTTGCTAGCATGCCAGCACTTCACAGAAGCTCAAATTCACTTTCACTTTCACACGCCAACAGGCATAAAGAGAGAACCAGCACTTTTTTGCACTTCAAGCACATTTAAACCATCAACACTGATAGCAGCATCACTGTGAGCAACTCATCTACCCTTTTGAACACACTCTACCTTAATATGATATAAAAGGTCCATCTTAAAGAGACCTCGGAGCTCTTTAGAACCCCTGGAGTTAAACAGGATGCTTGTTACTGCACTGATTTATGCAAATGAGCTCAGGTCCAACTGGCTGCCCTGTATGGAGCCTTGTTTGGAAAGAAGTCCAGGCTGAAAAACTGCTTATAACTTCAAGATGAATGGGCAGAGCTAAGCTGCTGTAGGTTCATATGGTCTATATGGCTGTAGGTTCAAATGGTAATTGCAGTAAAAAGTGGAATTAAGTTCAGAAAGATTTGTCAGCTGCGTTGTTCCCTGATCAGCGACACCGCTCACATTAGCCATGCTGCTATGACTCAGAACTTGGTCCTCAATTCACCGTTTGCCATTTGAGATATTTGCTTTAATTTGGTTTAATCTGTCAGATCAATTTGCCTGAAGAAGCACCATAATTAAGCTCTAATGAAATAATACTATAATCGAGCGGTGAAGTCGATTCTGCTCCCATTAGACTTAACAAGCGTCTTAAGATGGGCTGAGTTTAAAACTACAGACGTGGCTCTTGTTCTATTAACTCTGGATTAGCTTTTCCAGATAAACTTTAGAACTAAATGACTTTTCACCTTCACTAAAACAATTCTGAAATTTAAAATTGCATTAGTGCCGGCAATATAGGATCCTGGGAAAATAAGGCACTAGAAAAATAGGGCATTGAGAATAGAGGACCCTGAGAGAATAGGGCATGGGGAAAACAGTGCCTGGGGTACATGGAACCATGAGAAACAGGGCACTAGGAAAATAGGGCACTGAGAATAGAGGACTCTGAGAGAATAGGGCATGGGGAAAACAGTGCCTGGGGTACATGGAACCATGAGAAACAGGGCACTAGGAAAATAGGGCACTGAGAATAGAGGACTCTGAGAGAATAGGGCATGGGGAAAACAGTGCCTGGGGTACATGGAACCATGAGAAACAGGGCACTAGGAAAATAGGGCATTGAGAATATATGACCCTGAAAACATAGAACACTTAGAACATAGTGCCCTGAGAACACAGGGGCCTGGGGACACAGGACTCTGGAAGAATTGGGCACTAGGAAAATGGGGCACTAAGAACATAGAGCCGTGGGAACACTGAACCCTGGGGACATGAAACCATGGGAATATAGAGCCCTGGTTCTCTGATGCTTATTTTCAGTCCCACTGCCTATTTCACGCATTTGCAGACTGAGAAGGAAATCAGAGTAAGGGTGTACATGTTACCAATTACCCTGGTGATTCACCCCCCCGTCACAGGAGGTCGCTCTCACCTCAGTTTTAATTTGTTCACCTGTTTCCTGTTTTGGTCGTGAACGCAGTATTTAAGGACTCCTCACCTGTTCTCGGTTGTTTGGATACCCCTGGTCTGATTTGTTTGCCTTGATTGGTTTAGTCATTAAACCTGCATTTGGATTCAACCCCTGGTCTTGTGTGACAGTACAAGCACTGAGAAATCTGATGACTGAGCTAAGATTCAACTCTCTTTATCTGACCTCTGGGCCTTAATCTGAAGATTAACTGGAGTATGATGCTTACAAGATTATTTGAATAACCAGATAACTGGTGAAATCTGATAACAATCGCATTATTAAGTGCGTGTAAACACACTCTATGAGAAACCTTTGCTGGCAGAGGACTCAACTTTTAGGGGAGCAAATATAGGAACCTTTGCTCACCTAAACATTGAGGGCTCTGTCACCAAAGGTGCAGCAGATCTAGATGTACATATCAGGAAATAACAGCTGAAATTTTGATCTATCATCTGTCAAACATCTTATGACCTCAACGCCTTAATTGCATAACACAAACAAAACAAGCAGTGCAGTGCAAACAATCGGGAAGACAGTGGATGAGGGAAGAATACTTTTAGTCTCGAAGGAAAACTCAGCAACGTTCACCAGGATGCATGTGTAGATGTTTCAATTTCAATCAATTTCAAGTGCATTAAAACAGACTGTAGAGTTTTCGGACAGATGGACAGATGTGTTACGGATGAACCTAAAGCAGAGTGATAGATTGTGAACACATCTAGAGAAATAAAGGGGCAGCTCAGGATTCAAAGCAAACAGCCTGTTGGTGGAGGTAGAGTCACGTATGGCTGGCAATGAAACCAAATGTAAATCAGCTGAAGCGGACAGAAGCTCATATCTGACAGAAGACCTGGAAGTTAATGACCTGAAACAAGCTGCTGAAGCAGCTATGGAGTTTTTCACTGGATGCTTGTTTTGAAATGGTCCAGCCAATTGTGTAACTCAAACCTTGTCTATGTTTCAGCCTTTATGAGATTTAATTTATGTTGCCTATGGATAACAATATTTCATTGCTTTCCAATGAAAAAACATGTATCTCATTTTTGTCGATTTGTACTTTTACACATCTTTTGATCACAGCAGATGTTGTTTACATTGTGTGAAAATTTTCACGATGAATGGACACAACAGAAATGGCCCATATCCGCTTGCAAAAAAGCCTGGTTCCATTGACTTCCATTCAAATTCAATTCGGTTTTTGGTCTGTCCTTAAAAGTTGCCAATTTTTTTTTTGAGATACTTGTTTTTCTTTGGACAGCAATGAAATGCTGACGTCATGGATGTCTCTATGAACTCGTCCAACCTCTGTTGGTTTTCCATTTCAATCGGTGAATGACGGATGCGGATTGAATAAAGGAAATCATGTTCATTCAAACACATCGTAGGAACAGCAACACCATTCTGTAAAACACAAACAGCTCTCAAACAGGGGACAATATTCATTTGCCCTTAAGCTGTGTGTATATTTGTCCTACAACAGAGGCTCGGTGTAGCTGGTTATGTCACATCTTTTTCCTTTTCCTCATTTTCCAAAGCTGTGTTTGCATTTGTACAACCAGTGTTTTCTCTTCTATGACGAGCTGTAAAACATTGACCTGAATGTGCTCCTGATGGCTGGTCTACCAATTAAAGGTGGTTTTTAATGACGTACACATCTTGTGTTATCTCTGTCCCTTATACAGAGGGAGATCGGTCATGCTCATCACATCTATAGGCTGCCGACCGGGCCCCAGTAGGGTTCTTATAACAGGTCTCAGGGTTTGTGGTGTAAGAAGAAATGTCCATGTCCACACTTCTTCTGGGATAGCACTCCCAGTAGCTCCAGTATCAGTTTTTGGGTCTCCAGTTGGCTGACACAGTCCTAAAGAATAAGCCCTCCTGCTGGTTAATCTCATGCAGTGCTTTGGCTAAAGTGTGTGGCAGGTGTTGTTCTCGTGCTTGGGCTCTGTTTTATAGGCTTTGCCCATATGGGAGCTGCACAACTCTCCAACACTCTCTCTAGGCTACTGAGCAGACTACAGCTGGGGCACTATGCAAACTGCTCTGCTGCCATTTAACTTCGTCTGATTATCTTGGCCTGCTTATGGCTTTTTCAGGAGTCAGGTCTTGATAGAGTTGCATGGGCTAAGATAGTCCACTATCTGCCAGGCCTACAACTAACCTTCTCGTATCAGCTCATCACATAGTCACACAAGTCTGTAGTTGCAGTTCTCAGCTAAAGCACAGAAAGCAGCCACAAACACATCCACGCGTTTGTTCTGCTCCTGTTGTTTAGACACAGTATCCGTTTTGACTGTTCCTGAGGTTTAGTGAGGTCAAATGGCCCCCGCGGCTGGATGCTAAATATGGCACTTGCGCGATGTTTTGGTGACACTGTGCCCACAATGTGAGGCAGTACTAAAGCAACTCATTGACATCATGTCAAATCTGGTTGGTAAAGAGTGAGTCCACCACTGCTGTAGATCATCAGGTTCATTTCACAACTGTGTCAATAGAACAACCACCACATTTTCAGGCTCCTGCAGATGGCGGTGCACGAGGGTGATGGGACTAGTACCTGTGGGTTGTGAGTGATGGGATTCATAGACTGAGAAGAGGTGGTACAGTGCAGTGAATGTCTCGTACCATGTGTGGAAAATGGCTCCAGAGCAGATGTTAATGATTGGCTAAAAGGAGTGACTGCACTTAGTGTGAAGGAAGTAGCTGAATCTGCAGGTGTATGGAAGCGTACCGTCATACGGGTCTACCAGCAGTGGCTAAAATCCCAGTCTACAGGGAATTATCCTCGGAATTGTGCCAGGGAAGGCATCCACCAATTTTGGCCCAACTGCACAATTCTTTGATACCAGAGTGTCTGAACCTTATGTATGTGTCTGAATATAATATAATATAATATATTAGTAGTTCATATTGTTGGCCATTATTTTTAGTTCCTAAAACAGGTATTGGTGATCAAATGTTCAGGTCAACTGAACACTGAGTTGGCCAATCTGAGGAGTAAAACATGACGATTTTTATTTAGTCATTTATGGATCCCAGTCATTTCCACTCAATACCTAGGTCTCTATCACACAATGCTACAACTCACAGAAATTGATCCTACTTTATCCTACTTTTGTAACTTCATTATAATATATGCTACATTTCTCTGCAATGATAGTCCAGGTAGATGTTTGTGAAGGCTTGTGAATCCGCAAAAGTCCAAAACTGGCCCACAATTCCCATCGCAGTGCATTCTTATACAGTATATTGTATTTAACTAATACGGTTAGACAGCAGTCTTCATTATAGATTAGCGTATGACACATTTTCAGCACTTCCCCAAAACAGAAGGTCAGAATGTGTCACACACACTCAACAGAAAAAAACACACCTTTCATGATTCATCATCAGTCGAGACGCATTATCAGTCCGAATGACATACTCAGAGTGTCTAGCTGTGTTTAAGTCTAAAACAACAGTGCCATTCAGAGGCTTCAACCTGAGTGGTATCATCTGTGGGCTATTCAGTGTTTGTGCATTTTGGTTTTCTCTCTCTCTCTCTCTCTCTCTCTCTCTCCCTACCTCTCTCTCCCCCTTTTTATTTGGCATTTCCTTTTATACATCGTTATCTCTGTTTCTACTGAATGTCTTGGCCCACCAACCAGACCAGACAATCTTTGTGCTGATGAAAATAGAAGCAATTGGATAGAGGCAAAATAATTAAGCTGACTCGATTGTTTTTCACACATCACAGCTAGAACCACAAAACTGGACCCCATACGGGAATAGCGCACTGTTACTTCTGGAACCATCACAATTTGTCCTGTAGGAATGTTTAGAAAATTCAGTGCCACAAATAAGGTGACCGTGGACACCTCCTCCACTGACCCTCATAGATATTACATACAGACTCATATACATACATATTTGCAACCACCTGGGACACTATAGCAATTGCCTAGCAGAACCACTTGGGATAATTTAACAGTTTTAACTGCTGCTTTTAACTGTTCAGTACTTTTTACCTGACTTCTTCTAGGTAACACTGTAGTTCTAGTTCTAATAGCCCAGTAAGTAATTACTCGATATGCAGATTGAGCCTTGTTTTGCTAATTCATTGCTTCTTCTTGTTTGAGGGAAGGAAATTTGGTTACACTTGTGTGGTTTAGGGACACAGATCAGTGGTGAAATATTTAATTTGTCAAAAAAGGACCTATTATGCTCATTTTCAGTGTTGATAGCTGTGTGTTTGGGTTCTACTAGAACAGATTTCCATGTTTCAGTTTTCCCAAAACACACTCAATCTTTCTCATACTGTACATCTGTATTCAGCCTCTGTCTGAAACACTCTGTTACAGCTCCTATGTCTTTAAGCCCCGCCTCCTGATGAGCCCAGTGTTCTCTGATTGGTCAGTTCGCCCACTGAAAGTCCGGTAGAACAAGTGGGTGGATCTACCCTCGCAAGCTAAACTGGAGCGGACTGGTTTCAGAGTGGTCAGTTTTTACTGGTTTAGCTCTCTGTGTGTTGTGTGAGGGTGTGCCAAGCTTGCTGGTAGGCAGGCACTAAGGACTGTGTTACGTGATGATGTTAGCCTGTAACAGAGGAAAGGGCTGAAATTTCAACAAGACCTTTCAGGCAGCTGAGAAAAGTGGTTTCTGTGGGAGGGAGTTTCTCCCTCTGGTGTGTACTTTGGGCTTTAGAACTTTGCATATCATTAACATGCAGGAAAAGCTCAGTTAGCGCCTGAAAGGAAAGAGAAAAGCCAGAAAGGCAAAATAGATTCTCTCTAATGACATTTTAACTCAATGTTTAATGTCCCTAATTGTAATAACGTGGATACCACATTTTCCTGATTTGACCTGTTGTTTCTTTTTCTTGCTTCCGCACCGACGGGTAGAATCAGGAGACTGAAGGCTGGAGATGTTGGAGTAGTTTATTTCAAGGCGATCGCAGTTCACTCACAGCTCTTGTTCAATCCAGTCCAAAGGTAGAAACTTGTCACAGGGTTTTTATACACCGTTTCACCACCCCCTTAATGTACAAAAGGATGTGTCCTTATCTGGTTTTACCAGATTGTCAGCTCTCCTCCAAATTGATGTTTTGACCTATAACCTGTAGTACCCTGAAGGTACCATTCTTCCAGGGACTCCGACCCCGTCGTAAATGCATACAATTCAAGTTCTGTTCTGGTAATGCAGCTGTTCCCCACATGGTAAACTTATACACACTTTATACATACACACTTATACAAAAACACTGATATCCAACAGACCTTGTGAATGAGTTATATTTCCACACTGAAGCCAAACTGCGCTCACCTATTGTTGCTATGACTTTTCAAACATAGTTCCATAAACGAAGAAACAAAAACTTTTAAATGGCTTTTGATGGCTGCCCTGATAACAACAGTTATTTCCTGTGCCTACCATGCGGTGAATTTATCTCTGAAGTACATTAAGACTGAAGTATCATTTACAAGCAATACACAGCTCTAATGGCGGCAATATCAGTAATATCAGTAACATTAGCACTGGAGGATGCCTTCAGCAGACTTCACTCATCTAGTAGCAATTATGGTGAGGGGGAAAGAGCTTCCTCAAGTTTTCAAGGACAACATTTTAAAGCAAAACTTTGTTGGACGAGGCTACAGAGCCCTAACAAAGACCTTCAACATCAACAACAGTTTAGAAATGACTCAGCCGCAGTGATAAAGATGTTAGAAGAGAAGCCACTCGGAAGGAGTTGTAGGACAACCTGAACACAGCAGGAATAACAGCTACACAGAGAACAGCATCTCTGATGTCCTGACTTAAATCCTATTGAAAATCGCAGCACTGAAAAAAAAGGACTTTTGTGTGAAATGGCTAGTATGCAGATCAGCACCTCCAAGTCTGAGTACATGGGATGACTTGCCCCCTCCGGGTAAGGGGTTGAGGATCTAGCTCAGGTGGAGGAGTTTAAGTATATCTGGGTCTTGTTCACGATTGATGGGAAGAGAGATTGTGAGATTGGGACAGGAGGCAGGAGTAATGCGGTCGCTGTACCAGACTGTAGCGGTGAAGAGGGAGTTAAGACGCAAGGCAAAGCTCTCTGTTTACTGGTCGGTCAACATGCCCACCCTCACCTGTGGTCATGAGCTTGGGGTAATGACCGAAAGACTGAGATTGCAAATACAAGTGGTGGAAGTGACCTTTCTTCGCAGGGTAGCTGGTCACTCTCTACTTGACAGAGTGAAGAGCTCAGACATCCAGAAGGAGCTCAAAAGTAGAATAGCTACTCCTCCTCCACATTGAAAGGAGCCAGTTGAGGTACTTTGTGCATCTGATTTGGATGCCTCCCTTTGGAGGTTTACCAGGCATGGTGAACTGGGACGAGACTTGGAGGTCATCCCAGAACCTGCAGGAGGGTCTACATCTTCAAGCTGGCCTTGGGATTCCCCAGAGCCAGAGGAGGTTGCAGGGGACAAGGGCGTTTGGGTTTCTCTGCTTTACCTATTGCAACCATAACCCTAGCTGGGCACCTCCCATTGGAGGTTTACCAGGCACAGTCAACTGGGATGAGACCCAAAGGTCATACCAGGACCTGCAAGAGGGACTACATCTTCAAGCTGGCTTTGGGATTCCCCAGAGCAAGCTGAAGGAAGTTGTAGGGGACAAGGCCACCTGGGCTTCTCTGCTTTCCCTAGTGCAACTGCACCCCTAGCTGGATTAAGCGATATAAGAAGATGGATGGATGGATGGATAGATGGATTCTGTAATTGTAAGTCCGGCAGAGGGACACTCCTTGGGGTTTGCTAAGAGAAATGGGCCACACTTGAACCACAATGTTGCAAAAACCTAAAGTAACTTTAATATGAGTCAATGGAACCAGACTATTTCCAAGCGATTCTGGGCCATTTCTATTGGTCCATTCATCATGACATTTCCACACAGTCTAAACAGCAACTGCAATACAAATCGACAATACAATACAAATCGACTAAAGATGGAGATGTTTTTCATTAGACAGCAACAAAGTGGATATATGCACTGTAAGTATATTATATGTGCTTACCGGATGACGAAATCTGCCGCGTCAATGAGAGGTCCATAACCTGATGAAAGGAGATTTCCGGAATTTCCGACCACAGAGCAGGTCCTGCAGCGGTTTGGTCCAGAGTCCAGATAATGATCTTCACCCGGAATCACCTCAAACAGCTTATCCAGCACTGTGCTCAGGTTGGCTGGGTTACTCTCTGATTGCAGCCACTAGATAGATAGATAGATAGATAGATAGATAGATAGATAGATAGATAGATAGATAGATAGATAGATAACATTTAATAAATTTAATATCCAGTCAAAACAGCCATTAAGGGCAATGGTACAAAAATGTTCAACCTTCCACTATGAGAAGACACCTCATCACTATGGAGGTCTGAAAGGAGGTGTAGCTGTTCAAGAAGCTCCTCACTGAGAAAAGGAGACACACACATCCAACAAAGAAGCTGCTGGTGTTCTCAGAACAATGGACCGACAACCCCAGAGTCCAGAACGTCAACTTCAAATTATGGACAGTAGTAGCAATAAAAGAACTGATAAATATTGGTATTGATGAGCAGTATCAGTATTGACAAAATCCTACCAATAGTGTTACTGTGCATATATGGATTGTGTGGACTGAGGAGATAATGGTATATCTTGAGACCTTCACCATGCTCTGCTGCTGTCAGAGGAAAACCTCAATTTTTTTGTTTTTCAGTTTGTGACATAATTCAAAAGTGCCTCTTGCCCTTTACATTGTGTCTAAATATCACAAGGCATGGACCAAAAGAAAGGGTCCAGAATTACTTGGGAAAACATCTGGTTACCTTGACTTACATTGAAAGTTAAGTACGTTTTTTTCCCTTCTCCTGTAAAGTTAGCATTTTGGAGAAGGTTTTGTTCCAAGTTTGGACCGACAGCAGCGATATGTACGTCAAACTATATTAATCATCATATGTGTACTCATAAGTGAACCCGAAACACAAATGAGTACTTTGTTAAGCACACAGATATTATCAATCATGCACACATATACACAAACACACGCCTAAAACCCAGTCATGCAGCAGAACTAAGCATACAGTTCTCACCAAACTCTCCAGCTACTCACGTAACCACTCACTCTTACGTCAGTTTCTGTCTACATAAACATGCACATTCATGCATTCGTTCACCAAGACCTGGGTTAAACTTCAACTGACATTTCCTCCAGTGATATAATACAACATTCCAAGAGATATGGAAAGTGTATCTACTGAGTTAGCCTACTCACTTTGCCACAGGTCAATCCCAGGTCAATCCCGTGTTTATCACATAAGATTAGATTCGATTAGATTAGAACCATTTGCCGGCTGTGTTTGCAGACAGAGGAATTTGTCTTCTGCATTTAACCCATCGGTGAAAGTGAAACACCCACACACACTAGTGAACACACACACACTACAAGGCAGTGAGCACGCTTGCTCAGAGCACTGGGCAGCCCTATCCATGGCACACAGTGAGCAGTTGGGGGTTAGGTGCTTTGCTCAAGGGCACTTGCTCAAGGGCACAGTCACGTACTGTCAGCTCAGGGACTCGAAACTGCCAACCTTTTGGTCACAAGGCTGGTTCCCTAACCTCCAGCCTAACTCCGATGTCCCAGACAAACGGTGTTTCTCAATAGCAAAAACATGAAGAACGTACTTGTCTCCTGAGGAAGGACATTCTTGGCAAGCTACTTTGAAGGAACAAACTCGTACCAACATGAGGACGGAGAACAGGAGTGATTTGTACTTGCAGTTGTGCGATATCCCTCTCAGACTCCAGTGGAGACCATTTAATGGCCTATAATTGCACTATTAATTTAGACGTGGAACACAAAAACACCTACTACAGTACCAATGATAAAACTGACTCGGATATGAGGGCTGGTGTGCTCTTTTTCTTCGCAGCCAGAATGTGTAAGCTACTATCGTAACAGAGAAACAGAGAGAGAAAAGGTGTTGCAGCCGAGCTGACAGGTGGAAGATGAAGGAGAGACTATCCGTTATAGTGGGACTTATCTTCGGCTGAAACTCTCTGCTGTGATGGATGCACACTAATGGGTATAGACAGCCATATCAGTCTTTCTGTTTTACTCCTAATTTAAAAGTATTTAAAATATTATTAAGAGCTAAAAGACATAAATTATAGGAGTAAACACACACAAAAACAACCCAAATAGCATAAATCAACACAATTACTATTTGCAGAACCTAAAAAAATGACTCGACTTTGTTACAAGCAATTGAATAAGTTTCACTCAACTCAAAAACTTTCATTGAAAGAATCGTTCGGTTTTTAGGTTGAATAAACTTAATTCATTTGCTTGCAATAAATTAGAGTCATTTTTAGATTTTAGGTTGTACCAACAAAACACTTTTTACATGGCTACTTATAAAAGGTTCTCCTTATGCGTATCTTCATGCTTTACTGTAGAATAACAGTGAAGACACCAAACTATAAACTAGCCCTCATGGAATTATACAGTCCACCTTAAACCTCCAAAATGGAACTTAGTCCACCTCCAAAATGGAACTTTGGCTGATAGAACAAGGTTTATTTCTAAGCAGGTTTGGAGCAATTCTATTGGTCTGTCCATCATGAATATTCACTAAACTGAAAGAGGAGCTAGAGCTTTTACACTGGGCAGAAAATGGTAAAAGGTGGGTATTGTCACTGTCCAAATAAAAACAAGTATTTCCAAAATGGTAACTTTACAGTAGAGGGCAAAACCTAATCTAGATTTAATGTAAGTCAGTGGAACCAGACAGTGGAACATCCATAGTTGGGTGTGTCTAAACTTGACTGCTACTGTATTTAAATCATTACTTTAGTGTAAAACTTCAGGGCCTCTCCAAAGTCAATCTCCAAGTTCCTATCCCCAGTGCCCATCTCAGGCGCCAAGACACCTCCATCAGTTCCAGTTCTTTATCTACTTGGCCCGGATCCTTGAATACTTAAACTAATAACTATTGGAGTCAGGAAACGGGTTCATTGTGATGGATGGTGAAGCTTGGCTACTGCTAGCTTGGCTAAGACTACCAAAGTTATTGTTAATTTAAACACCCTTGTCCTGACAAAATGCCAGAACTTTCATATCAGGTATTTTTTGCACCAAATGAGCAAAGATTTGGCATGTTGAAGGTCTCTTTTTCCTCTAAAGTAGGTTTTAGAGCAGAGTTTACTGAAAAAACAGAACTTATAAACTGACCACAGCTGTGGGTCAGGATCTCCTGCCAGCTGCAATGTTACATGATGGGATTTTATGGGTTGTTCTTGTTCGCAAGTCATGATCCATTGCTCCCTTAATATTCAAGGTGGAGCAAAAGTGCATCCAGGTACTTTACCCAACATGCATTCTTGAGTACTGAAATTCAACTTGGGCAGTGAAAGATGAAGTCGGGCAAGAACACAAGGATGCAAGAACACATACTGAGAAATGGCCAAGAGCTCAAAAGGCTTCTATCAAAACCTGAATAAAGAAATCTGAAGCGTTCTTTAGAGAACCATTTTTGTAAATGCAGGTTAAAGAACCTTATAGAGATTTTAATCACATAATGTGAACGTTCTAGAAAGAGCTTCAAACTTAATATAGAATATACATCATGGTAATTTATTTCATTTCAATATTTCATTTTCATACATGGGTCCATCCAGTGAGTCTACTATAGCATCAAGGGTCAAAGAACCCCTTGAGGCATCTCTGGGTCTCTGAGCCTAACTATTTACATCACCTGAGAATGATGGTTTACTTTGTATCTGAAGTCATAATGTAGTTTCCCCCTTTAAATAAACCAATGTTGCTGAAGTTCAAAGCTCTGAATCGAGGCACCACTAAAATAGAAGACATTCTTAGTAAGCTGATGTCTGGCACCAAAACCCTGATCCTTTTAATAACATCCGTGACATCCTGAAAGACTTTGGCGCGCTTGTGAAAGTGTGGAGCGGCTCATTGGCTACAAATGTCACGTATCACATGACCATTTTCAATGAGAGCTTTTACATTACCCGTAGCTCATCATGACTGCGAGAACAGACAGGCTGAATTTCAGCCTGGCCATAAGCGTGACATGCTGGCCGCAGTTTGTACACCACCACCATGTACACCACTAACACTCCCATAAACACCAACATATACACCATCAACACTACCATAAACACCAACATATACAACACCAACACTATCATAAACACCAACATGTACACCACTATCATGAACACTACCATAAACACCAACAGATACAACATCAATACTATCATAAACACCAACATGTACACCGCCATCAACACTACCATAAACACCAACATAAACACCAACATGTACACCACTATCATGAACGCTACCATAAACGCCAACATATACACCATCAACACTATCATAAACATCAACATGTTCACTACCATCAATACTATCATGAACACTGCCATGAACCCCAACATGTACACCATCATCAGCACTAACATCAACACTACCATAACCACCAACATAAACACCAACATGTACACCACTATCATGAACACTACCATAAACACCAACATATACAACACCAACACTATCATAAACACCAACATGTACACCGCCATCAACACTACCATAAACACCAACATAAACACCAACATGTAAATCACCATCAATACTACCACAAACACCATGTACACTACCATCAACACTATCATGTACACTACCATAAATACCAACATGTACACCATCGTCAACACTATCATGAACACCAACATAAACACCAACATGTACACCATCGTCAACACTATCATGAACACTACCATAAACACCAACATGTACACCATCGTCAACACTATCATGAACACTACCATAAACACCAACATGTACACCATCAACACTATCATGAACACCAACATAAACACCAACATGTACACCATCGTCAACACTATCATGAACACCAACATGTAGACCACCATGTACACCACTGTCAGTTCTACCATGAACACTACCATAAACACCAACATGTATACCTCCTTCAACACTACCATAAACACCTACAATACCATCAACCCTACCCAAAGCCCTGAAAGACTTTGTTTGGAGATAACGGCATGTTTACGGTAAGTGGGGAAATGATAGAAATGAGATTTTACTCTGAACTGGGGCTTTAAACTGAGGTAACAAACACGCCTGCTTCACCTGCTGCTGCAGCTGACAGCACTGAGCAGCTGATGGAGGAGAGAGGAAACGGATGAACGGATGGAAGGATGAGTGGATCAGAGAAATATAGTGTGGAGATGAGTGACGAGCCACTCATACAGGGAGAGAGAGAGAGAAGGAAGAACAGTGGAGACAGACAGGGAGATAGAGAGAAGGAATAAGAAAAGAGAGAGAAATAAGGACTCTTCCTTATTTCTCTCTCTATATACCAGAAAAGAAGAGAGAAAGCTAGTGAAGACGGACGGAGACAGAGAGAAAGCAAGTGAAAAATAAAGAAGCAACAGTAGTGGAGTAAAAGAAAGCGAAGGAATAAAAGATAAGGAAGAAAAGAGAGGGAGAGTGAAATAGAGGGAGAATAAGAGAAGGATAGAAGAAAGATTGAAGAAAAAGGAGATAGAGAGATGAGAGAAAGGGCGAGGGAGAAAAGTGAGAGAGAGAGAGAGAGAGAGTGTGTGTGTGTGTATGAGAGAGAGAGAGAGAGAGAGAGAGAGAGAGAGATGTGGTTGTACTGGAGATGTTCTTAACCTGCTCCACTGACATTCACTCTGATTGAAACCCACTTTATCAGAGCCCAAGATTAAACCCCACAACTCTGCATTCTGTCTAAAAGTAATGTCTCTCTCTCTCTCTCTCCCTCTCTCTCTCCCTCTCTCTCTCTCCCTCCCTCTCTCGTAAATTGAATCACTGCCTTTTCATTTAATCGTCCCCGTGCTTGGAGCATTCTGGGTAATAAGACCAAAGAGTCAGTTCTGATTTAGCTGGTCGTGTGTCTAACTGAAGTGTTGCAGTGAGCCGACAGGATTTCACCGTTTACAAACAGAATGAAGGAAAGCAGAGGCAAAGAACACAGCTCACCAGCCTCAGCCTCCGCATGACCCTCAACACCACAGCTTCCCCAGAGCTGACTTTACTTAATCATTCATCCTTTAGGACCTCATCTTTTCATTCATCCTTTTTGGGGCATGTCTTTATTTGAGCCTAAAGAAAGTCCGGTTTTGTCTAATCAGTAAGCAGTGTATATTATTGTTTCTGTATGAATAGGCAAAACCAACTCAGCCAGAATATATTTATTACAACTCTCTATAATCCGACTACACACTCATAATTTAACGAACAGCTGCACAAATAGCCGCACCCAGAAGGAATCGACCAACTGGAATGAAACTTGCTGGGTAGGTTTGACACTGTGAGACATGCTACTGATTCAAATTTCACGCTCGGCCACACACGTGACATAAGCAAGGACGGGCCTTATCACTGTACCTGACTGACCCAACAGCCACGACTGAGGACATTCAGTGAGCAGTGATGCCCTCCATTGGCAGACAGCTGCACCACACAGGACTACATGCACACAGATCGCTACAACGACTGTCCTTAACACCACGTCCACGTCACCAAGGACTGCAATGGTGTCGCACCAGACTGTCACGGAGTAACTCAGAATGGCAGCGGATCATCTTCAGTGACGAGTCCCGCTTTTGTCTTGATGGAGACACACATCACACGTCCAGAAGGCCTGGTGTCACTCCACCTCCACCCCTACCGCACAATCTGTAGGAACTGTGTGAAGATATTCAAGATGCATGAGATGGATTATCACAGGACACCATTAGGAACCTCTACAACTCCATGCTAAGACGTCTGGAGTGATGCATTAGCAAACATGGTGGCTCAGTGCCATACCGAGAGACACTACTTCTGTCTGTGAAGCTCAATAAATATTGTCTATATCAGTCTAAATTTATCATAATTTATTGTTCCTGGTAAGCTTTATCTTCCTTCCCAATGGTACTGTAATCCCACACTTCCTTCTGGGTGCAACTATATATATGTATCTATGTATATACAGGCGTCCACCAAATCTGGCCCAACTGCACAATTCTTTGATGTAAGACTGTTCAAACATTGATGTGGCCTACATCCAGAAACCTGTCCTGTACATGTCAAATCCAATCACAGCTGTTATTCATCCTTGTGGAGGTATTACACGCTATCTGATACGTTTCAGTCATACCTACATATGCTGGAGAGCTGTCTGAGAACTGCATGCTTTGCTCTGGTGTGTGGTGGTTGAGTTTTAGGCGTGGGTTTGTGTATATGTGTGCATAATTGATAATATCTGTGTGCTTAACAAAGTACTTATTTGAGTTTCAGGTTTGCTGATGTGCACACATATGCTGTTTAATATAGTTTGATGTACATATCAAACAAAGCCAAAAAGAAAACTTTACAGGAGAGGGAAAAACCCTACTGTCATTCTAACATAATTCAATGTAACCAGACATTTTTCCAAGTCATTTTCTCCCATTTCTTTTGGTCCATTCATCATGAAATTTCTACACAACATAAAGGACAACAGGCATTTCCAACCTGTGTCAAAGCCGGAAAAACAAGAATGGAGATAGAAGGTTTTGTTCCAACAGCACCAGTTACAGGTAGGATAGCAGAGCACCTGGAGGAACCCCATGCAAAGACAGGGCCCTTGGTCACCTGGTCAGGGAATCGAACCCAGGCCCTTTTTGCTGTGAGGCGACAGCGCTTGCCACATGGCCACCATAGTAACTAAATGCATTATACAATCTACCGGTCATTCAGCTCATGTACTCCTGTTACAGTGGAGGCTCTCAAGGTCAACTGGTGCTTCACTCTGCCGTTGCTTTTATTAGTTTGCTGATTGTTGTATTTGTATTTGTATTTGTTGAATTTGAATCTGTATTTGAGCATATCAAGTCATGTGTTCCTTGGTAATTACCCACTGGGTTCATTTTGCGATGTAGTCTTACTCAAGGCTGGGAACCATGCTGGGGGTTTAAGCATGACTGCAGAGAGCAACGGAAAGTCAGGTGTGAGCTTTGGCAAAGGATGAGCTGTTAGACAGAGAACCATTTCACTTATGTACAGGGTGGCTGTGGCAGACATGAGCTGGAAAGTAAAGCACCATGACTTGTGGTCTCTAGCAGGCACCTCCATCATAACAACATGCTGGGCTTCAGCTAGTCTTGCAGGGCCAAATGCTATCTCGTAATGAGAACACACATCAGGGAACAACCTGTTAAACATTGGCTGCTGGAGTACAGTGTCATCTACCACTAGCCCTTGTAACCCACCCAAAAACACCTTTAGTCTGTTTAGCTCCAATGCAAATCCGATAACATAGCTGCCAAATCCATTTGATTCCACAGGACATTTACTACAGCTGTTTCATCACAACTGATGGCCACTGTAGAGCCTTGACAATGGTTATGCTGCTGTAGAAGTGCAGGAGGCATGGCCCGGCAAAGCAGCCAAATGTGGAGGCTCTCATGTGGATGGATGGATTCAGAACCATTTGCCAAATGCGGCTGCACATAGAGGAATTTGTCTACCCATCTGTGAAGTGAAACCCCAAGTACACATACACTAGCGAACACACACACCCACTAGGGTGCAGTGAGCACACGTGCTCGGAGCAGTGGGCAGCCCTATCCATGGTGTCTGGGGAGCAGTTGGGGGTTAGGTGCATTGCTCAAAGGCACTTCGGGCATGTCCTGTCGGCTCAGGGAATTGAAACAGCTCCAACCCTCCGGTCCCAAGGCTGGTTCCCTAACCCCCTGCCCATGACTGGCTGGAGAGACTGATGAGACTGAGAGTGGTGTCTGGTGCTTAGTTGGGGCGGGATTGGTAGAATGGTTACTGTCTTCCATGGCAGGAAGTGACCTGCCTATTTCATGGCCACTTGGTCAGTATACTGGTGCTTCGCTCAGCCATTGCTTTTATTAGTTTGCTGATTGTTGATTGGTGCATACTGCTCCCACAAGCATTGCCCAGTGTAGCCCGCTGAAGGTGTTGCTTTAAAAGTCATTTAAAACCTGAATTTGTATTTCAGCATATCAAGTCATGTGTTCCTTGGTAATTACCCACTGGGTTCATTTCACTCTGTTTGTCTGACTCAAGGCTGGAAACTACCCTGGGGGTTTAAGCATGACTGCAGAGAGCAACGGAAAGTCAGGTGTGAGAATTGGCAAAGGATGAGCTGTTAGACAGAGAACCACTTCACTTATGTACAGGGCGGACAAGAGCTGGAAAGTAAAGCACCATGACTTGCGGTCTCTAGCAGGCACCTCTATCATAACAACATGCTGGGCTTCAGCTAGTCTTGCAGGGCCAGATGCTATCTCGTATGAGACTGATGAGGCTGAGAGTGGTGTCTGGTTGTTAGTTGGGGCGGGATTGGTAGAATGGTTACTGTCTTCCATGGCAAAAAGTGACCTGCCTACTTCATGGCCACTTGGTCAGCATTACCCATTGGCCCCCGCCTGCTGCTGTTGCATAAAAGAAGATTGGACATGAAAGCACAGTGTTTCTCGTTTCTTCTTTTGAGGTGATGTTTACTTGTACTGCATGCAACATGCTATCTGCCCATGCTAAGTTTATGTTACATCCATGAATTAACACCAGGATCTTTGTTAGGGGGCAGTCATGGGCTGGAGCTTAAGGAACCAGCCTTGTGACCAGAGGGTCGCTGTTCGAGTCCCTAACCCCCAACTGCTCCCTAGTGCGCTGTGGAAAGGGCTGCCCAGCGCTCTGGGTAAGTGTGCTCACTGCCCCCTAGTGTGTGTTCAGATGTGTATGTGGGGTTTCACTTCACGGCTGGGTTAAATGTGGTAGACAGATTCCTCTGTGTGCAAACACACATGGCAAATCATTCCAAATTCTAATTCTGATTGTTTATCGGACAATGTTGATGCCCACCTCCTTCCCCTATTCACTATTTTGAGCTCTGCCTTCACAAAGCATTGGATTGGTTTGGAAGGCTCATATTCAATTCGTGCCCATCCTAATGAGTCTACATTCCCACCAATGTTATGGTTCCCAAGTCTCATGGTTGTCTATTGCTTCAGCCTGGACTACTAACGGCAGGTGGAAGGTCAAACTCGTAAGATGGGTTCATGGCAGTTTATTGCATTATAGGCTCCTTCATGAGGCTGTGGGGGGCATGCCCAAGCAGGAATAAAGCACGATCTGCAGCACATTGACCACAATTTGACACTGGATCAAGAGAAAAGGTTTACGGACCTGCCACCACCTGTAGGTGTCCTCAGTGACCTCAGCATTGTTCCTGGACAGCAGGGGCTGAACAGAGTGGTTGAGTTTGTCGCCGAACCATGTGTTTTCCTCCAGTTCCATGATGCAGCGACGGCAGGCACAGGGTCCTGCCGGGATGGCCAGCGACCACCCGAAGAAGAAGGAGGGATCATGGAGTGCACAGCTGAACAGAAAAGTGGAGAAGGAAACGATGCAGAAGAGTGCAGCCAGGGCACGCATCTTCTTCAGCTTCACACACAGCATCTTCAGGCTTGAGAGCTAACAAAGTTGCAGGAAACTGCAGGTCTCAACTTCTGACTTTCGCTTTAGCAAACACTGACGCTACCCTTAGGTGATGCTATGCTCTCCTGTGCATACCCACATTGTATGGTTGGCGTCCTGAATAGAAGGTTCTGAAGTCAGAAAACAACATCAGTCAAGCAGGATGATCTCTTACAGACCCCACAGCTCGTCCACACTCGTTGCTTGTTTATGATGACAGTTATATAGCTGATCTGTTCAGATGTCTGAGTTTGTTGGGTCTCCTTTGCTGCGTCTCTACGTTAAAGTCCTGAGGTTAATCCATCGAGTTCTACAGTTATTCCTTTGTTTGAACTTCAGCAGAGGCCTTAATTAAGCACACTTCCCGAGTAGTAGGTGTCAAGTGGGTTCATTTGCACTGGAGAGTCTCAGTATTCATCACTGCTTCAGCATGTGAAGAAGCGAGCGCAGGAGGGTCAAGTGTTTCAGGATGGAGGGAACCATCAGCCTTTTCCGCTCAGGCTGTTGACTTAATGGGGTCAGCGCGGCGTTTGCCCATGTCTGTGCAGCCGTCCACCTAGGAGGCAAACAGAAGGAGGGTTCAGACTAACTCACACAATTAATTATGAGTTCTTTTGCTGTCCTTTTATCCACCCAGTGAAGGACATTCTGCTTATATTTATTTATATATATATTGGTCTAGACAGAGTAAGAAGCCATCAGGTTATTGACAAGACTCTGGAATCTTCCACTTTGGATATCATGAGGGTTGCTAATGACCCTTGTTGGGCAGGTACCTCTGGTTGTCTAAGCTGGTTTATAGTAATGTCAGCTTTGGGTGCTATTGATCATAGTTCTCTTCATCAACATCATGGCATGTTCAGAATTCATAGAACTATGTAACATAAATACATTACAACTATATATATATATATATACACACACTGTATAGACCAGTTTTAGAAGGGCTTTAGATTAACAATTTAGCCCCCTTCCCAAATACATGCACATTAATACTTCAAATCGTCTATAGTTTATTCTCATTCTCAATATACTATGACAGCAGGACCAATCATATCAGACCTCCTAAGTTGTAAGCCAATCATATTCATCCTCCTAAGTTGTAAGCCTATTATATCAGTCTTGGGAGAGGGTCTTACTCGCGCTAATCGGTCAACAAACTGAAGCTGAAGACTAAGGTCAGGTTTATGACTAAATACACCGTAAAACAAACTTTATTCAAACTCTATAATATACAGAATGAAAGAGTGAGCAGTTACAGAATGAAAATATCCACCTACAATATGGATTTGTGGTAAAGTATAGTCAGTACAGCTGGTTATCGGGTTTCTACTTTGTTGTTTGTTAGCTTACTCCCAGAACCCCCACCCCTCCTCCCCAGTACTGGCTTTGCCCCCCTGTCCATGACCAGTTGGTGACAGTCCTGCTTGTAGCATCTACACAATGTAGATATTACTGATGTGGCATCTGACTGGATGGAAAAAGTGTTCAATGTTAAGAAAATATACTTTACTTCAATGGCCTTATCTGAGGTGTTCCCCATGGGTGAGTGTTGGGTCCTATTTTATTCATTATTTATACGCTTCCATAGGGTAATATTTCAGCAGCATGGCATCTGTTCTTATTGCTAATCTACAGCTTGTCTTATCACAGTCTAACTGATGCACTGACGTGTACATTTGTAGTCTTCTGAACAGCTGTAAAGAACTGTCAAACCTATCACCTAAAACCAACAAAGGCTAAAAAACAAATCCATTAATGAGACCAAGATTCCAGACTACAGCAGTCCAGCAGTATTCACCATTCTACTGTATCTGGGTATAATGTAAAAGCACTGAGGCAGATTTCCCAGGAGTACTACAATGTTAAGAGCCACTTAACCAATAAAGTGTTCGATGTGATAATCACTGTGCTGCTCCTGAAGCTTCTTGACTCATGTCCGATTGACCAGGGGGAGCACTTGCTGGGTTGGTCTGGATATCTTGCTGTAGCTACCGGTTAAACTCTACCTGGGAGGGTTTTAACCTCACATATTATAGTCTGGAAATGGAATTTCTGACCTCAGACAAGGTATTGTTAGTAGAGCAGCAGAGATAACTGAGCACCCCCCCACCTTCAGCTGAGTCTATTTATATTCAGCGAAACGTAGGGATCATTTCGGATTCCCGTCTTCCGGCTTGTCATCTTTTCTGAGTTGCATCCTTCTAGGACCTGTCACGATATTGTATACCTTGTTCCTGCACACAAACCAAGACAGCACAGTTTAGGAACGCTTTCACCATAATGTATAACTAGCGTTATTACGTTCATTCATCCTCTAAGCAGCTTATTCCGTGGGGGATGCTGAAGCCTATCCCAGGGTTCAATGGGTGGAAGGCAGTAAACACCCTGGACAGGCTCCCAGTCCATCACAGGGCAGACACACAGACATACACACTCACACACACCATTCACCTGACTGCATGTCTTTGGGCTGTGAGAGAGAAAGACAGAGAGAGAGAGAGAGAGAGAGAAAGAGAGAGAGACAGGGTTCATGGTTCTTTGCTAAGGAACCCTTGAAGAACCACCTTTGTTAGTGTGAAGCTTGTTTTTGATATTCAACATTTTGATTTGGATTTTAGAGATAGATAGATAGATAGATAGATAGATAGATAGATAGACAGATAGATAGATAGATAGATAGATAGATAGATAGATAGATAGACTTGCTGGTAAATGGTTTGAGCACCATTGACAGAGATTGTGCTGTAGATGGTTCTTCGCAGAAAAGGGTTCTATGTAGCACCAAAAAGGGTTCCCCTATTCTCACAAGCAGATACTGGCACCATAGCAGAACCCTGTTGGTGTTTTATAGAGCCATATACAGCACATCAATCTGGGGAACCCTTTAATCATGCATGTTGAGGGTTGATGGTCCCTTATAGAACCCTTTTCCTGGCTGAAGAACCCTGAGGACCCATCTTTGTTAGTGTGCAGTTTGTTTGAGTTTTCAGCAGGACAGTTTCAGATGTTTCTATTCCACTGTACATCACTACACACCCTCGTTCCTCCAACCAGGAGGCTTTAGAGGAGGAGGAGTGATGTTCTCACCGTGTAAGAGGAGCTCATGAAGACATACTGCTCTGCAGGAACTTCCTGATCGTTTCTACTGTCCACTTTTACTCCGTGTGAAGGGCAGCAGGCGTTTCCCGAGCGCGTGTCAGACAGCGCTGCTATAGGTTCACCTTTACTGTCAGCAGTGCAGAGCGTCGGCACTCACGCAGGCCTGCAGCCGGGAGAGCGCCTGCATGTTAATTATTGCACGAGGGGGCCGCGGACCTCCGCACACTGGACTGACACACGGGGGGCTGGATGTGACTGTACATTAGTGGAGTATCTGCTGAGCACAGGGCAGGAGAAAACACAAGCAGGATGAGGGCAAGTCGTGTGTGTGTGTGTGTGTGTGTGTGTGAGACAGCGAGTGTGTGAACAGATGGTGTCATGGCTCTGCTTGACAAACACACCAGCCTCAACACACAGGCAGAGAGAATGACCCACTGATCAAAGAGAGAGAGAGAGAGAGAGAGAGAGAGGGAGAGAGAGACTTAGAGAATAAAAACAGAGAGAGAGACAGGCAGGGAGAAAGAGAGCGAGAGAGAGGAAAAGAGACTTGGAGAAAGAAAAAAGAAAGAAAAAATGAAGATAAAGAAAGAGAGACTTGAAGAAAGAGAAAGAAAGAGAGACAAACAAGGAGAGACTTGGATAAAGAAAGAGAAAGAGAGAGAGAGAGAGAGAAAGAAAGAAAGACAGAGAGAGAGAGAGAAAGACGTATAGACATAGATTGACAGACAGACTGTCAGACTGACAGTACACAAGAGGACAGAGGAAGGATGGATAGAGACAGGAAAGGAATGAAAAGAGAGAGAACAGAAATGAGTAAACAGGACTGTATGGGGGGAAAGAGCGGGAGTTCAGATTCCCCTTTAAATGGGGCTCAGAAGAATCATCATCAAGTTTTCAGTGGAGCCGGGCGGCAGACGGCCGGGCGGAGGAAACCGCAGCGTTAGTGGGTCAGACACGTCAGATTTCTGAGAGCAATTCCAGCTCAGAAAACCTTCTGCTGCCGCGATTACACCAATAAAGACGGCAAAGAACATGTTTCATTACTGCTCCCAGCCCCCGCGGCGCAGCAGGCCTTGCTGGGTTTCCAACAACACCGCAAAAACACCACCACTGCACTTTACAAGTGAAGAAATAACCGACTGGTCTGCAGGGGAATTACAGCAGCAACACTGCACTACAGTACTGCTATACGACTGTTCATTACAGCTATACGACTGTTCGTTACAGCTATGCGACTGTTCATTACTCTGTCCTGCTCATTACAGCTATACGACTGTTCATTACAGCTATACGACTGTTCATTACTCTGTCCTGTTCATTACAGCTATATGACTGCTCATTACAGCTATATGACTGCTCATTACAGCTATATGACTGTTCAGTACAGCTATACGACTGTTCGTTACAGCTATACGACTGTTCATTACTCTGTCCTGTTCATTACAGCTATACGACTGTTCGTTACAGATATACGACTGTTCATTACTATGTCCTGTTCATTACAGTTATATGACCGTTCATTACAGTTATATGACCGTTCATTACAGCTATATAACTGGTCATCACTCTGTACTGTTCATTACAGCTATACGACTGTTCATTACTCTGTCCTGTTCATTACAGCTATATGACTGCTCATTACAGCTATATGACTGCTCATTACAGCTATATGACTGTTCAGTACAGCTATATGACTGTTCTTCACCCTCAGCTAGTTTAGCAGGTTACCCAGCTCCTGTTCTCTCATCAGTGTTGCTGTCAACACGGCAGCTGTCTGTGCGTTACAGGAAAATAACTAGTCACATGTAAAAATGTGGATTTTTAACATAACTGAAGTGGCATGCAGCTCAGGGCACGTAGCAAACACACTTCCTGTTCCCTCTGCTGTCAACATTCCATACCTGTTCCAGGTAAGACCATTCCTGCTTCTGATCTAAACTGATCATTATTTGTTTCAGAAACAAGCAACGAACTTTAAAGCTTTCAGAGGCCTGGTGGGGGATGGGGGGTGACCCATGATCATACTGCAAATCATTCTGGATCAGTCTTCAAATCCAGACCTCTGAAGAAATCCAGGTCCCAGCCATGGATTTTGCCATGATTGGTAGGTTCGATTAAGGATTAGCTATTACAAACTCCAGGACCAGAATCTGGATTTAAGGTGGACAGATGCCTAAACCATATCCCCGTAACAATAATGTCTACATTCCATGGCTTTTCACTTACAAACTCTATTATTAATATTATGTTATTATAATGTATTAAAGTATTATAATGTAATTACATGTTATTAACAGTATGTATTAACAAGTTTCTGTGTAGGTGTGTGGGCACTTCTATTATCAATATCCCACAATTATTCTAACGTAATTACATGTCATTAGCATATCATTACATAATCATTAACATGTAATGACATAAATGTGCAAATAATTGCATAGATACATGATGATGTGTGTATTCGTTATGTATCTATGTAATTAATTGTGCAATTATGTCATTACATGTTAATAATAGTTTTGATTTACTGTAAGTATTAGCAAGTTTCTGTTTGGGTGTGTGAACTTGTTTTTATTTGGTTCCTCAGTAAACGTGGAAGAAATGTACAGGAAGTTTCTGCAATAACAGCTTTTCTAATAAAGCATCTCCTCGTCTACTTAAAAACAAATATATTTTGAACTGAAAGTTTAGGATCTGTTATTTCAATGAGCCACACCTGAACATAATTCATATAAAATCACACTGTTGTAATATTATTATTAACTTGTAATGACACAATTGCACTTCAGTAGTCAGAACTATGACTACGCTCCATTACTATTCCAGTCCTGGAAAAACAAATTTCTACATTTCTTGTATTTTTCAAGATTTTCATGAGCATACGAAGCCAATTACTAATATTACACAATTATTATAATGTTATTGCATGTTATTAACATGTCATTACATAATTATTACCATGTAATGACATAAATTAGCAATTACTTACATAGATACATAATGATAAGCGTATTCCTTTTTGTAATTAATTGTTTTTCTTATTACATGTGCAATATGTTTCTGCAATAACAGCTTTTCTACTGAAATATTATACAATTACAACATAATTACATGTTATTAACATGTCATTACATAATTATTACATAGATACGTTATGATGTTTCTGCAATAACCTAATACAACATCTCCTCTTCTACTTGCAAATGCAAATATGATATAGACTGAAAGTTAGGAATCTGCTCTTTCAACTAGCTATTAATGAATATAACTCATGAAACTGCACCCTGCTGTTATAGCACCACCACCATGTTTAAGAGTTCACAGCAATGCACCTTTACAACATGATGTTTCACACAGCAGCTACACTGAAATCTAATCTTTAGCACTTTCATTGTAACACGATCACCAAACTAAACCGCTCTAACTACTAAACCGCTCGAGATTATCTGAGATAACTCCACTCCCAAAGCAGGTCAGATAAAAACAGCAAGGCTTCGTTTTTGGCTCTGACTGCACGGCTTTCTTACCGGGTAGATAAAAGAGCAGGTTCACATCTGGAGAGAGACGAATCAACATCTGCTCCCAGAGCTTTTTACGAGTCGCAGAAAAACAAGCCAACTGCACAACCTGCTCTCGCCAGCACGCTTTAACTCAGATCAGAGATACTTCCCACCTCAGCTGGCACCGCCTTCAAGGAAAAGGAAGTGTGAGACAGGGTGAACTGCACTAATGACGTTACATAATCACCATACACATGTTTCAGTTTTGAAAAGGTTTTCTGGCCAGAGGTCTCAATTAAATTTCAACCTTGATATTTTATATCCTGAAATTTGATTTATGAAACACTGTAAAACCATGTATTCCACGTATTCCCCAACAAATTTGTTTGGGAGACAGAATTCAAGTATGATTTCCAGCATTTCTGTATCAGCATGCCAAGTGTTGGTAAAGCGGTCAGGGTGACCTCTATGCAAATTCCCAAGGAAGTTTGACTCGCCGTGCAAGTTTAGCCAGTAGGGATATTTTTATTCCTTGACATTCAATGGACTCGTCAATAAAGTCTCAGAACAATTGACACAGTGATTGGGAAAACGAAATTCCTTGGGACTAGTCACACTCAGGGCAAGGTGTTAAAAAACAGGGGTTCCCAGGGAGATTCCATGAGCGGTGCAGATCCATGAGTGGAGCAATGTGATTTTGATGGGAGCACTGGGAGACTTGTCAGTGTTCTCACTTGCTCCAAAACCACTCCAGCATTGCTCCAGCCTATGAGCCAGGCAGTCCTCTTCCCATGCCGACAACCTCTGTGTGACATGAGGGACACAGCAGTGATCCTACATGTGCACAAACACGATAGACATTCATACACAGCTGTGGAGCTGCTCAGCCGATCTACATGCTGGAAAGTTATTAGTTATTAAGATATTACACAGAGTCAGTCTTGTGCTGTCTGTTTATTGTCCACTAGACTGTGATTGGGCCGTCGCTTCAAACCAAAACCCTCTGAAGGAGGGTGCACCACTGGTCTGCCTCAGGGTGGCGCTGTAGCAGATTGGTTCACCCAGTTGGTCCTTCATAGCCAGCCAACTGTATCTATGCCTGGAATTGACAATCTGAAGAATTTTCCCAAGAGGCTGGTGGAGAAAGTGAACTGTTACACATATCTCAAATGGAAGACAGAAGAGCAAATGAAAAGTAAGATCTCTAGCAGCTTGTAATACCTCCACGAGCACCAATAACAGCTGTGGCTGGATTTGGCATGGACTGGACAAGTTTCTGGATGTAGGCCATAACAATGTTCAGACACTCTTGCATCAAGGAATAGCGCAGTTGGGCCAGATTTGGTGGATGCCTTTCCTAGCACAATTCCAAGGAGAATTCCCTGTAGACTGGGATTTTAGCCACTGCTGGTAGACCCGTATGACCATACGCTTCCATACACCTGCAGATTCAGCTACTTCCTTCACACTATGGTCTTTGGCACGCCCAAAAACAGTCACTCCTATCAGCCAATCATTAACATTTGCTTTGGAGCCAACTACCAAAGTTACTACCACCTTAAACACACCAGGTGACTTATCTATTGTCCGGTGAGCTTAAAAAGAAGCATTTCCAAAAGAAGAACTGTTAAACCAAACGTCTTGTTACCAGTGAAGCATCAGCGCCACTTGAAGGTGACTGGGTTTAGTAAGCAGCACACACCATACTCAAACTACTGCACAGTTTCGGCCAAAGAGGCTTTGGTTTGGTTTTGTTGTTAGCACAGGCCTAGCATGACCACATTCATCCATTCACTCATCTTCTAAGCTGCTTATCTGTCTGGGTCATGAGGGGTGCTGGAGCCTATCCCAGCGCTCACTGGCCAGAAGGAAGGAGACACCCTGGACAGGAAGCCAGTTCATTGCAGGGCATGACTGCAATAACAAATGAACGGTGAACAGCACATCTGGAGACTGAAGTCTTCTTCTTTAGTTCTCCACTGGAGCTACATGACTGCATGACTGTGGATAACGTCTAGCAGAAACTCAGAACCGAAGCTTCAACTCTCTAAAAACTTTGCATTCCAACTCATTTGCTTTCAGGTCACATGAAGTGATAGATGGGCAGACAGATGAAAGAGAGATAGTGAAAGTGGCACGTAGGCGTCCCCTTTCTCTCTCTCACTGATTATTTCTTCAGATAATCTCTCTATCTGCTCACTCTCTCTCTCTTTCCTGCTCTTAGTCGTTCTGGATGAGTGAACGCTGGGAAACCCATCCACACTCTTCATATTTAGTGCATTATGCACTGCTTAGGTTAGCTGTTTGGCATGAACCTGTTTGTCAATCATAAACGCTCCATTAAATGTTAATTATTTCCCTGAACACTCCTCCACGGATAAACACAGCTCCAGTTCCACAGGGCCTGAAATGAACTTCTCGGTAAATGTAATGATGCCGGTAGTTCATCTGTGAGGAGGAGCAGATGCTAATCTTTGGTTAAGAACCTTTGATTGATCTGATTGAAACTAGAGTTTCCACCATTAAAATTATATATATATATATTCAAATGATTGACAGGCATGTGTTTAATGGTGGACACTGGAAATTTTACCACATCACTGGAATCTCATGTCAAAGTTAAATGCTCATAAACGGAAATTGATGCCAGGTTTGATGCGACCTCACCTACCTCTATAGGTTCTTTAGACCTGCACTGTATGGATCTGGATATGAACTGTTCATCTAGATTTTTAGAGTTGGCTTGTTCAGCTCTAGGTGTAAGCTGTTCCTTCTAGATCTTTAGATTTGGACTGTACTAGCTCTGGATGCGAACTGTTCTTTCATATCTTCAGAGCATGTACAGCTAAGGATGTGAGCTGTTTCTTTCTTTAGACTTCCTCTTTTAGATCGTTAGAGTTGGATTGTACAACTCTGGATGTGAACTTTTCTTCTAGACCTTTACAATTTAATTTCTCATCTCTGAATATGCACGGTTGTTCTAGATCCTAAAACTTAGGTCTGCATTTAAATTATTGAACTTGCACTGTGTGGTTCTGGATATCAAGTGTTCATCTAGATCTTTAGAGTTGGCTTGTTCAGCTCTGGATGTAAGCTGTCCCTTCCAGATCTTTAGATTTGGACTGTAGCGCTCTGGAAGTGAATTGTCTTTTAATATCTTCAGAGCATGTGCAGCTAAGGATGTGAGCCGTTTCTTTAGACTTCCTCTGTTAGATCGTTAGAGTTGGACTGTACAACTCTGGATGTGAACGGTTCTTCTAGACCTTTAGAATGTAATTTCTCATCTCTGAATATGAATTGTTGTTTTAGATCTATAACCCCACCACAGAGGAGGAGCCACCACTCATACTGGCTACAGATGAGGTGAGGAGAATGCTGATGAGGGTTTCAACCTGGAAAGCCGCGGGCCCAAACGGCATCCCAGGGCGGGTACTGAAAGCTTGTGCCAGCCAGCTGGCCTCCACCTTCACAGACATCTTCAACCTTTCCCTGGCACAGTCTACTGTTCCTGTCCTAAAGAAGTCCATCATCACATGCATGAATGACTACCCTCCCATCACTCTCACACCCATAGAGCTCTAGATGCAAACTGTTATGCTATATCTTCAGAGGGATGTACCATTAAGGAGGTGAACTATTCCCTCTTTAGACTCCTTCTTCTAGATCTTGTTTTTGTTTTAGATCTTAAAACTTGAATTGTACTGTTCTAAATGAGAGCTGATCATTTAGATATGTACAGTTGCATCGTTCAGCTCTGTATATGAGCTGTTCCTTCAGGTCTTTGTAGTAGGATTACACAGCTCTGAATGGAAGCTGTTCTAGATCTTGAGACTTGGGTTGTTTAGCTCTTAATGTGAACTGTTCTCATGGATCTAAAGAGCTGGATTGCTCACCTCTGAATGTACATCATTATAGATCTTTTTCAGCAAACAATTTAGCCCATTTTTTCATGTCTTTGACACTATGAGAAATATTTTGAATATTGGATAATTTCATCTTTATGATGAGAAAGCTCAAGAAAGAAGAAATGTGGAGTTTGCAGATGTCCAGGTTAATATTCAGTCTCAGACGCTGCTGAAGAGGCTGCTGTAATACCTGAAAAGGACAATTCACACTCAAAAATATCACTGAGCTAAAGCAGTCCCGTGTGGGGGAGCAGTTTCTTCCAGTGTTTGTCGAGAAGCTGATCAATAACTGCAGAAAAGCTTTTGGCTGCCGCCGTTCCGATTACAGATTTCAAAAGGGTGCAATTACTTTTCACACAAGAGCTCTTAGAGTCAGTTTGTTCTTTGATAAACAGGACATGTGGTTATTTAGTAGAACTATATAGTGCAACCCCATATAAAGCCCACTCTTACAAAGACGGTTCTTCAAGGGGTCTTTAGTAAAGACGATGAAGCAGTATAAAACCATAAACACTCAAAGAAACCATCAGGATGCTTAAGTGGTTCTTTGGGGACATGGGTGGAGAACGTGTTGGATATGGTTCTATATAGCACCAAAAAGTGTTCTTCTATTGTTAGAAGCTTGACATTGTAAGAGCAGATTGGTGGAACCATATATAGAACAATACAGCGTATGTTCTCCATTAATGTAATAGATCAATTCATCCTGGTTCAATATAAAACTACTGACTTCAATAAGGACCCATTGAAGAGCCACATTTTTAAAGACTGTAGCTTATGTTCTTGGTCAGGCAGTGGCAGAAGAACTCACCACTTTTCTCTGGGTAAGAAGGAAATGCCGGATTTATGTTCCCTGGCTTCTCCTGCAGTTTCGAGAAATCAACGCTGTTCCAGAATACTCTGAAGACCACACACGGGTTTGTCTTGCTGTATTTGTGAGGACATCCATAGGTTTCCATTGGTATCTAGGTAGGTATTTTTTTAAACTCAGTGTCAAGAACTAAACCTAACCTTAACCATAACCCCAGTTTCCAAACCTAACCCTAGCCTTAACCTAAGTATCCAAACCTCAGTATCACGATAACCTCATAACCTCAGTATCCAAACCTAACCTTAACCTTAGCCTGAGTATCCAAACCTAAACCTAACCTTAACCTAGGTATCCAAACCTGACCCTAACCTTAACCTCAGTATCCAAACCTGAGCCTAACCTTAGCCTCAGTATACAAACCGGACCCAAACCTTAACAACAGCATCCAAACGTATGCTGTTGTGAACCCTAACCTTAGTATCTAAACTTATGCCTAACCCTAACCTCAGTATCCAACCCTAAGCCCAACCTTAACCTCAGAATCCAAATGTAAACCTAACCTTAACCTTAGCCTGAGTATCCAAACCTAAACCTAGCCTTAACCTCAGTATCCAAACCTATCCCTAACCTTAACCTCAGTATCCAAACCTGACCCTATCCTTAACCTCAGTATACAAACCGGACCCAAACCTTAACAGCATCCAAACGTAAAACTAACCCTGACCTCAGTATCTATACTTATGCCTAACCTTAACCTCAGTATCCAAATGTAAACCTAACTCTAACCTTAACCTCAGTATCCAACCCTAAGCCTAACCTTAACCTCAGTATCCAAATGTAAACCTAACCTTAACCTTAACCTCAGTATCTAAACCTAGGCCTAAGCTTAACGTCAATATCCAAACATAAAATTAACCCTAACCTCAGTATCGAAACATAACTCTAACCTTAACCTCAGTATCCAAACCTAAACCTAACCTTAACCTCAGTATCT
>CM067474.1:64695338-64707885 GCA_034552555.1 Semaprochilodus insignis
CAACACACTACTTACAGTACACTAACGCATTACACTTACTGAGTTACTGTACACCAACACACTACTTACAGCACACTAACACATTACACTTACTGAGTTACTGTACACCACTGCTTTTGAGTGTGCATGTTGTGCCGGCCATTACACTGTTTACACCACTAGATGGAGACATTATCCTGAAGTTGGCTGAAAGGTGCTCTGTGACAGAACAGCCAAGTAAGACTGATGTTTACAGAGCGTCTTTATATATGATATGATATGCAAAAGGAAGTAATGTAAAATACATTCTTTCAACAATAAAACAGATCAAAGAGAACAGGAAGCATCATAAGTCTGCAGAGGAAACCGAGTTCTAGATTTAAAAAGTCTAAAAATCACGAACACTTTCTAGGAGATCAGATTCACGACTCTGCAGACTAAAGGCTTTCCCTGCTGGAGACTTCTTCCCTCTTGCTAGAAACAAAAAAACGCCTGTGTGTTGGGATCTTAGCAAGAACTGACACTTAAATAACAGGGAGCAGACCCCTGCATGGCTTGGTGTGTTACTAGGAGTGTAGGCGTGCTTACACTGGTACGCGCACCAGCAGCACACCAATCCAAATATAAAAAGCCCCTGTAGCTTTCAGTAATGATGAGTAAGTAGTAATTATCCTTAAGGGGACATTACAGCCAAAATGAAAAACGATATCCTGGCTACTCCTAGTGTAAACATGCCTACTCATGTCCAGCGGTGGTGCCACAGTGAGATTGTCTTTCGGTTTAAAGACTGAGAAAACCCCCTTCCGATGACATATCTTAAAGGTGGGATGTACATTTAAAAAACTACAACTGCTTTGGGGTAGGGGGGGTGGTATGATGGTTATATGAGGTGTTTGGGTGAGGACTGCTGGGTATTGTAGTGAGACGACCCTGATGGATAAAGGAAACAATTAAAAATGTTGTTGGCTAGCACAACGTGCCAGACGTCTCAGCGTGGAGGTGTAGAGGTTCCTAATGGTGTCCTGTGATAATCCATCCCATGCAGCTTGAATATTCTCACACAGTTCCTGCAGATGGTGCGGTAGGGGTGCAGGTGGAGTGACACCAGGCCTTCTGGACGTGTGACAACAAACCGCTCATCTTGGTGCTGACCACGGTGCCTCCACACATGGATTCGTTGGTCGTCTCCACCAAGACAAAAGCGGGATTCGTCACTGAAGATGACCCGCTGCCATTCTGAGTCACTCCATGACAGTCTGGCACGACACCATTGCAGTCTTTGGCGACGTGGCGTGGTGTTAAGGACAGTCATCGTAACGGTCTGCGTGCATGTAGTCCTGCGTCGTGCAGCTATCTACCAATGGTACTGACACTAACAGGATGACTCATGGAGGACATCACTGCTTGCTGAATGTCGGCAGTCATGGCTGTTGGGTCAGTCAGGTACAGCGATAAGACCCGTCCTTGTCTACATCACATGCATGACCAAACGTGAAACTTGAATCATACACCGTCTTCAGCATTCAAGTCTCAAGCCAGAAAAAGTATGCGCTGGTCCTCTCAGCCAAAAAAAGTCCCATACCTCAAATTACAGAGCAGTTAAAAACGTAGTCACAATACTGGTCACAAATCGATATTTTGCCAAATCATTCAGCCCTATTTCCTATAACTGTATATGAAGAAATGTGAATGTTTTCTAATTTAAAGACTAATAAAACCTCCTTCTGATGACATATCTTGAAGCTGAGTGGAACATTTGAAAAACCTTCACTCCTTTGGGGGTGGGGGGTATTTGGGAGGCGGGGCATTGATTTTGGAGGGCTCTACATCAATGCTAGGCCTACATCAGTGTATATGTATTGCCATGAGCTGGGGGCTTCAATTTAATGGTTCAGTGGTTGTATAGGGGGTTTGGGTAAGGAATGCTGGGTATTGTAGCATTCCGACTGAAATAATTAAGAACTGTGAATTCTGTCAAACAGATGACGGCCTGTCCAGGGTGTTTCCTGCCTTGAGCACTGAGCAATGAGCACTGGGATAGGCTCCAGCACCCCCTGCGACACACAAGGATAAGCAGCTTAGAAGATGAATGAATGATTTAATGAATTTGTGTTTTTGCTTGATTAAAAATGGCAGTTTGTGACAAATGATCAGGGTAATGTGTGCCAGTTGGTATTACAGGAGATTCAGCGTCAGAGATGTTCATCATAATATATATAATACGTCATAATGTGACAGCTAACTGGGGTACACAGCAGAGGTCAGCGTGAGGCATAAGCGGTCATGATACCAAACATTATGACGCCTGTCACTGTGGTAAACAGTAACGGTAATATGGTGGTGTTTTATTACTGAACATAATCTGCCATAACATCTCATGACCACCATGATCTGTTTATGGCATGGCTATGTAAAAGGAATGTTGCCAAAATCAGTTTGGAACACTCCAATACCAGGAAGCAAACTCATGCACAGCTTTCTGGGTTAGCTGTAATGAGCTGCAGATGATACGGAGCTGAACTTCTAATCTATGTGGTAGTAGCACAGAACCAAAAGCTTTAGAACCAAAAAAGTCTTTATCTGACAAGTACCAGGTGTACCAGGAATTTCTCTTGGTGCAGGTGTCAAAATGAAGTACAGTAATAATAATGAATACAAAAAGATTAAGGTGAAAGTAAAAGTAAAAGGTACAATAAAAGTATGTGGCACAACAGCGCAGCAGTCGTACAGAGACGGTGTGAGTGAATAATAAATGGGCTGTTTTTCCTGGTATCGGGCTGAGCACAGTCCGGGTAGAAATCAGAGTGCCAGTGATGGGTCTGTGCTGAAAATTCCCTCAAATCCTAAATTCACTTTGTGTTCCGTGTCTGAGAAACCCACATCTGAGCTGAGACTGCAGTGAAGTGGAGGAAAATCGCTCTCAACACAATTGAGGACAACGATCAAAAGTTCCAAACTTACTGGGAGTTATTGTAGATATTGTATACTTTTATTCTGATGACGAACGACTGCAGATAACAGCTTCCAGCTTATTTGAGAGGAACAGAGCTTATACAATTGTGCAAGGTCAGGAGTAATACTTTAACTTTTACTGAAGTAATATGTGACCAAGAGTGGTTCTACTTTTACTCAAGTACAGACAGATTACATTTTGTGTATCTCTGATCATTCTTCTATAACGGAGGTGTGAAAAAATATACCTGTAGATTTATTTGAAAAACTGAAAGCAAGTCAATAATAAAGGTATATAACGTATAATAATAATTGATGTGTACAATAAATGACTAAATATAAAATAGAATCATTAAACATGACCTAGTAATGACACATGTACCATGTAATCATATGTACATGTTCCAGTACTATTATACATACCAGTACAATCACACATACCAGTATAATTATATGTACCACATGTCCCAGTATTATCACTCATACCAGTACAATCACACATACCAGTACAATCACATGTACCAGTATAGTCACGCATATCAGTACAGTCACATGTACCACACGTTTTAATATTTTCATGTGTTCTAGTATAATCACACATACCAGTACAATACACATACAGGTACAATCACATGTACCACACATTCCAGTACAATCACAAATACCAGTACAATCACACATACTAATACAATCACACATACCAGAACAATCACATGTATCACATGTTCCAATGTTTTCACGTGTTCCAGTATAATCACATTCCAGTGCAATCACACATACCAGTACAATCACATGTACCATATATTCCAGTATTATCATACATGCCAGTATAATCACATGTACCAGTCTAATTACACGTTTCACTAAAATCAAATATATCAGTATAATCACACATACAGTACAGTCACAGGTACCAGTACAACCACAGTTACCAGTACAGTCACACGTACCAGTATAACCACAGTTACCAGTACAGTCACACGTACCAGTATAACCACAGTTACCAGTACAGTCATAGGTACCAGTATAGTCACAGTTACCAGTACAGTCACAGGTACCAGTATAACCACAGTTACCAGTACAGTCACACATACCAGTATAACCACAGTTACCAGTACAGTCACACGTACTAGTATAACCACAGTTAGCAGTACAGTCATAGGTACCAGTATAGTCACAGTTACCAGTACAGTCACAGGTACCAGTATAATCACAGTTAAAAGTACAGTCATAGGTACCGGTATAACCACAGTTACCAGTACAGCCACAGGTACCAGTATAACCACAGTTACCAGTAAAGTCACAGGTACCAGTATAACCACAGTTACCAGTACAGTCATAGGTACCAGTATAGTCACAGGTACCAGTACAGTCACAGGTACCAGTATAATCACAGTTAAAAGTACAGTCATAGGTACCGGTATAACCACAGTTACCAGTACAGCCACAGGTACCAGTATAATCACAGTTACCAGTACAGTCTAATGAATCAGTATAACCACAGTTACCAGTAAAGTCTAATTAACCAGTAAAACCACAGTTACCAGTACAGTCATAGGTACCAGTATAATCACAGTTACCAGTACAGTCTAATGAACCAGTATAAGCACAGTTACCATTAAAGTCTAATAAACCAGTATAACCACAGTAACCACAGTTACCAGTAAAGTCTAATGAACCAGTAAAACCACAGTTACCAGTACAGTCATAGGTACCAGTATAATCACAGTTACCAGTACAGTCTAATGAATCAGTATAACCACAGTTACCAGTAAAGTCTAATGAACCAGTATAATCACAGTTACCAGTACAGTCACATGAACCAGTATAATCACAGTGACCAGTACAGTCTAATGAACCAGTATAAGCACAGTGACCAGTACAGTCTAATGAACCAGTATAACCACAGTTACCAGTATGGTCACATATGCCAGTATAATCACAGTGACCAGTACAGTCTAATGAACCAGTATAACCACAGTTACAATCTAATCACACATACCAGTATAATCAGAGTACTGAGCTATTTAGTTCCTATAGTGCAGCTGTCGTTTACAAAAGTACAGCAGTTCACACTTCTGTCATGAGTGGAGGATAAACACACTCACACACACACACACACACACTCATATACATACACACACACACACACAGCTGCTGCCGACACCAGACTCGCAGTGTGTGAGTGTGTGTGTAGAGGGCATGTGAGGAGAGAATAACTCGGCCTGTCTGCGCTCAGTGGGTCACTCTGAGGACGTCTACTCCCTCTTTCCCTCCCTCTGTCTCTTCCTCGCTCTCTTATTACCACTCCCTCCTTCCCCTACTTCCCCTCCCTCCTCCCTCTCTCTGCCCTCTTCCTCCGCCCACAGCGCTAGCGCTTCGCTCGGCCTCCTCTGCACTCCGGGCCTACAAACTGAATCCCTTCAGTCTCACTTCTTTCTCTCTTGTTCGGTCCCTCTCATTTTTTCACTATTCCCTTTCTCTTTCCCCTTCTCTAACACTTCTCTCATTCTTTCTCTTTCTCTCTCCCATTCTGTTTCCTACACTTGTCACTCTTTTTCAGCTTTTCTTTCTTCTCTCTCTTGTATTTCTTGTTTCTTGTTTCTCACTTTCTTTCTCTCACTCCTCTTACTCTTTGCCTTTCATTTCCCTTACTCTCTGTAGTCTGAATACCACTGTGTTAGTAATGCATGATACTCTTCATGTCTTTGACACATTCAAACACTGACCTTCTGCATCTGCAAGACTACCTGAGAGGAAAACAAGTTCAAGTTTTCAAGTTCAAGTGAAAAGTCATTCGTATATTCTCATTTCAGCACAAATGCAGTCTTTAACATGATATGAGAGACTTATATCTTGAAAAAAATGGACACATGCATAGCCAGATTCATGCTCGACATTAAAGGAGGGAAGCTGCTACTGTTTTTGGCTATTTGACAAACGTATATTTGTGTTTATAGACCCCAAGATTACTTAAAGAGGATCTACTATGCTTTTCACATTATGCCTTTCCTTTAGTGTAGCTTATGTAGCTTTTTGTGCATTTTGTACACTACATACGTCTTATACGGCGAATCTGCAAAATGATAAAGTCCAAATACACGCCAGAGGGAGAAACTCTCTCCCACAGAAACCTCTTTTATCAGCTGTCTGAAACGCCTTGCTGGAATTCCAGCCCTTTTCTCTGTTACAAGGTGATGTCATCTCGTAACACAGTCCTTATTGCCCGCCTACCAAAAGCTTGGCATGCCCTAATACACCATACAGAGAACTATAGTAAAAACTGACCATTTTGAAACGTCCTGCTCCAGTCTAGCTCGTGACGGTGGATCTACCAGCTTGTTTAACCGGACCTTCAGGGCAGACTCTGGATCAAACTGATGCAGCAGAACCGACACCATTGTGAGAACAGCCACAGTGGTGTGGAGGGGGAACTTTTAGCAGGATGCTGGTCTGGTAGTTGACCACTCAGAGCACAGTGGGCTCATCAGGGGGTAGGGCTTATGGATCCAGGAGCTCTAACAGAGAGTGTCAGACAGAGGGTGAATACAGATGTACAGTATAAGAACAAACACTGTGCTTTTGGAAAACTGAAGCATGCAAATCTGTTCTAGTAGACTCCAAATATGGAAATTATGAACATTGAAAATGAGCACGATCAGTCACCTTTACCAACATGTTTTGAAGCAAAGGCATGATGTAGGCATGGTGTTTGGAGCAGGGAGGCATGCATTTTCTGTTGTTTTCAATTGGAGAGGCGGGTATGTGTGTTATCTTTTGGATGGAGTACACCGCACACCTTAAATGCAGAACATTCTGTCTGTACACATCAAAGCAGTAGCTAGCTAGCACATCTGATCAGCAGTTACGATGTTGCTGTCGCTTGGAAACGGGGAGACGTGCAGCCAAAAGCAGCATTCAAACAAAACCCAGCGTGAAACCCCCCCAAGAAAAAAAAAGACACTACAAACGTCCTGGCTAATCGAATACATCTGGGGTAAAGGGGGAGAGAATTGTGTTATTTTTCAGAGAACTGTCACTCGAAAGGCCCTCATGTGTGACTGCAGCCGAAATGAAAATGGAAAGTGAATGGTGCTCTCGGTTGAGATTTCATATCTCGGTATCTTCCTTGTAATCAGTTTCTTCAGAACCAGCAGCATGAATTCCCGGTCTCAGACTGGTTCCCACAGCAACTTTGGCATTCCACTGAGCTTTCTAGGCACATTATCAGTTTGCCAAATCACTTCCATACCTGTGCACGCACACACACAGCCAGTCTTGGTGAGCCTCTTTATCTTCTGCTGTCTGTTTCGGGAAGGGCTGTTCTCAGGCCCGTTTCTTGCTGCAAGGAGGTATGCAGGTGTACTGGCAAACCGTCAAGATCTGGTAATTCAGCCAAGACGTGTTTGAAGTCTATGTTTTGCTTCTTCAGTTTGGACCTGGAGCTACAAGGCTAGCGTTGTTAATGAACACTTGAACACCCAAATAGCTTAAATAATATCCAGGCCTTCAGTAAGGTCACCCAGACTTGTTAAAGTGGTTTAAAGCATGAAACGTCACCACTGCAGCCAGCCATTTTAGACAACACTGGCTCTGGTATTTGCTAAGCAGGACTGAGCTTGATTCAGATTCCTCTCCAGATCTCCACATACACAGCTGATGGGATTTCAAGGTTTTTCAAGATTGCAGTATTGAGGATTGAGTCTCTGGTGTAGGCCCCGTCCTCGATCCAGGTCTTGGAACATCAAGATCCTCAAGACAGCAGGGGTGGAGCCTACCACCCAGACAGAGGTCAAACTGGTGGTGGTGGAAACGGTGGAAGGGAGCATCTAAACATTGGCACCTGAAAGCAGCAGAACAGGTACGGAACCACTCTCTGACCATATGGCTTGCACACAGAATTCGTCCTCATTTAACCCATCCGTAAACTACTGAACACTCACACCGATAGTGTGCACATTTGCCTGGAGCGGTGGGCAGCTCTATCCACAGCACCCGGGGAGCAGTTGGGGGTTAGATGCCTTGCTTAGGGGCACTTTAGTAAGATCGAACCAGCGACCGCCTGGTCACAAGGGTGGCTCTCTATTCTCCAGCCCACAGTTGGCCCCAAGTAAGTCATAAGTCCAGTCATTTTAAGGCCAGCGATATAGGCCAGCGACTGGTCAGAGGAATGAATGAATGACGTAGCATTCCTGGCAGAGCTTTTGGTCAAGAATTTTATTTGGGTGACTATTTGAGAGGCCTAATGCTTGTTAGCAATGTTAGCCTTGCTGCTCCACCTCTAGTTCAGTCCATCACACTGGATAATTGCACAAATCGCTGCAAGACGCATCCTTTCGCTATCCAAAAGTTTAGCAACAGCCTTGTTGGTTTGGAGTGCATTATGATCAGTGAGTCTCTCAGTATTGGGTTTTTGACCTAACTCAGAAAACACTGCAGCCCGCTAGTGTGGGTCTCTGCAGACTCGCTCCACTAACACACACACACACAGCGTCTGGAGAGCACAAAGGCTGCATTCACACTGTGTGCTAGTGTGCTACTTTCTTTATTCAGTGTGAAGTCACATTCAGTCAGTTCTGGCCAAGTGCTTTTGTCCTTCAGAGGATCAGCTTTCCACCTGAACGAGGCCAGACCATCTCGCTGTCTCGTCACACACCCCTCCCTTATTCGCCTCCCCTCAGTGTTTGAACCTTGTTCCTCTCCGATCCGTGGCCTTCACTGGTCACTCCAAGTGACCCGTTTCCAGATGCGTCCACATTCATTAAAGCCAAAATCCCATCTTTTATTGTTGATATGACTTCCTAACTTTACCTGCAAGCCTGAGCTGACAAACATATCAAAACCTCCTGACTTCATTTTGTACATACGTTTTTCCATTAGCTGTTATTTATAACACGTAAACATTTCATAACATCAGAAATGCAAAAACATACACATTAATGTATGTAATGCAACATTAATGTTTATTTTATAATGTTTATACGTCTGAGATACAAGGTTTTTATTACGACAGCACTGAAATGCAGATGAGTAGAATCAGTGCCGTTCATGAACATCTGGGGGCCCAAAACATCATCATACTATATTTGGCCTACCAAAGACATTAACCCCAGCAATGTAACTACCTAATACCGCAAGCCTTGGCTGCAGTTATGTCTTACTGGACCTCTTTAGACAACATCTGGGCTGCTAACTTCAGCTAGGCTAACAGTGCTATCAGTTACACACTACTTTGAGTAGCCAAGCTTACCTGACTAGAAGACAATACATGGTAAGCATGTTTTGTCTCCAGGTGAGAGATTAGCTGCTTACGGCTGCTTACGGAACAACAAGCTATAAGCTACAAGCTATTACTTCTCTGCTAGCTCATGCTAGCTACACTAGAACAGAGTTGATTCTCAGATGGGTCAGTGTCCTCTGGTTCTAAACTAGATTCTTGCTTTGGTAACTACATGTATGGCTGGACAAGTCCAAAAAAGCTACTAGATAGAGCAAGCACCCCCCACCCCACCCCACCCCCCACATGGTCAACCTGGAAAAGAAACAGCCGTGAGAGGAATTAAGTAGTAGGAGTTTCACCTTCTGAACTCTGGACTGTCCATTTTGGCCCATTTACAATGATGAGAGATCAGTTCAAAGGTCAAACGGTCAGAAGGCTTCAGGTGACTGCTGTTGGAACAGCAGTTATATCATTAGGTTGGGGGCTGTGCATCAGCAGTGCCCTCCTTTCCAGACAGATTATTGGTTTCAGTGTTTTCTACTGCAAAAAATAAATAAATAAATAAAATAAAATAAATAAATAATAATCAGTTCATTTTTATCTACTTATAATCGCTACTTGGCTAACCTGTGAGGGAAATCAAGTATATTTTAAAGTACTAGAAATGTACTTAAGTATCTCTAAATCAATCTAAGATGTGTCTCAAAATAGTTAAGTACAATTTGTTCTGTTTAAGTATATATTTATTACCACATAATAAGCATATATATATATATATATATATATATGCTTATTATGTGGTAATAAATATATACTTAAACAGAACAAATTGTACTTAACTATTTTGAGACACATCTTAGATTGATTTAGAGATACTNATATATATATATATAGCATAATAAGTACATTAAGTATATTGAAAATAGCACATCTCCAGTACGTTAATCACGAGTTCAAGGACGTATACTAAGTATACTTAAGTTAGGTATACATCTAGGTAGGTATAATTTCTCCTGGGAAGACGACATAACTGGTGTATTTCTAATGGTCCACTGTTCTTACAGTGCCATCGGTTCTGCTGTATCAGTTTGTCCTTTGTGTGAACATGTGCCAAGCTTGCACAGAGTTTCTCTCTCAGGTGTCTACTTCTATATGCACAAAACACCACAAACCCTGGAAAAGCATAATAGGTCAACTTTAAACTTACATGCTAACAATGCCTTTGTAGTGATGCAGATAACTTCGATCCATCTAATCGAAAACTAACAAACTAAACTCATAAGGTGGACACTTTCAGTAATTTGGCAGTTCTAAGTATTTGCTGGTCTGTGGGAGAGGGAACATGTGCAGCGTCATGTCTGTAGTCTTTCCAAAGACTCTCAGAAAAACAGGTCAGGCATGGCAGTGGCGCTATACGCTGTCCTCATATAACCTCCTGCTGTGTTTGTTTAGGTCTCACTTACCCACATCCAGCAGATAGTTTGTATAACCATGAGCAGACAGTGGTTGGAGGAATGGGCGGGACTGACGTCCGGACTGATCAGCCATAACATTGAAAGCACCTCCTTGCATCTACACTCATTCTCCATTTTATCTGACCATGTAGGAGCACCTTGTAATTCTACAGTTACAGACTGTAGTCCATCTGATTCTCTGTATACTCTGTATGTTACCCTGTCCTTCAGCGGCCAGGACCGCCACAGGACCACCACAGAGCAGGTATTATGTGGATGGTGGATCATTCTCAGCACTGCAGTGACACTGATGTGGTGCAGGTGTGAGTGGATCAGACACAGCAGTGCTGCTGGAGTGTTTAAACACTGTGTCCACTCACTGTCCGCTCTATTAGACACTCCTACCTTGCCGGTCCACCTTGTAGATGTACAGTCAGGGACGATAGCTCATCTGCTGCTGCACAGTTTGTGTTGGTCATCTTCTAGTCCTTCATCAGTGGTCACAGGACGCTGCCCACAGGACGCTATTGGCTGGATAGTCGCTGGTGGATGGTTCTCAGTCCAGCAGTGACATTGAGGTGTCCATCAGCACCGCTGTGTCTGATCCACTCACACCAGCACAACACACACTAACACACCACCACCACGTCAGTGTCACTGCTGTGTCACTGATCCACCACCCACATAATACCTGCTCTGTGGTGGTCCTGTGGGGGTCCTGACCATTGAAGAACAGGGTAATAAAGTATACAGAGAAACAGATGGACTACAGTCTGTAAGTGTAGAACTACAAGGTGCTCCTATATGGTAAATAGAGCTTGAGTATAGAAACAAGCAGGCAGTGTCATCGCTGATGAGTGTATATTTGTATTAATATATCTAAAATGAATTCATTATAATGTGTAATCATAGTCTAAATCTTTTTAATCCTAAGCCTAAATGTAATTCGCACATTACTCTGACCTCTAACCATGACAGGCAACCTGTAGCTATAGGTCTATTCCTAAAGCTATCTATATTTAAAGATTACCTTCAGCTTTAAAACACTACAGGGACAGTTTGTCACAAAAAGAATGAATGAGGACAAACTAAATACCCCTCTCTGGTCCTCACAAGCGTAGAAAGATGAATAAATGCATGCACGTGACTGTGTGAGGGCACGTCTGACCTGCTTTTCTAACACTGCACACACTCTGGGTAACGTACACAGCAGAGATGGGTACTTGACTCACACGCTGACCGGCTCTGACTCCCCTTAAATGACTCTGGACTTCAGACTTCAGACTTGAGAATTGCCTGAAAAACGCAGATGATACTGAGTAAATTAGGACCCCCAACCTTAACCCAATAAATCAGCCATCCATGTATGACTTTGTCTGTCCGACTCGCACCCTTGAGACTCGGCTTGGACTCCAACTTGCAGCTTGGAGACCCAAGAATTTACTCACACCACAAAGACTCTAGACTTGACTCTGACTTGCACCCAAAACTCAAGACTCCACTTAAGACATCAGAGATCTGAGACTCAATTTTGACGTTAGACATGACTTAAGTCACAACAGATACTCATGACTTAACTCTGACCCCCCACTCACACCTCAGAGACTCGACTAGGCCTTGCACCTCAGAGGTCAAGACTTGACTCAGACTTTAACCCCAGAGACTCCACTTGGGCTTGCACCATAAAGACTCAGAACTCAATTTGGACTCGCACTACAGAGACTCAGGACTCAGCTTGGACTCACATCCCGTGAGATTTTACTTGAACACACACTCCATAGGCTTGACTTTCACCCCAAAGATTTAAGACTCAAGTTTCATTGCAGAGATTCAGGGCTCACCTCAGAGACATGACTCCAAAGATTCACACCACAGAGACTCAAGACTCGACAAGACTTGGCTCACACCCTAGAAACTTGGGACTTGAGTTGGACTCCTGCTG
>CM067474.1:64724129-64740634 GCA_034552555.1 Semaprochilodus insignis
AGGGGAGGGGAAGGGGGGTGGGGTTGCATTGTCAAACTCACAACTATAATAAGTTTTCTCATGACTCCCAACATCTGCTCTCTCACTGACGAAAGCACAGAATGGTTCTAGGCCCGAAAACATCAAGGAATAATTCATGTAGAAGATTCGGGGCCATTAAAGCCAGCATAACTACACATGTTAACAGCTTTTCCCCAGAGCTGGGGCCTCTCATTAACTGCTCTGGACAACTTGCACTTTAGATTATACATTCCAACCCACCCCATTAATGTGGCCCACTTTGTACTGAAACGTATCACTGCGCTAATGATCAGATCACCCTCGGATACACTGCGAACACTGCTGGTGTCTCCAGACCCTGCATATACGCTAGGTACATATTTACACTGTATCTACTTTGGCTCTCGTTTGTACCCGTTTCCTATTTCTACCTTCTTTTATTTGCCCCCGGGGTTTGAAGTGAAATGCTTAGAGACCCTTAATGAGTCCGAATCGTTCACACAAAGCGGTTGTGTAAGGGAACCAGACGTCGGCCTCCAAAAGCTCCCTCACAGAAAGTTGTTACATGAAATGGATATGAATATGCTGCCTGACGTCCGAGACATTATTTCATGGTACGTTTGAGACAGCTTTGGCTTAAAACACAGGTACATACAGGGTGTTGTGAGGCAAAATAGTCCTCAAAGAATTGATTTTCCACTATTTTACCACCAGCAACATTACATATATCAACTCACAAGACTCGTGTAGGTTCACTGGTGGTTTCGACCAGTTTTCGTAAATAAAATGGTTATAATTGTGTTGTTCTCTAAAAAAAACACACTTCACATCAAACCACTCTGAAAGACTCTCAACAAATAACCTATAACGAGTTTTTGAATACTGGTTCAATCGCCCATTAATATGTCTAATTTCCTCTTTAATACTTGTTAATGGTCTCGCATATTTGTCTGCTCTGGCACATCCTGTGCACGCACCAAGCCAAATTCCTAAATGAAAAGCACATTAAGAAGATTTTGCTGCACTGACCAAAATATCTCAACCCCACACTGCTACACCGTAGCACATACAGAACCTCATGCTAATGAGAAGGGAAGGCTCAGGCTGGTCCATGACCCAGGAAAATCCCTTTCTCATCCAGTGCCACAGGCAACACTGTGAGTTGTGTCCTAGTGCATGGTTGTAACAATCCACACGACCATCCATGTGACTAGCAGCAGGCCAGAGTGAGGAAACGCTTACTTAGAATACTAGAAGCACAGAAAGCATTCCTTGGGCTAGCTTCCGTTCAAAATGCCCTCAGTCCAACAACATTTCAAGGAAACTCTGTTGCGGAATCTGCAGGACTGAGTGGAGAAACGGTAACAGTGCGGTGAAACAGTAATATTACAGCAGACAGGAAACATATAATGTAAGCAGCTGAGCCTTGGCTACCTGTCAACTGTGCCTTGTCAAATATGATTGTCAGACATCAAATGTCACACGTCTTAAACTCACATATACAGCAGATGGAGGTGTTTTGTGTACAAGTTCAGACAACATTGCTGCTATGAAATGAAGCAACTGACTGTTACCTTACAGTGGTGCTTGAAAGTTTGTAGGGAACGTTCTATGTTTCTGCACAAATATGATATAAAAACATAACCAGATTTCCATACAAGTCCTATAAGCAGGCGAAGAGAACTCAATGAAGCAAATGAGATTAATATATTATACTTGGTGAAAACATGGTGGTGGTAGTATCATGGTTTGGGCCCGTTTTGCTGAACATGGGCAAGCTTGCCATCACTGACGGAACAATGAATTTTGAATTACACAGGTAATCAAGAGAACATGGGTCATGCAGCACAACAGCTATCCTAAGCACACAAGTCGTTCTACTAAAGAATGTTAAAGTTAATGCTTAGGAGCTTTTATAGAAATGTTGTGGAAGGTCCTGAAGTGAGCAGTTCATGTGAGGAAACCCACCAACATCCCAGAGTTGAAGCTAATCTGTACGGAGGAATGGGCTGAAATTTGAAAAAGTCGATGTGCAGTTAGTGGAAAAGTTGAACTGTAGTTATTGCTGCGCGTGGGGTTCACACCAGATACTGAAAGCCAAGGTTCACATACATACTGGATGACTTTCTTTAATCAATAAATGACAAACTTAACATTTTGGCCTCATTTGTTTAATTGGGTCCTCTTTATATACTGGAAAATCTGATTTAGGTCATATTCATACCGAAATGTCAAACAGGTTCACCAACTTTCAAGCACCAATTCACTGATCTCTGGCTGGCATAAATCAGACTGGTTTGGAAATCGGTGATTCTGCTCATATTAAAAAACAGATATTCAGCAGATATCATTTTGCCTTACATCTGAGGGTCAATAGGTCCACAGAACATGGAAGGAGAATTCCAATGATTTCTCAAACCTTCTGTATGGTTACATTTGCAAGATTGCTAAATGATTCATTCTAGAGACACTTACCTGCTATGCCGGCATTGATAGAAAGCAGACGTTCGAAGCATTTAATACCTCTGGTAGCTACATCACAACATTATTACATAAACAACAACAACAACAACAACAACAACAACAACAACATGGTCTCATCAACCGGCTTCATCAGCCCACTAATATATAGTCACGGTCCAAAGAAAAACAAGTATCTCCAAAATGGCAACTTTTCAGGAGACTTTAATGTTAGTCAATGGAACCAGATGTCTTTCCAAGCAATTTTGGGTCATTTCTGTTGGTCCATTCACCATGAAATTTTCACACGGTGTAGCATAAATAAAAGTGAAGCATAAAAGTGAAGATCAACAAAAATGGAGATACATGTTTTTTGTTGGACAGTGACGATATAGTTTAGGTCCTATATATATGGCTATATAGGTTGGTGAGATGTATTATATTGTATTTCATAGAAGTTTGATTTCCACAAATCGGCATCGTTGAGTAGGCTGTGTTTTATTTGATTACAGCAGACAACATCTGTCTTTTGGAGAGTAGTAAGCAGGACCTTGGTATAAGTACAGTATTTCTAATATATGTGACGCTGACACTACAGAAGCAGTACATACGGAGCGTGTATCTGGTAACAGGTTAATTTTTCTCTACGGTCGGAGTTGAACTAACACTACGTTTACAAAAGCCAACACGTATCAAGGCTGGCAAGTGCTGTGTGTTTACCTAAGCAGGACAGAACAGATTTGCAACAGAAGAGTTACAGGTTAAACTGTCATGTGTAGACATACCGGATAGGATTGAGTGAGTGTGATTGTGTTTTGTTTTTTTTTGTCCATCAGTGAGTTTAACAGCAAAGTGATTTTCCTTTTTTTTTCTTTTTTTTCTTTTTTTTTACTTTTGTTTTGTTTTCAAAATGTCACGCTGTAAGAACTGTAATTATAGCAAAAGCGACGGCGAGTAATATCCAGAAAGTATAACAGCACCTTGAACCAGTCAATAAATGCACTGATTTAAAGAAGTCCCTCCAAAGACAAACTGTAATGAAAGTCTGGCTCTGTAAAACTGTCTGATGTATTGCCAATGCCTGTAGTGGTGCATGGTGTTGTTACAAAATGTACGACGTGTCCACTGAAAAGACCAGCCAGAGCAAAAACTGGGGGCCACTTGCTCCCATTATAAAATGTAACAAAAGTTCCCCCGAAATTGTACAAATCTGTAGCAGAACAGAAAAAAAAAATTATTTACAAGAACCCCTTTTTTTTAAAATGTAGTTATGCAGCAAATCCAGCTTTGGCACTCAACGGTCTCCCATCTCCTCAGTGCATTCACTCTGTCCCTCCCGGTCGCCAAACCATGGCACAATGGGCCGCCAAAAAAAACCGCTCCGGCAACGTTCCGGCAACGTTCCGGCAATGTTTCGACGGCGCCCCTGCCACCCGGCGCTCCGTGCAGCGATGCGGCCCCTTCCGCTTCTGACTGGCGGTGTGTGCTGGCTGGCACAATGCGAGAGGGCAAGAGTGAAATCATTGGTTCCAAAAATACAACGTTTCAAAGTAAGCCTCTGTTCCTCTGTTCTTCTCTTCCACTTCTGTGCAAAATGACAGCGGCAGCAGCTCCTACCTGTCGGGAACGGGAACAAAGCCATCATTACCACTCTGACAGCCTGAGTCACTCGCTACCCCGGCCCACTGATGAACCCCAAAGGGAACCTCACGCTTGCTTCAATATTCCCTGCACCTGTACGGCTGAGCTCGAGCAGCTCCGTGGACTTCAGTTACTCTGCCACATTAACAAATAATTGGATCATCAGAAGGACGTGAAATTACACTGCCAAAACAATCCTGCTGAGTTTGACATCTTAGCTCCAACTCCTTTGTCTATATTTATCTTCTTAATTAGCTAAAAATGAGCCATCGGGCTGAAACTACTACAACAATGATGAGACCAATTTTGACAAAACCTCCTCTCCTGTGTTTTAATTGGTAGCTCAAAACTTCTCAATTTAACAGAGGTCAGTTTAACAGAAGTTTTAATTACCTTTGGATACAGATACCCATATTTAGGAAGTATCCAAATAAGCTATTTTGCTTATTAAGATGAGCTAAACCATAGTTGCTCATTTAGACGATGAACATCAATCAAAGTCAGTAAATTACGGGGTTTCATACAAATTCAACCAACAGAATGATAACAAAATGGTGGAAGGTATTGGGTATAAAGTGTGGGTTCAAAGCTGTTTTTGAGCTGAACAAAAGTAATTGTTTTAACCACTTGGGCAACCTTGGAAAAAGCCAGTTTGCCAGCACAGAGCCGCAATAAACATCAATGGAGGTCAGTAGATTTTGAGGTTTCATAAAAATTCAACAAATCACATAATGCTGGGAGATATGGTATATAAAGGGTGGGCTCATATCTGAGCTATTTTTGTTTTTAGCCACTGAGGCAAGCTTGGGAAACGCCAGTTTGCAAGCAAAGAGCCATCAACAGACGATGAACATCACTGAAAGTCAGTAAATTTTGCAGTTTTATAAAAATTCAACAAACAGAACGATTACATAATGGTGGGGGATATGGTATATATAAAGTGTGGGCTTATAGTCAAATGGGAATTACTTTTGTTTTTAGCCACTGAGGCAAGCTTGGGAAACGCCAGTTTGCCAACAGACAGCCATCAACAGACGATGAACATCAATGAAGGTCAGTAAATTTTGAGGTTTCATAAAAAAAAACCAACAAACAGACGATTACATAATGGTGGCAGGTATGTTAATCTTTTGATAAAAAATATCTTTGTTTTTAGCCACTGAGGCAATCTTGGGAAACGCCAGTTTGCCAGCAGAGAGACATCAATATGCGTGCTACAAGCCAAATGCAAAATTATTAATTAGTGTACCTTTAAAGATTATGAAAACATTTGCTCAGGCAGGCTTAACTGCTCCATTCCCCCAAAAGTTCAAGACACGAACAAATATTTCACTACTTGGATAGCTGTTGTGTCTTTTAGAAGGAACTACGTTGTTAGCCATCAAGTCGGCGTTATTTGCATAGCAACATCCCAGTATGTCTCAACTCCCTGCTGCACAGCTTTGTTTTTCTTAACGGAACAACATCAAAAGAGTCCAACCTGGGTTCCAGTCCTCTATTCCAAATTGCCATGGCAACAGCCAAATATGTCCTTTGATGAGGAGTGGTCTATTGTGTCCCCTCAGTCTCTATAATCACCAGACTGGAAAGGCACACACACAAAAAAAAATATACTTCGTGATCAAACTTACCCTCTCCTCCTGCCCCTTCTCCCTCCTCTCGCCTAATCTGTGTCTGAGACCAGCTCTCGTGACGCCATCCTGGACTTCACCCCTACTGCTTCCTCCATCCAGCCCCCACACTCCTCTCCGCCGCCCCCGTTCTGACCTCCATTCCTCCCCACTTCAGGCCCACGCTGGCCCAGTGTGTTGCTGAACCAGTCTTTGATCTCTTGGCTGCTTAGTTTGGTGCACTCTGCTCTAGGCACCTTCCGCTCCTGGCCTGGCTGAGTGACACCGCAGGGCTGCTCGGAGATCAGTCGGCCGTTCAGCTCGCTGCCGCTCAGCTTATGGAACAGCTCCTTCCACTCCACGGCGCCACTTCGCAGGGCTAGGCGGCTGTCTTTGAACCACCGGACAATGTCTGTACGAGTCAAGCCTGTCTGTGCCTCCAGACGACTATATTCCTCAGGCGAAGGCCACCGTGTTTGGACAAAGACATCCTTGAGGAGGTTAAGGGACTTCCTATCCAGAGGCCCAGAGGATGAGGTGGGAGCAATGATGGGAGGGAGAGGGCTCATGGGTAGGCCACCTTGTTTGTGAACTCCATTAAGCAAAGCATGTTGGTGGTGTGAACGTGACCTCCTGTCTGCAATGTCAGTTCTCTTGGAGCCCATAGAATTCAACAGGGCTTTTTCCAAGTTGTCTCGAAGTGCTCGTCGTTCCAAGAACCAGCTGTCAATCTCCTCTCTGGAGAGTCTAGTGGTGATTGCGATGTGATCAACTTCATTGTATGATGGGAAACTATTCCTTTGAAAACTTTCCTCTAAAACCTTCAGCTGCTCAGCAGTTTTCCCCTTCACTCTTTCCAGGAGAGGGAACTGGGTTGGGACTGTTTTCGGACGCTCCTTTGGAGCAAAGTCACTATTTAAGTGCTGTGAACCATTGTGGGCCGGTGCACTCTGGTCGAGAAACCAATTCTTACCGTCCCCACAGGGGACTCCATTGCTGTTCTGACTCTCTGAGGGTCGACTTTCCGAGCCTACGAGCTTCTGCTCCGCTGTCGGCTCTAGTGGTTTACACTCCAGAGAGAAAGCAGGGACCAGGGGAGGGGCTACAGGTGGAGCCCGTGCAGTCTGAATGATTGTTGGTCTCTTCAATTGAGAAGTCACCAGGGGGGGCACCAAGGGTAAGTTTAGTTCAGTAGGTAAAGGCGAAACTTTGTCTTTAGAAATGACTAAAGAGGCAGGTGCTTGATTCCTCAATTGTTGGGGAACCATTGACCTCTTTAGATCAGTGGACAGTAGGGGCACCATAGATAGTCTATCTCTGGGTAACAGGGGAGGCGGGGCAATGGGTACCTTGTCTTTGGGAGGTATGAGTGGAAACACCACTGGAAATTTCCCCTTGGGCATAACATAAGGGGCAACAATAGATCTCTTCATTTCTGGGGCTATCAAAGGTGGGGGCATGGATCTCTTACTATCCGGGGGTACAGGAGGAGGAGCCATGGGTAGTCTCTCCAAAGGTGGAACCGGCGGGGGTGCCATGCGTAGCTTATCTTTGGATTCCTCTGAGGGAATCATGGGACGCTTTACCTCCTGGGCCACTGTTGGATTTCCCAAGGAGCGCTTGAGATTCTGCATACTATTAACGGTTGTCACAGTGACAGTTGCACACGTAGCAGGTGACCCATTTGCAGTGGACACCGTGGACAGGGTGGACTGTCCAGCGACGTGGCAGGAGACTGCTGGTGCAACAGACTGATTGGTGGCGATTGGCTCGCTCACAGGCGTAGGCAAAACGGTGAAGGTCTGGTCAGCAGGCGGCATACAGCCATTAAACATTTTCTTTCGAGCTTCCTCCACCTCTTCTGGTGACCAGGTGATTCCCTGCTTCAGTCGCTGTGTAGTAAACCACACCTTGATTTGCTCTTCTGGGTGCTTGGATGCAGCTGTGAGCCAGGAGAGCTCGGCATGAGTTGGATAGGGGAATTTGTTGAAGGACGTAATGAGCGTAGTGTTGCTATCCAACAAAGGATTGTACTTGCTTGTGTTCAGAGGAACGGCGATTGTCGGAATGGAGTTAAGGTTGGGCGGACGCTGCAGCAGAGGCATGACGTGGGACAGGCCCTGAAGGATCATGGGCTCAGGGATGATGATTGTGCCGTTCACATTGACCGCAGTGATCTGATCCTTTAACATCAGATTATCTAAATGACTTTCTACTTCGTTTCCATTGTTAAAGACGTCTGCGTTTTCAACCAGCGGCTTTTCCGCGTTTTGTATTGTTGGAGGGCATGAGGGGAAAAAGTCAAAGCCATCATCATCTTGCATGTGCTTGGTTTTCAGAGGGTCTGAATCGTCTTCATTCTCATTCTCAATGGTTTGCTCTAGGATGGTCTGGTTGTCCAGTTTAATTCGCTTGAACTTGAAATTGCTCTCTCCTGGATGAAGTGTTTCATTGTGTTCTGTTAAGGAGTCAAACTTCTTGGTGCTGAAGTTGCAGACGGCACACAGATACAGAGGGTTCAGAATGACGTTAGGGTGCGTCGAGTACACGTGCTCTTTGAAGTCGTTGAGGTTCTGGGTGCAGAAGGAGCAGTACTTACACTGGTAGTCCCGACCTTGCTGTTTCTGTGGGGCAAGGGATTTCTGTTCCTCCATCTTCCCTTCTGTCCCTTCCACATGACTCTTCTCCTTATGCTCAGCCCCGCCCTCCCTCACTGACACTTGATGCGGATCTAATGAAGGCTGCAGAGAGAAAGACCTGTCCTCCATCGCCTCATCAGCCAAGATATCCATTTCCACAGGGCTGTCCGTTGGCACATCGCTGACACACACCATGCAGGGAGTGAAAGACTTCCTTCGGCTGGACATGGTAACCGGAGTGACAGGGTTCAGGGGCGAGCCTGACAGAGCAGTTGGGAGGGGTTGCAAAGTGAGGGCGGGAGAGAGGGATGGACGTGGTCAGAGTGGATTCCCGGCACAGGAGCGGGACTCTGCAGTTCCTCAGTCCGCTCCGGAGTCTCCCAGCCTTGGCTCCGGAGTCTCCCGCTGACCGGGAACATCAGCTCCAGTGCAGGGCTTCATAGGACCTCATCACACAGTTCACCTGGACATAGACATAAGGAGAAGGAAAGGAAGCTTAGGAAGCGAACCAAGCTAACATCTCAACAAACCACCAAATACACGTTTTACTTTGGCGTCCAAATCTCTCACTGTTGTTTGTAGAACCAGACGAATGTCTTGGGAGCAAATGTGAGATTGCCCTGCCCTGTCAGATTTGTCGGGACATAGCCGTGATACATGATGCATGCATTACTTCGTTGTTCTGGGATTTCATCAGTTGGAACGGACAAAAAAGAACAAGTAGCTGCTTTTGATTCCGCTTACTGCACTGACAATATCTGCAATGCTCCTAAAAGCACCCCGCAACATACTGAGACGTAATTTCTCACGATATCGTTGTATCATAAGATTGTTGTATTGGCTACGCCTACTTGGAGCTCTGTGGGACCACAGTGCAAACTCACATTAACACATAAACACATGGCACATTAAACATGTTCAATAACACATTAATAAACATCACAATTAGAAAGTATTTATACCGTTTGGGCATAAAACCAATCTTGTCCCCATTAACATAAACACAAACACGGTGCCAGAGGACATATGAAAACATGTACAACCCTAGACGACTCCAGTCCGAGTCCAGGTTACAGCTTTGCTTCAGAGCTCTTCTTCCAAATTCATAAGAAGGTAAATAAAAAGGACAAAAAAAAAAGAAAGCAGGAAACTCTGGCATGGCACACTCCAACAGGGGAAGACCCTCCCCCCCCTCCACCCCCTTACTTTCTCTGTCTCCAACAAAATCATCAAGGATATCAAAGAGAGCCCATCTCCCCAGAAAGCCAGAACAGAGGAGAGGTCTATGAGTTTGCTGGAGAGGTCCACGAGTTCAGGCATTCCATAGAGCAAGCCAACACAACTCAGCACAGGATGCGAGATTTATCAACAGCCTCAGCTAGGGAGTGAGAGAGGGGACAAAGGAAGAGAGAAATGAAGAATGAAACTAACTAAAAAAAACATATTAGTATTGGGCATCAACATATAAACTCATACTGTACTCAATCCAAACTCATTTCAGACCAAATGGACAAAGACAATCCCTCGTCTCCTTTTTCCATTACATCAGGTTCTAAGAGGCTGATGAACACTGGGAATTTTGTAATGGGCAGATCCCAGTCTTTAATGGCAGATCACAAATCACCTTCAGTTCCTCTTCATAGTGACACAGCATTTTTGTGCCATTAGGCAAGTCTGATAAAGTGGAGGCAGATGAAGCGGAAAGGTTATAGAGTGAAACTTCCACAGTTTCTGTGTAATCTGAGCTAATTTCACCTGGAATTAACAAATGAATGAATAAACGAACAAATGAATAAATGAATGAATTCTTTCCCAGCGAATTTCTGCACAGATCGGTTAAAACACGAAACGATCCAAACTCAAAATCGAAAAATGAAATCATATTCATGTTGCTGAGCCATTCGGAGGTTTCTGAATTTCCCTTTTCCCTTTCCAAGTGCCACAAATTTCTTACATGACCTCAAGGAGCATCACTCAGACTACACAGTCAAAATACAACAGAAATTCCGAACGTACTTACTAAGAACCAGCAACGTCATGGTCATAATCCACATGGCATTTTCATCAGGACAGCTCAGACAACAGGAAAAGGCTCGTGTCCAAAGACTGGACGAATCACATACTGTGATTTTCTTCCTTCAGCCTCACCTCACTGCACAAGTCACACCTTCAATCACGCCACCAGGACCATTTCAGATTCCCTCCCAGTGAGTCACTATTTTCCTCCAGTTTCATCCCTCAGGAAAGCACTTTTAGTCTTTCCTGTCAGAAACGGAAGACCAGAATGATAATAACCGCGCAGCCTTCTTTGGGCAGTCCTCGGACGTCAAGTGGTACGTATGAACCTGCTTCATTGTTATAGCTATTTGTGTAATGTACATGCATGCTGAAAAGCCAAAACACGTTCCATGAGCAGTCTTGTTGGTGGTGGGGGGGGAGTGTTGTGTTGGTGTTGACAGCAAACAATTGAATGATCGATCAGTCCACTTCTTCTCCATCCATCTCATAATCAAACCCTGAGCAGTAAAAGCCAAAAGCCAAGTAAGCCAATCAATATCCTAGGCTGATCGCCCTGTGCAATACCTCCATTATTAAAGCAGAAGGAACGTGCCGTCTTTTCCGACGATTAAAAATGTTAAAATATGAAGCCTGGCTTCATATCCATGTAGTTGTTATGGCAACAGCAGAGCGGTGTGATGGTCCACTGTCACCTCTGCGCTGCATATTAATGACTCCGCCTCTCTCTCAGGTGCTAATTAGAAACACACTCACAGCCGCCCAGCGGAGCAGAGACGAGCCTGTACGCGTGAGAGAGAGAGAGACGGAGAGAGAGAGAGACAGTGTGTGTATGTGTGTGTGAGTAATGATCCGTTCCGGTTGGTGAGTGACGCCGGCACAAGCTGGCATCACCGCGGTGACGGGGCCGCCGTAATAAAACATGCATGAGTCGTCTTCTGTCCTCGACTCACACTGTGTCCTTCTTAAAGAAAGGAGTACGCATATGCATGCACACAAACATGGGCACACGCGCACACACACACACGTGCACACTCGTTTCTGTGAATTGTTGGGCCATTACCCAGACTTCCGTTCACTTCCTGGAAACTTAGCCAAACCTTCACCGGAACTGCTACTAGAACCCTAACCCTACCTTAACCCTAGCTTAACCTAAAAACTGACTAAGTGACTGATTTACATTGCGGGGACCAGCTTGTGGTCCCACAAACAGAAAGGTCCTCACAATGCAAGTACTGTATATAAACAGGTTTTGGTCCACACAAAGAGGCATAAACCAGATCCACACACAGGGCTCTACATTAAAAAAGAAAAGTTCCTCTCTTTAGCACAAACAGCCTGAAGGGTGAGAATTCCGTTAACACTTCTTCTACACTCCGACTTTCTTTTCCTATATTAAACCCCCTTACAAGACGACTCCACTAGGAACATGCATGAATTCTCGACTACTTGTTGGAGGAGGCAGTATTTAAATACTGAAATCACAGTTCTATAGTTGCACCCAGGTATGAAACTTGGTGGGTAGGTTTGACACTGTGAGACATGCTAATGATTCAAGTTTCACGCTCGGCTGCGCATGTGATGTAAGCAAGGACCGGCCTTATCACTGTACCCGACTGACCCAACAGCCACGACTGCAGACATTCAGCGAGCAGTGATGCCCTCCATGAGTCATCCTGTTAGCGCCAGCACCATTGGCAGAACGCAGGACTACATGCACACAGACCGTTATGACAACTGCCCTTAACAGCACGCCCACGTCACCAAAGACTGCAATGGTGTCATGCCAGACTGTCATGGAGTGACTCAGAATGGCAGCGGGTCATCTTCAGTGACGAGTCCCGCTTTTGTGTTGGTGGGGACGCCCAACAAAAACGTGTGTGAAGGCAGCGTGGTCAGTGCCAAAACGAACGGTTTGTTGTCACACGTCCAGAAGGCCTGGTGTCACTCCACCTCCACCCCTACCACACCATCTGCAGGAACTGTGTGAGAATATTCAAGCTGCATGGGATGGATTATCACAGGACACCATTAGGAACCTCTACAACTCCATGCCGAGACGTCTGTCATGTTGTGTTAGCAAACATGGTGGCACGAGGCCAAACTGAGAGACACTACTTCTGTATGTGTAGCTCAATAAATATTGATCATCATTTATTGTTCCTGGTAATCTTTATCTTCCTTCCCAATAGCACTGCAACCCCACACTTCCTTCTGGGTGCAGCTATTCTTTTGTTACAGACTGTAGTCCATCTGTTCCGCTGTATACTTTATTACCCTGTTCCTCAATGGTCAGGACCCCCACAGAGCAGGTATTATGTGGGTGGTGGATCATTCTCAGCACTGCAGTGACACTGACGTGGCGGTGGTGGTATGTTAGTGTGCTGGTGTGAGTGGATCAGAGACAGCAGTGCTGCTGGAGTGTTTAGACACCGCAGTGTCACTGCTGGACTGAGAATCGTCCACCAACCAAACATGATGAAGAACAGGGTGAAAGCAGGCTAACAAGGTATACAGAGAAACAGATGGACTACAGTCTGTAATTGTAACTCCAAAGTGCTCCTATAGGGTAATTGGTTGTTATTACTGAGAGGGATTTGTGCCAAATTGAAAAGGAATCACTACAGTGGAAAATGTGAAATGCAATCCACAAATGCACGAGGATTTGCATTTTTAAAACCTGATGCTGAATTTGTGCCAGAACCGAATACAATCCACTCTGAAATGTAAAGAAGGCGCAGCTATATTGCTTTCCACTGGGCAGCGCTTAAAACAATGTTAAATCAATATAACGGATCGATCGGTTTTGGCACGTTTTCCGCAATATCTTGTGTGCAATGCATTTCGCTTGCATTTCAGTGAGGGATATACAGCGTTTCGCAACCCCCCTATGGAAAGCTACTGCACTGTTTTCACTGTTATTACTGCTTTTCATTGAAGCAAATCCGTTTAAGGTTCTGGAAAGCAACACAGACGAGCCTTTATTACATTTTTAAGGTGGACTGTATTCGATTGTGACACATTCAGCACAGGTTGCATCGCCACATTGTTAAGGACGTGACGGAGAAGGCAGAGATAGCGTGGCTAGACTGGGAATAGGCTTTAACAACAGTTAAAATGTATTTCTCTGGTCAAACCCGCACGGTGTGTCCGCTCTTGCATCATGCCTATACAAAAAGCTGCCTCCAGGGTTGGGTATGAATTTTAGGACATTCTCACTCCAGAGTGTCAGGTTTCAGACTAAAAAATGACTTTAACCTACAAGTGAAAATGTGTCTCAGGTCTCGTTTATCAAGTGAAATGGGTCATTTAGAGCGGCCTCAGGTCAAACGGCTCCAGAGAACAAAACGGCCACAAACTCTTCGATTGCAAAGTTTGAGGGATTTTCCCAATTCTGATCTTTCTTACTAGATTGATTAGCATTGTACTACAGGATTGTGGCTAACTACAGATGGCAGCAGGCTACAACTACACCTTTTACTGAACCTTGTCTTTATTATATGTTCTTTTATTTGACAATTATTCAAGCCTCTACTCACACGCCATCACTTTGTTTCCGAATCTGCTTCAATGTTCGCAAAATTACTGGGCGTAAAGATAAAGTGAAGCAAAAAAAAAAAAAAAAAAAAAATTCCTCCCCAGTTATGAGTATTTAATGTGCTTATTTTCCAACTGGGTCCCCAAATAGTAGGACTCTGTGTCAGTGGTGGAATTAAGAAAACAAATCAAATTTGATGGGAGATGGTGGGTTTACAAATATTGGGTGGCTACTGAAGTATCCCCAATACACCTAGGGCAACTTGATCTCCAATATGGATGGATTTTAACAATGTATAAGAGACATATCAAGTGGTAGCACTTGTCCAGATACATTTATCCAAAGGGGACACAACAATGAGGAAAGGCGGGTTCATTTTTACCTCCTCTTGGTTATCATGACGTCTTTTGTTTCAATACCGTTTGCTGAGTAGATCATTATCATCAGTACTTCCAAAACACTGAAGACTAATTTAGATCAATTTAGAACAGCAATGTAGAACAGCAACAACGCGTGTACAGTAGCCGTGCAAACAACACAGTAACTGAACGTCAGCCCGTTATCTTGCTTTATTAATTTATTTTTACCAATTCTTTGATTTTCCTGTCCTTTCCGAAGTTTTTTTTTTTGGAAAAATCCAAAGGAAAAAAAAATAAACATGTGCTCCTAGTTTTTCATTGCTGTTTTTAATTTGATGTTTTATTGCCATTTTTTTTGTCATTATTTCAAAGTTAAAATAAAATAAAATAAAGAAACCTTAAATATTGTGATGAACAGACCCAACACCAGCACATAATCTGAGCCATGGACGGGTGGGCAGAGCATTCACATAGCAAAAAAAAAAAGAAAAAGGGAAAATGCAGGGCGAGAAATCTGCAGTAGATCTATTCAAAGGAGCCACACAAAAGGACATCCACATATACAGCAATTCACCAAAAGTCTTTCCTATTTAGGAAATCTGTCTGCTGATTTATCTTCCTATGAGATTCTGCACGTCCCACCAAACGGGGCGGATTTATATTCCTATGAGATTCTGCACATCCCACCAAACGGGGCGGATTTAGTGTGGATTAGGAAAAATGGTTTGGCAGGTGGACAAAACACGGGGTGGTTTATCATTATTCTAGTGACTACATTTAATAAACTATGTTACTTAATAATGCAGCAGAAAAGTGAAAATCTACCAAAACCGACAAACATTATAGTCACTCCTGTCGAGGGGAGGCGATTGCCCCATTCACACTCAACTTCAGCAGTCTGTGAAGGCCATATTTTATAGATTTAACAGATGTGCATTCAGAACCAACATTGCATAGATTATCCGGTTCATTCTGCATTACTGACTGGAAAACTGGAAATACGGTAATGTGGACCCCGACATCACCACGCTCCTCACCTGTTGTCTACTCTGAGGCATATATGGCTTCATTAGTGTCAATCACAGGATCAGCAACCAGTCGACATCAAACTTAAAGTGTCACAGCCCAGCGGTAAGTCGACAAGTCTGTCTACTTGGTCAGTTAGTTTGCCACACTCTCTTTTTGAGACCAAGAGCACAGATCTCGGCCTGCTTTAGGTGCAGCAACATCAACTGCATTGTCAGTTATCAGTGCTGGCTAACTGGTAAGCGACAGCTGATTAGAATTAACTTTACGGAGAAAACCTACAACAAAAAGGCCCCAGTTACGAGCAAGTCAGGAAGCACACAATCAGTCCCGACAGCTCACTGCTAAACAGCCTTTTCCGCCCAGCCAGCACATGAATGAGACCTGCCCTCCTAGAGATTAATTGTACATACACACACACCGCTGTAAACATTCTCAGTTTCTGAAACTGTCAAAAAAGAAGGCTTAGCAGTGTCCAAAAACATGGATCCAGTTTGGATGAAAACCTTTCCAAGCGGCTCATATGGAAAAACTGAAGACCGCTTAATCAAATCAATATACACAGCACAAAACAAGGACAATCAAACAAGTTTGCATCTGACAGAAAACAGAGGGAGAGGGGGAGAGCGAGAGAGCGAGAGACGGAGAGGTAATGACACGCACACACAGACTTCTCTCCCTGGTTTCAAAACTTTGGGCCACTCTCTGGAGAAGGCTGGTGCACTGCCTGCTCCTGTAGCAGCTTCAATATACGGTGATGAGATCACTGTCTAACTCACAGCAAATTACAGCAGCAGCCCTGCGAATGAGTGTGTGTGAGGGAGAGAGAGAGAGAGAGAGAGAGAGAGAGAGAGAGAGAGAGAGAGAGAATAAGAGATACAGAGAATGAGATACAGAGAATGAGATACAGAGAGAAAGAGAGTTTTACAGAGAGAGGGAAGGAGAGGACAATGGATACAAAGAGAAAGAGAGCATTAGAGGGAGAAAGCAATACAGAGAGAGAGAGAGAGAAAAGAGTGTGAGAGAGATACAGAGACAGAGAGAGACAGAGAGAGAGAAGAAGACTGTCACTGAACTTAAAGGCAAATTTATTGATATAATACAGAGCAATCCAGGAAGTACAGCTTCCAGAAAGACAGTAATAATGAAAGAAAAAAAGAAAGAGACAGATGGAGAGAATGAAAGAAAGAAAGAGACAAACAGAGAGAAAGAAAGA
>CM067474.1:64740967-64782317 GCA_034552555.1 Semaprochilodus insignis
GCGCACACGCCCATGCACATGCACATACCATGAAAACTAACAGAACCCGTGAGCTAACTGTTACAGGGCCCTTAAAATGACTGTATCAGTTTGCTGTTTTACTGTAACACTGCTGTCGTAACGCTGTAGTGTTGGAATGTTGCAGAGTTGTATTGTTGTGCCACAATGCTGTCATGTTGCAGTGTTGTGTTATAACACTGTTATAATTCTAATACTGCAATGATGCTGTGTTGTGTTGAAGTGCTGTAACACTGCTGTGTTGCAATAATGTAGTGTCGTAACTTTAAATGCTGTAATACTCCTAATACTTTATTAATCTTTGTTTACCTTCCCTTGTGTGTCCGGCCATGTACTTTTGTTATGTTAAACTACGAAACCCTAAAAATTCACTTTTTATTTCATGTCCAATAAAACAGTGCTAGGATAGTGCTAATTTATGCTAGTGCCCTATGGGAGGCTATGCTAGCACCAAGCTAGTGTTTGAGCATGTGAACACTTAATAGCAGCTCCAAGTTAACCATGAATATCTGAAAGCTGTAACAGATTTCCTAATAATATGTTATGTCATATGCCAAGGCCTTACAGTGACTCCTTACACTACAGCTGCAACCGTTTGAAACCCACTAAGACCGAATGGTTATGATAACGCCAGTATTCACAGTCAGTGACTATCTGGATCTAGACGGACATTCTTTCCTCTCAATATTGCTCCTACCCATTGTAAATCAAAATGTTATTCTTTGATTCCCTAATCACTTCTAAAATATGTTTGTGCTCATGCTGTCCAGGTCATGATGGCCTAATCAAAGGGAGAGTCCACTTGACTTTATCTATTTCCAAATCAAGGACTGAACAATTTTTCCTTTTGGCACTTCAAAAACCTTAAAAGCTTTGTTTCCAGCCAAAAACACTTAAAACTATTACTGTAATACGTGCAGTGATTTAATCCAATAAGCATGATGATTCTATGAAATAAATCTGAAATCAGAAACAATAAGGCTCTAATTATTCCCTCTCTGGTATTATGCTGTAATTCTGAATGTGAATGTATAGTAGTGTAAAGTGCTGTAATAATAGAGTAATACTATAACCCCTTAAATGAGTGTGAGAACAGCAGTAGCACAACAGTGCTGTAAAAGGGCACTATATGTTAGTGTAAGAGCAGAAGTGTAACGTTACAGTAATGCTGTAATGCTACAGGTTAGAGTGAGGGCAGTAGAGTAACAGTACTGTAATAGTGTAATGCCGTAACACTACACGTTAGAGTGAGGGCAGTAGGGTAACAGTGCTGTAATAGTGTAATGCTGTAATACTATAGGTGAGAGTGAGGGCAGTAGGGTAACACTGCTGTATTAGTGTAATGCTGTAACGCTATAGGTGAGAGTAAGGGCATCAGCGTATCAGTACTGTAATAGTGTAATGCTGTAAAACTACAGGTGAGTGTGAAGGCAGCAGCGTAACAGTGCTGTATTAGTGTAATGCTGTAAAACTACAGGTGAGTGTGAAGGCAGCAGTGTAACAGTGCTGTATTAGTGTAATGCTGTAACACTACAGGTGAGCGTGAAGGCAGCAGTGTAACAGTGCTGTATTAGCGTAATGCTGTAACACTACAGGTGAGCGTGAGGGCAGCAGTGTAACAGTACTGTATTAGTGTAATGATGTAACACTACAGGTGAGTGTGGAGGCAGCACTGTAACAGTACTGTATTAGTGTAATGCTGTAACACTACAGGTGAGCGTGAGGGCAGCAGTGTAACAGTGCTGTAATAGTGTAATGATGTAACACTATAGGTAAACGCAAGGGTAGTATCATGCCAGACTTGTCCTAGCGTAAAGGTGTACTGCTGTACCATTATAGGTGAGCATGAGGGCAGTAGCGTAACCGTACCATTCAGGCAGAGCCGGAGCCTGACGCCGGCGTTTTCTGCTCAGTAACGGAGCCTCATTAGAATAATCAGAGTCTAATGGCAGATTTGGGGTGAAACCCCCGAGGAGAAGGACTCCAGCACAGAACAGGACACTCAAGTAGTTGCCTTGGTAACCACCAGCAAGCCTGAAGTGTGATTGGATGGCTGTCGTCTTCAGGCTCAGAAGCGAAAGCCACTCAAGACGAGCTTAGCGTTGATTATTGATCTGATTGATTAGCCACTGCAGATGAGACAGCATGCAAGATTCATACAGAAACTACCAGCATCCAGAATAATATGCGCATGATTATATCCATATTGCTCCCAGATAAAGCAGAACAAGAGTCATATCCCACAAATCAGTCCCTCAATACATGGAGAAGAATGCACCAGTGCGTCGTGATATCAATTTGCAGGCGGTGACTCAACTGTTATGATTCTAGAATTTTGGAATTGATTATTATAATATTCAGAAAGGCATGCGTTCTTTTTTTCTGGCCAAAATAAAACTCGCTGCCTATTTCAAACGCAAAAAATGATATGCTGGGAGAGATTTAAACCCCATCAATTAGTCTAAATAGAAGAGGATGACCTCATGTGCACAGACTGTGTGCACAATCAATGGTTTTTAATACGGCATTGATGTTAGATTCAATTGGCCTCCTCCGTGCATACGTCAAGCATTTTATAATGGCATCAAAAGCAACTCCGCCAAATCCGATGTTGGGACCGGAACTATTAGTTTTCGGGAGAATAAACTGAAAGCTTCAGTCAAAACAAAAGATCTGCTGATTCACGTCTGGTCGTTCGTGCTGCGTGTGTAGACTACTCTATATGAGCGTTTGGCGCGAGGCCACGAGGCTCTGCATTAAGCAGGTTTGAGATCCGTACAGCCGGCCAAGCGGCAAATAGTTTGGCTGCACACTCTGTACAGCCTGTTTAAGCGGAGTTGTGGAAAACGCCTGACTCCCTCATTCTTTCGTCTTATTTCCTTCTCCCTCTCCCTCGTTCTCCCCCCATGGACCCACATGCGGTATCGATCTGTTTACACTGGGGCGGAGCGCTGTTTGTAGTGACTCTAAACAACAGCAGAAGAATAAAAAAAAAAAAGAGAGAGTGAAAGAGAGAAAGAAAGAGAGAGAAAGAGAGAAAGAGACAGAGAGAGGGAGAATGAGAGAGAGAGAGAAGGGAGAAAAAAGAAAAAAGGAGAGAAGCTGTGGGCGCTGCTGACTGTGGAATAAAGGGAAAGGAATAATAAACACGGAGGCGTCTGTGTATATACGTTCGGGCCAGTGCTCGGCGGATAGTCAGGACTTTTAAAAGGCGCTTTCTGCAGTTTTACTAGCATCGCCCTCTACAGGCCACCCAATCAGAACAGCATAGCTTTGCTCCGCTGTGTGCGTTCATCCGTAAGTCAGCAGGGTTGGTAAAGGCAACACGTACAGTGCACACACGGAATGTATGGTCAGAGAAGGCTGGGCTGGCCTGCTCAGTTCATTTGTGGAAGTTTTCTACGAAGGAGGGATTTAAAAAAAGGTATATGCACTGATTCAGATGTCCAGCTGTTAAATACATGCATATTCACACACATGGGATGACATAACACACTATGTAGTCTTCACTTGCTTGCTCAATTTGTATGAAATGATCAAATGTATGGATAACTGATTGTTATTAGTCAGTAGTGCTGAACCGATACTAAGGCTCTATTAGCATGGTTGCAGATACCGGTACTGAAACACAGCATCAGTGATGGGAGATACGATACATACACCCAACACCACAAGGCACGTGCCGACACGTACATGCATACAAGCATACAGACCGTATCAACACCGCAGCAGCGGTTTGGGATGAAAACAGCAAACTTATAACGCTCCTGGCTAAATCCATAACGGCAGTATTTTGTGGGAAAAACACGCTAATGGGAGCTGCTTGCCGGATCGTCTGAGCCACTTCTTTCAGCGATCACTCATCTGCCGCTGCGAGTTAGTGTTAGTCCAGATTGTCTAGCCTTTTAGTTTTGATTTAGCCTTTAGCAGCCATAGCAGCCTGCTAGCAGGGCCTATGTGTTCTTAAGCATCCAAAATGTATAATGCAACAAGTAAATGCCACTCAGTCAAGCTGAGCATGTTTTATTTGTGGCACAGAAGAAAGATTTTATCAGCATAAAATATTTGTATAAATATAGACTTATAGACAGGTTAGTTCAGTTAAATAGAGTTGGTACTCGGTACTGGGCTATATTTATGGACCAGATGTCAGTATCGGATGAACGGTACCGGTACATCTCGTTTAGTCAGTGATTGATAGTTAACCAACAAGCCTGAAATCACAAACGCACAGCACTGTGTTTCATTTAACCATGGCTTTAGGCCAAGGCCAGCCTTCTGGGGGCCTTAATCAGGGCTTATTTAGGGGGGAACATCCTGCTAGCTGATTTACTGTAAAAATAGAGGTTATTTTTTAAACAATAACCACCGCAAGCTGTCTGGATTATATAAACTTTAAATTCTGTCTCACAACTACGTACCCGGCCGACTTTAAGCTCAGTTGGGTCTAACTCTGGTGGGAGTGACAGTGGTGCTGTTTCACTGTTATGAATGCTTTACGTTCTACATATTCCGGTAGTATTTCTTTGCCTTCTTTGGCTAATTCACCTGATGTGTCACATGACCGACATAATTTTTTTATTAACAGCTGTTGAGTCGTCTCAACAGCAGTGCATCATTAAGCAGCGCTACCAGAACAAATATTGCACACACTCACCCTACGTTTACACTAGCAGGTGATAAGTTGCTTATGCCGCATCAAGTTCGTCTTTTGTGGGTGTGCTCGAGGCCACTCATGTTGCTGCGTGTGGGCGAGTGTAAGGTCCAGGAATGCTAGCTAGCTTTGAAAGCTTTATTGGCCAGTTAGCATGCTGGCTAACCTAGCTAGCTACTGAGTGACTTAACTCGCCAAAGACACCAACGATATCTGCTACTTTCTTCAGATGCACATGTGGAAAGACGCATAATATAAACTGTGAAAAGCAGAAACAGCGGTTATGAGCTTCTCTACCACCAGACTGCTGATAACAGGAACGAAATGCTGGTAGAAACAAATAGTTCAGAGAGCAGAAGCTGGGGACCTCGGACCCTCGTGTCTACGATTGATCCGGGTAATTTGTTGGAGCCAATCGTTTACAATGTCGCTTCACTGCGTCAAAATTCATTTGCATGAAGTTGAGAAAATCTCGACTCGACTTGTCACTCTGACGCTACGTCGCTTGTCACTAAATCGGAGCTACAAATTGAGTACCGCCATAGAAATTGACTGCTCGTTTGTTTGTCGCTCTGTCACCTGCTAGTGTGAACGTAGGGCTATGCATACAGTTCAAAACCAGGCCATTCAAATATCAACTTTGACCAAAAGCACTGGTCAAACATTCCAGTTATTGTTTATTAGTTAACAGCCAATCGGATTGTGATTACCATCTTTAGTGCAAACAAAATTCAGATTTCTAAATGACTGCTACTGTTTTTGAGCCGTGTCGTGTTTTTGCAGAGAACATATTCATGGAGAACAGTGTTCCATACAATGTGTTCCATTTAGTGTCAGCAAGTCTATTTGAGATTACCCAACAGCTCAACACATACTTTTTTTAGGAAGTGTTTTGTGATTTAGACATGCAATTTCAACACTGCTAATTGACAAGACCCAAGCAGAGATGTTCACAAGTCAATTAATGTGAGCTGCGAACCTCTGCGCCACAATTCCGAGTTGAGTCCTGAGATTCCGAGGTGTGATTGCAAGTCAAGCCTGGAATCCTGAGTATGAAAGTTAAGCACTGCATTCTACAAAAGTCTTCTAAAAAACAGATACGATACGGCTTCAAATAACAAGTCTTTCATTATAGAAAAACCTTCAGTCTGATGTACTTAAGCAACACTCACAGTAAATACGGTAAAGTAAAACTACTTAAAATGGTTGTTTATTCTGTAGTTTAATATAGCAACTATGCTAGAGCTAGCGCAATTGCTTGTTTAGTGATGTCACACTGTCTAAATCACAAAACACTTGCCTAAAAAATGTGTTGAGTTGTTAAGCAACCTCAAACAGACTTGTTAATGTGGTGGCTGACACTGTATGACACACTGTTCTCTATAAAACCTGGCCAAAACCCATGACATGGCTTAAAACAGCAGCAGCCATTTAAAAGTCTGAATTTAGTTTACACTAAGGATGGTTGGCAATCATAACCAGATTAACTGTTAACTCACAAATAATAATGGAAAGGTTTGACCAATGCATTTGGTTAAAAAGTGAATTGATATTAGAATGGGCAGGTTTTGAATTGTGTGCATGAGGGTGCAACAGTTGTTCTGGTAGCACTGTTTACTGATGCCTGATGCACTGCTTCGGGTTTTCCTGAGTTGCCACGATTCTCGACCCTCACTGTTGACAAAGACATAATGTAAAGATAATATATATTACATATTCGAGATATACATTAATTAAATCAGATGTTTCTCGTGCAGGGGGCAAGAGAACAACCACTTGATGTGGCAACAAAGATAGTAAAAGGACTTTGGCTGTAACAAAATGGTACACTACTATACTGCACACTGCACACTACAGTAGTATGTACTGCACACTGTATACGCCCCCTGTGTATAGTATGCAGTACAGTAACAAGTTCTGACCTACAGTATAGTATACTAATACAGTCACATGACCAGTTACCTCACATTTACCTCAGAGCTGTTATTACTGTATCCACTGTTTAGAGCTAGCTGCTGCTAACGCTGCTCAGTTCACCTGAAACACGTTTAGCCTAGCTGTTAGCTACCCTCGGCTATTTCACTCTATAACTGATCCTCTAAAGCGAGTTCATCTTTTATTAATCTTCAGACCTGTATATTTTAACTTTCTGAGGCTCATTCTGATGAACACATACCCCACTACAATCACTACACCCACAGTTACACTCGGAGTTGGCTGTGTTTTGCTCCCCAGTGTTACCCACCGCCATTTTCTCTGGCTGAAGCAGGCTGAGAGCTGGTGAGGCCGCAGTGCATGATGGGATACAGTACACCAAGATAGCTCCCCCTGTATACTAGAAACTCTGACTGGAGTAGAACACCATCCGGGGATCTTCAGTGCACTACAGATTTACAATATGGTCGCATACTACATACTACATACTACTTTTAGGCAGATTTAGTGTGCGAGTAGTATGTAGTATGCCATTTCTAATACAGCCACTGTCTACTTTTATGTCTTAACAGTTCCCTTTAAAGGAATGTGATCTGTACTGTAGTAAAATTAGCAGATATTATAGCTACTAGTTAGCACTCTTGCCACCCATGCTACTTGCTAGCTAACAGTACAGCTTGCTTTTTCAAAGTCTTTTACTAGTGGGCAGCCATCTTTGTTGCCACATCAAGTGGTTGTTCTCTCGTCCACTGAGCGAGAAACGTCTGATTTAACTCATGTACATGGACTGTAATTTAGTAAAAATAGCAGATATTATAGCTATTGCATTAGCTAGCACACTTGCTACCCATGTTACTTGCTAGCTAACAGTACAGCTTGCTTTTCCTTGCAATTGGTGTCTGTAGTGCTTCATTCTGCTCAGTCAAACCTAAAACAATAACATTAGCAAACCTAACATTTTTATACCTGGACAGTTTTAATATATACCACTTTGCTTACAGTATCAAAATATATTGAACTGTAACCCCTCAAACAGTATCAGGTTGCCAGGTTCTTGTCCAGGTAGCTTACTGCTAACTGTTTCATGTAACAAATTCCTGTGAGGGCACTTCAGAGCTGGACGTCTGGTTCCCACCACCACTGTGAACAATTCGCCAGGTTTCTCCAGTACAGAACATTCCCCTTTAAGGTTCTTCTTTAATGAAAGGCTCATTATTTGAAGTCTTAGCGAGACCTGACACCGCTTAGAGCTGCGGGAAGAAGGCACCGCAGTAGCGACTGAGCATGACTGTGGCAAAACTAATACGCAAAGTCACACACAAAGGGGTGGGAAATGAAATGTTTTATTCATTTACCGCTTTAAGGTCGGTGGTCCTACTTTTTTTGTGTATTTCCTTCTCAGCCTGAAATCTCACAAGTCTCTCGAGTCCGAGTCCAGCCACGAGTCACAGTTCTATAAGTCCAAGTCGCTGAGTGCCCATTTCTTCTGAGCTTGGACAGCCTCGGAGCTCCAGTGCAAACTCGAGACTCCACACATCAAACATGTCTTGGCCGACTGACTACACTTGGTGAGAGGAGAGTACGGTGCCAATTTGCTCTTTCAGCTTCCACTTCAAATGGCCAAAAATGACAGAGCCTTTACCGAAAGTAAGGTCAAATGCTCTTGCCATTAGCAAGACGAGACACGGGATACGCATATTCACAAAACTACTCGCTCTTATTCTCCTAATGTACGCCAAAACTGTTGGAAAACGATGCTGTTGTGCTTAAAAATAATAAATAAAGATGATTTGTAATAAGAAAACAGATACTAAAAGGACTGACTCTCGACTGGCATAGGACCGTACCCAGCATCGTAAGGCAAGACAGCTGAAACAGAGAATATATAGACGCCGCTTGGAACAATTGACCCCACAACCCAGCACACATACGCGCAACTCACGAATACTCCAGCCACAGCTGTATCTGTCTGAATGACGCATTAGGATTAGCGAGGAGTGAATTGGAGGGGGGGCGGGGGGAGTCTAAATGAATAAAAAAACCTTCTCACCATTAACTCCAAAACCACATCCAGGGCCACATGCAGGGAAGACTGCACCAATTTGTACTGTTCCATTAACAGTGCTTCTTTATTCTTATTATTACAGCAGGATGGATCCTCATACTTCACTGGCTATAGCCATCACTTGACACTCTTGTGTTAAACAAATGTGCTTAAATGCTAAAACTAGAAGTTGACCACCCATTACGGTGGTATTGTCACGCATGTATTCAGTGAAAATCTGCACCACTGCTGAGGTTCCACATGGTCAATACTCTGAGATCAAAAACCTGCTCCTATTTTGTCATTTTGTCATGTATTGTTACCTCAACATTCACTCGTGTAGTAAATGTAGCAGCACACTGCTGTGCACTCCAGTGTACTCCAGTGCAAACATTATGGCTGCTGCAGTTCAATTAATGCTATTAAAATGAGACAAATATATACAGTCTTATTCCTTTATCCAGCAAATCAGCCCCCCCAATAGGATTGTTTATCTTGCTGAAGGACCTTGCATGTATGTGGCACTGTAAACTGCCTGATGGAGCATGAATCATGAACCTCCCCCTCAATGCAGGCTTACTAATCAATTATCCTTGAATTTCATAGGTAGGGCCGGAGAGAGGAGAACATGCTGAATCACAGTACTACGATTACTATAACATATTATTGGTCAATACAATTGTATACAGCTGCAAAAATATTATAGCATGTAGATACATATAACATTGTCACTATAGGCATCACAATATTTAGACTGTCTTAGATTTATTAAGCTGGAACAGACCAAAGAGAGCCTGTAGTGCCACCTATAAAAGCTATAATAACTGTAATAATAGCACTAACAACAAACCTACAACTGACTAATTTATCTACAATGATTACAATGATTTTTATTCAGAGTTTTCATAAAATGCACTGAACTAAACACTACTGGACTAGTTATGCTCACCTTCAATGAAACATGTAGTTGATCAGTTTTCTTTAGGTACTGATGATATCCACCGTACGCTCAGAAAAGAGTATTATGACATAATTCAACACAGTAACGATACAATAATGGTCATATCGCCCACCCCCAAGTCACACGTCTCACAGATTCCAGTAGTTTCAGCTCAACAGCGCTTTACTGACTGTTATGACTTTTGGTTATGAGCTGTGAACAGTCAACGTAAGTGTCATTTCTTCATTTTCACAATTCTGAAACTCATAAAGCCTTCAATAGTATAAATATGGCAGGGTGGGGCCGGTTTTTGGTTTTGTTTTGCTGTGGGGTGGTTTTTTTTGTACATTCCTCTGATTTTTCATATTTTGTTCTGCATAATTATGTCATTACGATGTAAACAAACTCATTCAGAGTGACTGGGCGTGAGATGCACCGCTCTAATGCAACTTGAGAGTCAGGATTGTTCACAGTGGTGGCAATAGTGCGTTTCAAGCCTCTTAAAGCTTTAACATTAAATAGTTAGCCATCTGTTATCTGAGACGTTTTGTAAAACATGTTTTCCCACAGCTGTAAGATAAGATTATGGCCCTAAAATGTATTTTGACTTGTGCCATTTTCATTTTGTTTTTATCATCAACATCCCAGTCAGAAGACCTGTTGTAGGTTCACTGTTGGTTCTGGATAGTAAATAAAATGGATGTATGCGTGTTGCAGACATCACAATCCCGGGGCTTCTTTTATAAATTCAAATAATTTTATGCGAAAACTTACACTGTGATTTAGAAAAAGAGAATCTGATATGCAAACGTAGATGTGCTAGTGCAAGTTTTCCAACCTGGCAAATGAACTGGGAGCTTAAATGTACCGAATGGGCAACAGGCATTTCAAGTCATACCACTTGGAATGACTCAACAAATGAGTTATAAAGACATTTTGGAAAATTTCACGTTTCTAACATGTGGATTTGGTTTTGGGTTTGGATGCATGTTGCAGGTTTTTTGGTATTTTAATCATGATCATTAATAAGGTATTTCATATAGAAATGTACGGGGTTATGCTGGATTAAAAAAAGTGAGCCACTGGTTACTGCTCGCTTAAACCAAAAGATTAAAGCCCTTACAAATGATCGACTCTCGTATTACAAGTTCATTACAACATTAAACTATCAGCACTCACATTTTCACCAATAAATCAATTTAACCTCAATATCAGACGATTCCATCAGCCAAATGGCATAGTATCAGTCGGCCTATGTTATGTATGATATGTAACAGGATATTCAAGGCTGATCCAATTTTACTGCTCTGACTGTTGTTTGATGCTGCACAAGGGACTGCAGGAGTGGACTCTTCAGACACTGAAAACCATCCCAGACTGAAGATTTACAACGGAGAATTCCCACAGTGACAGAGCAGTTTTAGTCCAAATCTACATTTGGTAAGAGTTCTGATCTAAAATCAGTTTTTCTTCCACAAAAATCTGTGATCTTAAATAAAAAAGCCTCCCGCTGCCAAAGCACTGTCCCTCAGTGACTGCGCACAACAGGCCAGTGATATTCTTCTAAAACTTGCACCCTATAGGCAGTTTTTTTTTCTTTACAGATCTGAAAACCAAAAGCAGAATTATGCGTAATTACACAAAATCCCAGTTGAACTGAAACTCAAACAGACCTAAAACTGCATTTAAGTCCTTTTCAAAAACATCTCTCCTGCACTTTTCATATTAAAGCATCAACATCAAATAGCTGGCTCTTTGGCAACGAGGTTTCGCAGACAGTTCTGACAGGTTTTGGATCAGCGTGCAGTTTATAACCCTGCCTGGGTGTGCAATCTTCCTCTCTGGGCTGCTCAGCTAAAGTGGGTCATGCAGCAAAAGAGAAACTCCTCACCCTGAAGAAGGTCAGCGTTTTATGAAACTCCTCACGGGCCACTATGTCCTATCTGTCTGCTGGTGACGATCGACTGGCTGACTGAACCTCTGACCTGAGACTGGCAGAGATGACGCAACACTGAGGGCACAAATGTTTACAAAACGTGAAACTGGCACACAAGCCAAACACAACAGGCACTATTTTAGACTTCTGGGTGCTCCACATACTGAGTTACTTTAACAGTTTTCGCAGACAGCGACTAAGACTGCGCTAGAAAGTGTCAGCTAATCATAACCATTATGGTGTTCTTAATGTATCGTGAGGGCTTGAATGCCATGTTGGGCAACCCTCAGTGGTTACAGTGCAGGAAAAATTGGGCACCATGTGATATTTCCCTTAAACACATGTATTACAGGTAGAGTTGTTCTGACTGGCTAGATCGCCATCATGAAACTGTAGTTGGCCCAAATCAATAGTTAACCACCTTTTATGTACCTCAGCAATAAACGGGGAACAAATCAAACCTCTACTGTAACTTTGAACTCCATGTGGTTGAGTGTTGGAGCTCTTACTGATGAATACTGTTAAGTACCTGCTTGCTTAAAAAGAAAGTTTATGCCATAGAAGATCCATTTCAGGTCCATAAAGAACCAGTTTTGTAAATGCGATTTGTACATAGAATGTGGAAATGGTCTTTAAACTTTACAAAGGTTCTCCACACATCTCATTTTTAAAAACTATCCCATTTAAACCCACTTAAGGAAATCAAAAATAGGATCCTGTGAAAAATCCATACTGGTACCATTAGCGCCAAAGAGTGTAGGAATTAAGATAATTACTTCCTTAAACACTAAACATTGTCCATTGTAATCACTGCAATCCGGTACCAGCTATATAGCAACTGCTATAAATGATCCAGCAACTACTATATAATATAATATTGAGAATCCACTATGAATGTTCCAGTATCCATCACATAATTCAATCATCCAAATAATTCAGTACTGTAAAGATAATTCCAACATAGTATGCAGTAACTACTACACATTGTTCAGTAACAGTACTACGAATTATTCAGTAACTGCTATCAATGATGTAATAATCTAATTTATTCAGTAAGTACTGTAAGATAATTCCAAACCTCCTTCATACTATGCAGTAACTACTATAAATTGTTCAGTGACAGTACTAGGAATTATCCAGGAATCTACTCGGAATTATTCAAATAAATTATCCACTATTCATTAACTACTAAGAATTATCCAGTAACTACTTCCAATTATTATTCATTAACTAATATGAATTATTCAGTAGCTACTATAAATATTTAAATAATGACTAGAAAGACAGTAACTACCATGTACTACCCAGTAACTAACTTTTTAAACTATACAAATATAAAGTAATCAGTAATTGCTATAATAAATCCAGTAACTACTACATAATACTGAGAACCCATTATAAATGTTCCAGTACACATCATAAGTTATTTAGTAACTACTGTAAATTACTCCAAACCTACTACATACTTTGCAGTAACTACTATAAATTGTTCAGTAACAACTTTAAATTATTCAGTAACTATTATCAATTATTCAATTATCCACTATTCAATAACTATTATGAGTTATCCAGTAACTACCTCCAATCATTATTCATGAACTACCACAAATTATTCAGTAACTATTATAAATAATGAAATAAATACTAGAAAGAGAGTATTCTGCACTTACTATGTGATTTTTTTATTATTATTATCAGATCCAGTAACTACTATATAATATTGAGAACCCACTAAATTATCCTGTTTCCATTACAGATTATTCAGTAACTACTGTAAATGATTCCAAACCTACTACATATTATGCATACTACATATTAAACTACTACAGATGTTTCAAAAACAACTTTGAATTATTCCAGAGCTACAGCTACTACAAGTTATCAGGTATCTACTATGAATTGTCCAGTAACAACTAAACATTACTCATTAACGACTACACTTTATTCAGTAACTACTATGAATTACTCAACAAATCCAATTAATTATCCACTATTCAATAACTACTATAGGTTATCCAGTAACTACTACAAATAATTTTAACTACTACAGTAACTTCTATAAATAATTCAACATTATTATTTAAATATTATTATTATTATTATTACTACTAGTAGTGCTAAATAGACAGTAACTACCAAGTACTATCCAGTAACTACTAAAGATTATTCAGTAATTCTGTACTTCTATACATTATTCTGCACTTAGTATGTTTATTTATACTTTTTTAAAATGAACTACTCAGCATCTATTACAAACCGTTCAGTGTCTACTATAAAGTAACTGCTTTAAATGATACAGACTCAATATTATCTAGTAACTACTAAAGTCTATACATTACATTACGTAGCACATGCACGAAGGAATGAACTGAAAAATGAGTGAATGAACAAATTCATTTTAAAAATAGTATCTCATGGTGCTGAGGTTTTAGAACCGGTAATGCAAAGGCTCCACATCACAGCCAATAAGACCAGAGGGCTGACCCTCTCTGACACTCCACAGAACAAATAAACACGCTCAAGAGGAGTCCACCCCCGCCTCCTCATCCAACCAGATTTATTACAGCACATTAGCAGCACAGGAATTTCATCTGCGGCCAAGCTCAATATTGACTCCAAAGGAACTGACTCCTCTGATGGATACAGAGAGCAGGTCAGTAACCGTATAACGCATTCACACAAATACACAAAGTCACGTTTTATAGAGCGCTGCTCCCTTTCGATGCACATTTCACCTCCTCTGAAATGTGTTCGTTAGATTGAAGGCTTCTCAGCTCCTCCGTCAACACTGTTACAAGGCCAAAATGAAGCGATCTCTCATGTACAGTGATCATACTCTCTGTTTGTAAACTCTGAGTTAGTGCCGGAGCACCAACCGAGCTGTGCTGGCAATTCTTGATGGGCGCCGTAACAAAAATGGACAGGTAAGAAATGGATGCCCTCAGCTGAGTTCTTCTCAAATGTTCAAATACATCCTTCATGCAAGACAGTGCATGCACAACCGCCAGCCCACCCACAAATCTAGCCATGCACAGAGTGAAAACCATCAGTGCATTTCATTCTGTCTCAGCCGACCGAATCTACAACACACTGGAGCTGCAGTACATAGTACTACCATCCAATATGCGATATGTGTTCAACGAAGCGCTGGGCTATACTGGTAAAATTCAGTATCACAATAGTTCCAGAACATACTATAACACGGCGGTAGCAGAAGATTTTGCATTACTAAACTTATCAAGACCTCTGAATTCCTGAGGACTGCTACTCTACACCACACAAAGTCTTTATAAACCTGGCATAGCTGGATTGGATTCGACTTGGTGCAAACATCCCCAAACTAACTCAAACTAGTGAAGAAATAAAAAGTTTTAACAGAGTATCAAAAACGTCTGTGCATCGTGTTGCAAAGACATTTACTGAAGTTAGCATGCTAACTAGCTAGCCCTGGGCCGTCCTGTCTTGTAATACCACTTTTCATCTCAAGAAGTGATAGTGAGTCACTGTGGGCACTGTAGGAGTGGAATCAGTCCAACATGAGAGGATGACGGCGTATTCTAACCTCTTATCAGTCATATTAAAGGTGCTGCTCCCGGTTAGATCATTTAAGGGCAGGCAGCCAATGAAAGGAGCAGTAGCAGTAGTGGCCGAAGCTCTTGGTGACCGACTGCTGCTGTTGCCCACTCTCGGCAAGAAAAGACATTCAGCAGCTAACAAAAGAAGTGATGTAAGTAAAAGCAGAACAAGAGTTAACATTGGTGCTGCTTTCCACCGCTGGAGACGCTCTTGGAGAGTAAAGGGATGAAGTTTGATGCTGAACTTACAGTATTTCTTCTAGACTGGTAAAAAGAAAAGGCGGAGGATGCGTGTCTGTGCATTTCCTTGTTTCTTATGATAGCAGGGGACACCACATCATTCTGGAGATATGCTGACCCCCATTTGTTTAGAGCAGAGGTCTTCAATCCAGTCCTTAGTCCGCCCCCCCCCGACAGTCCACATTTTAGCTGCACCTAATTTACAACATATAAGGGTGGAGCAAAAATGTTGGGCTTAAGACCTCTGGTTGAGAGCACGAATTCAACAGGTTGCATCATCTTACAAATCGCTCTTTTAACCGGATTCCACGATAAAGTGAAAAAAGAGCTCAAAACAAACAACATTCACACTGCTATTCTAAAGGCACTCCATCATGGATATTATACTTATCATCTATACTGCTACAGCTATCGTACAGCTACACCGCAAAGGAACATCACGGTGCAGTACATCAATATACATGTGTACAGGCATTTCTACACAGTCACAGCACCTAGATATTTCTCAAGGTCTTAGTCAAGAACTGACAACACAGCTTGCAAACAGACTGTAAACATGGTATGTGCATACATGGGTGTGGTGGTGTTGCAGCATCAATGTTGCTGTCTGAAAGCCTCCACTGTTACAGAATGAAAATCCTGCACTGAATAATGACACATTCTGCATGTAGCCTAATAGAGAACTCCAGTTTTCGAGAGATTCAGCAAAGTTTACACTCACCCTGAAGTCCATCAAGCAACTGGTGTGTTTGTTGGGTCCAGTTGTATTATTAAAACGTTCTGGCGCTTTTCCACCACATGGTACAGCTTGACTCGACTCTACACGCTTTTGGCACCAGCTACTTCGCCTTCCGCTGCAGATACCGTACCCCCCTAACTGTAGCTGGTCATCATAGCAACGCCGCATAAAACTGCTGTGACGTGAAGGAGGCTAATTTTGTGGGGTGGGGAGAGTGGGACACCTGAGGACCAGGGTGGAAACCACTGTATCAGTTAGTAATAGGTGTGTTGTCATGTACACAGCATGTCTGGCTGTTTCTGATTGGACTGACCCATCTGCAAGTGTTTCACACAGCTCTGTGCTATGTAGGGTTTCCCTTTTCACACCCAGGACAATTCTGTTAATAATACAAGCTATAATAATAATAACAATAATAATAATAATAAAAACAACAACAACAACAACAACAAATTTCAAATTGCAATTTTGGTATACCGTAAAAGCAACCATGCTTTCAGAACCGGAGCCATAAAAATGAGTGCTGTACCAGTACCAAAATCCACATCATGGGGCGACAACATACAAACAGTTCACTTTTGCATCGGTATTGTCTCCCTTCCCAACAGCCGCTACGCCGCACATGAACTGATATCAGATTACTGGCATCCTTCTATTGTAGTGAGGCTGTTTTGAGAAACTGAAGCAGGCTCAGCGCTGCGTGTGTGTTCATGCAGATGAGAAGATTAATTTAGTTGGACTCATCTGGAGTGAGAACTGGTGCTCTGAGACAGTCGCACGCAAGGCAACGAGCACCTCGCACATGCACACACACACAACCTCAATTATCATGCGTTTTGCTCCTCTCCCACACCAGCCATAGCGAAAGGGTGAACAGCCCAGTGCACACAGATTGAGGCTGGGGCGCAGGAAGAAGCGTGTGCGGACCCAGTGGAGCGACTACAGGGCAAACATTTCTAATGAGAGTGATGAACTCGTGCTGGGGAATCCAAATTAGACCCCCAGTACGATGAACAGGCTTAGCCAGTCTATTCGTTGCACTGCCTAGGCTGAGAACAGGCCAGCATACAAGCTCCATAATGCATGCACTCATTCATTCATGCATTCATTCATTCATTCATTCATATACAGATGCACACCAGCACACAGTATGTGCTCCCTGTCAGGCTGGGGTGTGTGTGTGTGTGTGTGTGTGTGGTTTATTACTGCAGCACACTAGCTCATGTGTTTAGCAGCTGGTATTTCCATAAGAAACATAGCCACACTTGACCGCTGCTGCTGCTGCTGCTGCTGCTATGGACCCTAATTCCCCGCAAGCCCCTCCTTCAGGACAAAATCAGCCAATGAGAATAAAGCATAGGGGAAAAAAAAAGGTATTCCATACTCACTGAACTTCTTCCTGGACTGGGCGGGGCTTCCCCCCAGGGGACGGCCTCTTGTAGTGCTCCTGCTTTTCTCTCTCTCTCTCTTGCTCTGACTCTTTCTCTCTTTTCTCTCTTTTCTCTTCTTTCTCTGTCCACTGATGCCAGGCTCTTTCAGTAACCCACTGAGTTTCTTTCTCCCTCCCTCTTTCTTTCTTCCTCTCTCTTTTCCCTCTGTTAGACTATCTCTCTGTCTCTGGTCCAGCAGCTCTGTGGAATCTGAGACGAGAGAAAAATGTCAGCAGTAGAGGAGGGTGTGCGTGCGTGTGCGCGTGCATGTGAGTGTGTCCTCCCTTAGACAGGCCCTGAGACTACTACGCTTTTGTGTTTGCCAAAAAAAAAAAAAAAAAAAAAAACCAAAAAACTAGAAGGCTGTTACCTGGGAAACGTGTGGTATGGCAGCGGGCTGCTCAGATTTGGCAAGGTTATTTGAATGACAAACCACAGCGAGTGATGCAGCGCTTTGCCGAGCTCGACTCGAGCCCGGTGAAGTCAGCAGTGATGCAGCACTTCATATAGGCGCCTTTTCGGCGACAGCTCGACAGCAAAACGGGCCTTTAACGGGCAATGGCTAAAGGAGCCCATGAGAGGCAGCCATGGCGTGCTGCTTCTCATACAGGTAAAGCTGAAGATGGTCCACCAACACGGAGAGGCCAATGAAGCTGTGGCCTTCACTTCATTCAACACGTAACAGGCTAAAGAAGAGCTCACCTTCGAAACTGCTGCTGTGTTCAGAGTGCCGCACTTGTCAGCTCATTGACTATACACATAATGAACGCTCTGCCTCCACTTCTTCTCTATTCCCGTCCCGGATCCTCAAGTGTCTGCTCAGTACTGATACTAATCCTAACTCTATTCAGCCTAACTACTCCACAGCAGAGGTGGGTAGAGTAGTCTAAATGGATAATGATACTCAGGTAACATACTAACACAAGTGCCTTCATATAAAGTGACCTGAGCAAAAGCCCAAAAGTATCAGATCAGAAAACTACGTAAGGACTGTGCAATATATTGTTCTGTTCCTCCTCTTCATCTTCTTCTTGGTCGAGAGATTTTTGTCCACTAACTAGTCCTGCAGTTTTCCAGAAACAGACACCGTTCCAGCTCTGAAATATTTGGTCTGACTGGGAATGGTGTAAGTTTATACAAAAGTGCACACCTATTTACAGTACTTCTGCTCCACCGACAGAGACTGTTTTGCTTACACCTATAACTCAGCACAGGAAGTCTGTATGGCTCTATTTTCCTATTGGTTCAAAATATAGTCAGAGACATAACCAACCAACCACAATGCAGTACAGCTGATCTCCACAACAAAACAGAATGAAATTAAAAACAAAAAAAGGCATTAGTAGCTAAATATGAACGACTGGAATATAAAAAATAGTAGATGCCTTTATTCACTAATATACTCCAGTAGAAGTACTACTGTTAGAAAACACTCAGCAGAGCAGAAATCCATCAGCATTCTACTGAAGTACATGTACTTGGGTTAACATAACCACTTACTACCCAGCTCTGCTCGTTAGTTGCCAATAGTGAGGAAACTGTCACTGCTCTCATGCTAAACCGGTGGCGGACGATGTGCACAAACACTGTAGTTGAGTTAAAGTAGAGATCCCCTAGGTAGGATAGTCCTCCAGTGTCAGTAGAAGTTCCTCCCTTTAGACCTCCACTGGAGTAACAGTACTAAAGTATTTACCTTCAAATGTACTTAAGTATGGAGAGTAACAGGAGCATGATTTATTATGGCTCTAATGTCCTGTTATCATTTCTGGAACAAGACTCTTAATCAGCTCAGTTTAGGTGAAGAGACTCTAGTGTCTCTCAGTCCACCTGTCTTTAATAGAAGCTCATTAATTAGTCTGACACTGACGTCTATTACAATGATCATAAGCAGAGAACACTGAAGGAGAACAGGTTCCATTAGCTAGAACCAAGCTCTGTCCAACAGGTCAAAACAAACTCTAAACACAGTGACCCACTAAACACACTTACTGAGTTACTGTACATCGACACACTACTTACAGTACACTAACACATTACACTTACTGAGTTACTGTACACCAACACACTACTTACAGTACACTAACACATTACACTTACTGAGTCACTGTACACCAACACACTACTTACAGTACACTAACACATTACACTTACTGAGTTACTGTACACCAACACACTACTTACAGTACACTAACACATTACACTTACTGAGTCACTGTACACCAACACACTACTTACAGTACACTAACACATTACACTTACTGAGTTACTGTACACCAACACACTACTTACAGTACACTAACGCATTACACTTACCGAGTTACTGTACACCAACACACCACTTACAGTACACTAACACACTACACTTACTGAGTTACTGTACACCAACACACTACTTACAGTACACTAACACACTACACTTACTGAGTTACTGTACACCACTGAGCTAAACCACAGTAGAATTCCCCAAGGTTCGTATTACCATTTCAAAGCTGTATTATAATTAAAAGCACTACAACCATTTAATACTGTCCAGCATCAACCAAAGTTAGCGACGGTCTCCCAGGCGCAGCGCGCAACGTGGGTTTGTTTTGTATCAGAGGAAACACGGCAGAAGGCAGAGACTGTGCTGCGGAGATTTCCAAGCCTTCCAAAACGACTAAGTCTGATGCAGAAACTTGATTGAAGAAAGAAAGAAAGAAAGAAAACTGCTTCAAAAGAGCGCTTTTTGTGACCTCCACCCACCACTTCACAGCAAACGTGTTCTGAGGAATGTTCTGTGCTACCTTGTTGAAATGTCCTATAAAACTAAAAGGTAGAAACAACTGAAGTTCTCCAGGCTGGAATAACATGGCACTGGCACAAAGCTGATATGTAGATCTGCTATTTAGTGCCATACCTGCTATATATAGTGACCTGTCTGGAGAATGATCATGGAACGACTGATGGACTTCTCACTAAGAATTTGAACAACACTATGTGACAGCTGACACATGGCAGGGTTCACCACTACTCCAGTAGGTTTTATGACTTCCAATGCAGCTTAAATGTTTACTGATTAGCAAATGTGTTCTGATGAACTGTGCTACCTTGTGGAAATGTCCTATAAAGCTCTAGGTAGGATATGTGGACAGATTAAATCACCTTAATAAAAGGCCTACCAGCTTTAAGCCCATGATTCTTGTTCAAATCTTCATTCCACCTCAAATGCTGCAGTAGTGATAACAATTGCCTCAGGCACAGGAATGTAACTACTGCAACTTTTAAGGTGGAATGAGAAACAGGCAATATATATTATACAGGTGGAACAGTTTAATAGTCTAGATGTCTTTATTAGAGAGCGTCACCTGCAGTAAAGAATATTTAGGATATTTTGATCCTGTATCAGCTTAATATTAAGCCGAGTCTGTACCGAAGTAACATATGAACACACTCATGGTTGAACCTCCTATAGCCACAAGGTACCATGTTAATGGTAATGCATATGTGATATGTTTCATATGTTTCATAAGATCTCAATAACCACCCTATTCAATTTTCATACCATTTCATCTCTATGTACCTGCTTTTTATACTATTCCACAAAAGACAAATATTACATTAAATCAAACTGAAAATAATAGTTCACTCCCCAGCCCATACATGGAACCTAGAGTGCCAAACCAGCTGTTCTGAATTTGTTGCTTTGTGATGTCACATTACAGGAGAAAAGATAACAACAGAGCAAAGCGGTTATTTACATATACATAAAAGAATAAGAAAACATTATAAGTGATTGTAAGGGACACAGAGAGGTTGTAAAACGGTTGAGTGAAAATAAATGGTGGTTGTTATTGGAAAAAGGAAAAAAAAATCAAGCACCTACTCCAAAAAGTCCCTGAGCTCTTTGTTAGGGTTTATATTTAAAAGCTTAATTAAATCTGCATTGCATTGGACTTCCGGCTGGTCGTGCCAACCCTGGCATTACAGACATTACAGACAAAAATAATTCTGATAGCTGACTGTCAAAATATGCTCACACTATTGCTTCAGTTAAAATCCTTCTGTATTGCTGGTAAGTGCAAGTATCAGGACTGAAACAATATGGCACCGGCACAAACCTAATACGTAGGAAATCGTCACTGTCCAAAGAAAAACATGTATCTCCAAAATGGCAGCTTTACAGGAGAGGCCAAAAACCTGATTGAATTTTAATGTAACTCAATGGAACCAGACCTTTTTCCAAGCGATTTCTGTTGGACCATTCATCATAAAATGTTCACACAGTGTAAACAGCAGCTCGTGTGTTTAAACAATGCATAAAAGTAAAAATCTGCAAAAATGGAGATACATGTTTCTCACTGGACATCGACGATATGCCGTATAGTAACCTGTCTGGAGAAGGGTCATGGAACGACTGATGAACTTATCACTGAGAATTTGAACACCACCATGAGACAGCTGACATACGGCTGGCTTCACTACTACTCCAGCAGGGTTTATGACTTCCAAAGTAGTTTAAATGTTTATTGATTGCAAAGTGAATCACTAGCCTGAGCCAACCCACCCTGACTTTCACTTCAAATAGCCTTCAACCATAACTCAACAGCAAAATGGGCCTTTGCTGATCTTTGGTCAACCCAACATGTGAGTCAGCTGTGACACTGAAGGAAAGCACACTCTCGGAAACTGGGTATTGTTCACATGATGAACTGCTGGCTACCCTGAGCACCCTGTAAGTCACATACTTTCCCTTAACGTTGATAACACTTGCCTATAATTCAACAGCAAATCAGACCTTTACTGAGCTCTCATCAACAAAACCTGAGTGAGTCATTAAGGGCATGTTCCTTTACTCTGAGCAGTGCCCCTAATGGGCTAAGAAAGTGAATAAAACGCAGAATAAGAGTTCATCTTGGAAACTATATCTATATTGTTTACATATGAATCACTAGCCTGACCCAACTAAGGCTGTGACGGTAACTGTTGACTTTGATATCAATAGCAAGTGTAGTATCCCAGTGGCTGATACTGAACACCAGTCTTTCTTGCACTGAACACAGACAATATATTCTTTATACTCTTATAGCTTAATTAACTGATACCTCAAAATGCATCTATGTAGGATAAGCCTATTTAACCATCTTTACCATGCTCTAGAACTGAAACTGTACTGAGCTTGCTGTACACTGCGCAAGACTCACCAACACTGAGAAGATCAAACTGGGCTTTCACTTCATTCAGAAATAACACTATCTACTCATAATGGCCAACAAAGAAGATCTTGGAAACTCAACTGTTTACATAATGAGTCAGTACATATGCTTGACATTAGCCTGATTCGACCACCCTGACACTGACATGCTTTCGCTCGGTTACTGAGAGCCATAGGGAGCCATTTTACCCCACACACACACGCACTTTTCAGTTGACCCATTCACCATCCTCCCCTGAGCTGTGGAGGCTAACACATGGCAAGAGGCTCAGATACAACGCACACCAATGCACAGGCTGAGCCAGTCGCTCCGAAATGGTGATGGGCGATATAGACCAAAAATCATATCTCAGTATTGCTAGGCTGTGTGGAGGTATATGACATGTATCTCTGTATTTTCTAAGACCGAGCTAAATGGTCAGTTGCGAGTCAAAGCTACATACGAGACGTCACAAGCACTTTGATTAAAATAGACTGTGATCAAACAAAAACGCGAAGACAAATGAACAGAAAAATCTATAATATACTTTTAAAATAAAATAATAAAAAACAAAATAACATAACTTTCAGAAGCTTTTTAAAACCTTCTTGTTGTATTTTTGTAACAGGGACTTTATATTTAACGATATGTTAGACCATAGCCTTGGTTATACCGCGTCACTCCACCGGACCCTCTTATTACCTTTGTATGTCCATGCTGATAAAAACTTGTCAGTTAAAGTATTGATGGCGGTGAATAACGAGGAGACAGAGCTGAACGTGCAACTGTGAGGAGTGAAGAGGAATAACCTTAGCGGGACTAACAGAAACTGAAATAGAAACCGAAACCGAGGAGCGGTGATGCTCAGATAAACAGCTGTTGCATAGTCACTATACTCTCAGTCACCAGTTTAGCCCACTTTTGTTTTGTTTTGTCCTTTTTTTTTTTACTTACATTTTTAATATTATGTTGTTTATGTGTTTGAGTTTCAGCGGTGGGCGTATGGACGGTTGTGTATTGCACAGAGAGTGTCAGAAAAGAGAAATGCACTGGCATGACTTTACAGATAGCAGGTACTGTATTTTAATGCAACATCAACCTATATCAACATAAAAGGTATTCTCTCATCATATATCTCGATATACGGTATATGGGTATACCTTAAAAAACCGATACACCGTCCAGCCCTACTCTAAAACTGGGAATGCCAACAGCGCGAACAAGCAACCGCAGCAAGAAAAAGCATAACTTTAATATGGCCAGACCTGCAGTGAATGGTGGGCACCCATTACCACTGGTGACCCTGAGCCCCTGAAGAAGTCCTATTGTTTTCACTTCCCCAACACATTCACACCACACACGGAGGGCTTGTTGATTAGAAGACTGGTTGGCTCAGGTGTGTTAGAGCAGTGAACACCAAAATATGGAGGGCAGGGACACTCCAGAACCAGGACTGTGTACTCGCAGATGAATGAGAGAGCTGCCAGTCTGGACAATATCATGACTTGCAAACAGTAAAAAAAATAATAAATAAATAAATAAATAAAAGCCAGAGTCAGTGACAGAGCTGAAAGATTAATGGTTTTCATAATGAAATGGCATTTTGAAAGCATGCAATTGTCAAACAGCCTACATTATCCATGCTGCGGTAGTTAATCGCAAGCCATCAATGCAGTATCAATACTCCATACGTACGTTGGAGAAATGTAACTTCATTTAACGTAGTCATGTGGAGCTCATTAACGTCTGTAGATGAGTTAGAACAATCAGAAGCAAAACATACACTTATGTACTACGTAGATGGCACCACAACCACAACTAACTGGCAACCTGGTACACAGTGTTCCAGCCTCAAGCCAGAAAAAGTGGATATTCTGGTCTAATTGATATCGCAGTCCCAGTACTGGTCCGTGTGCATTTAGCTTGCAGGGTGGGGTGGTACTGATAATATTCAATACCAAGACATTTTCCAAACACATCAAACTATCACTGTGGCAATTGTGAGCATTGTTGAAGTCTACAAAGCTGTGCTTCCTGAGTGCACAAAAGAAAGATTATAAATGAAAGTCATCATAAAAATAAAAACAGAGTTAAAGAATTAAATCACTCTACCTTTCACTACTTTAAACTGTTGATTTAAATAAGCTAGCAGTGACTTGATATTGTATTTGAAGAGATCTGATAAAAAAGAGAGAGAGAGAGATAAACAAGACATGAAGCTGTAGGAAAGATTTATGGCGTTCAGTCCAAAACAACATTTGATGCGCATGCAGTGATGAGTGTTTATAACTTGTTGCCACAGTGTCATTCAACATCGAGCACTGTGATGCTACAACTGGCAACAATATCGAAGTATCAATATCAAAATTCATGAGTATTCTGGTGCTGGTGTTCAGTACTAAAGGAATATATCTCTAAAGCTAACATCTTGTTTTGAAGGGACTGTTCAATTTTATTCTGCCTCTTTAAAATGACACCAAAGGGAACCATACGCAGTACTGTATGCTAGAGGTGGGAATTACTGAAGACCCCACAATACGATGCTAATTCGATACTCATTTCACAAATCAATATTATTGCAATTTTGCAGTATGCTGAGTATTACATGGTGTTGTAGTACAAGACCAGTCTCGAAGGTTTCATTTCAGTCTCACCCTCATTTGGACTGTCGGGTAAGGTGGACTCGGAAGTTGTTGTCAAGACCAGCCAAGTGCTACGCCTCCATCTGAGATAACTGGAAGCTGAATTATTACTGAATATCAATACAAGCAGAATAAACAAGACGTTTTATAAAAAGGGAATCAGTGACCCCAAACTTTTGAACGGTCGTGTATATATTATTAATATATGATTAATAAGTATTATGTATAATTAACCATAATTAGTACACATGACACTTGCGTTTAATCTATGTTCATTATAATTAACATAATAAACCTAATATGATGCATATACAGTATATAACACTGTACTCATATCATACTCAAAAAAATAAAAATCTCTGCTAGGACTTGGACTTGACCTTGACCTTGACTTGGACTTGACTAGTCCAGGTGATATGACACCATCTGAATTGTTACAACTCAACAATTGATGATAAATTGCAAATTTTCTTCCAATCCAATTATAGGAAAAGTGCCCTAGTATAACAAACACACTACATATGCATAGGTTTGCTAATGCTAACGTTAGCAATGGCACTCATGGTGCTTGTTAACGTTAAGATTACAACACTGCTACCTAGCGGTCAGGAGAACCATGCAGAATGAACCACTGTCTGCCACCAATCTTTACATGTAAACTATTAATGAAAAACCAAAAGCGTTTTCATAGGGACTCCATACAATATCACAAAACATAATGTTGCAACACTAAAGCATATAGATATTCTACAATACCCATAATCCTCACTAGTCTACTGACATGGATGATGCATCATCCAGCACTGATTTAGTTCCATGTAAACATTTTTACAGAATAGCCCAACACCCTGTTGAACAAGTCCCTTTAGATGCCACAGTCACTCATCACCCTGCGGAGACTCCTTGCGTCACCAGACAGGAGGCTATAAAAAAACTCGATCTACTTGTAACTCTCTGAATTATGTCACTCTGTTGTTTAAAAGTGGGGGAAACGACTTTATTCAAGCGATAAGCTAATGAGGGTAAATTCTAGGTTTCAAACGAGGTTTCCAGCTGCTGCGATTTACAACCCGTTTTATGGACCTACATGCAGCTGCTCACCGCTTCACTAAGTGTGTGCACCATCCTCGCGTTACAGTAGAGGCAGAGTGAGAAAAGAAGAGCCTTTACTCTAAGACACCGCAGCGGAGAGAACACACCCTGAGGTGGAAACCTAACAGCCCTCTACAGTTCAGCTGTTGTGGACTGTAAAAGTGGCCTTTATCTAGCCTGACCTCATGGCCTCGTCTGTGGCCAATGGCAGTGGGACAAGTGGTGTTATCTTCTGCTGCAGTAACAGCCAGCATAAAGTTGCAGAGGCTAGTCTGACAGCCCAGAGACCTTCAGATTTCTATGGTCCTCGGCTACAGTTAAATTAAAACGGCCATTGAGAGATTGAGGGAGCGATTAAGAGGGCGATTAAGCGGACGGCACACGGTGATCTCTGTATGCCGGATCATTCTTAAGCTCAAAAGGCGTCTGATGAAGACGAGGTGCTTTTAGAAGGCCTTAAACGGCAGTCTGATCAGTGTGAGCTTTGTAGTTTCTGGAATATGATAGATGAAAAGTCGGCTAGCTTAATACGATAAAGGGAGCTGCTTGCCGTCTAACGCCTTCAGCTCCTAACAGAGGTTAAAATAGACACCCGCACTGTGCAAACGCACCAGAACCCAAAGGCCACTCCATACTCCACTAATGTGTTCCTGCTTTTGCTTCTCTGAGATGAACAACAAGGCAAGCGGCAACGTATTACCGGCAGTGTCGTCCATAACCAAACATTTTATGAGAAAGACTGGAAGGAAGGACACTAGGGAAGGGAATTCTGGGGAATTGTGTGTCTGTTTGATTGCAGGGAAGAACGTATCATATTACACAAACATGGAAAACAGGTGCACCGGACTGGAAAGTCTTTGCCTTGAACGAGCTAATGGGCTAACTCAAACCCTTGAACGAGATGACTCACTTTCTCTCCTCAGTGTCAGATGTTCCAGCATGTAAGCAGAGGTAACAATTGAGATCATCATTCTAGCTCTGAGTAACAGTGACTTAAGTATTAGCCTCATTAGAGCGTTCTCAATCACATCCTTACAGCATACTTACACTCAATCACTCTTAAACACAAGCAGAACCTCAGAGCCCTGTTTCAGCAGCACTGAACTGTGGACCTGGATATTTTCTGACTTTAAAACTCTAATGCCAACTTAAGTTCCACCCTGATTTCTTTAAAAAGGGACCTATTCTGCCCATTTTAGTGCTCATCATTTTATTTTTGGGGTCTACTAGAAGTGATTTACATGCTTTAGTTTCCCAAAACACATTTTTTTGCACTCTACATCTGTTTTCACCCTCAGTCTAAAACGATCTGTTAGAGCTCCTGTGTCTTTAAGCCCCGCCTCTAGATGAAACCACTGTGCTCTGATTGGTCAAATGGTGAAACAGAGGGCTAAGCTGCCACAAGTTCTGCCCCCACACTGCTGTGGCTGTTCTTACAATGGCTTGGGTTCTGAAGGCAGTCCGGTCTTGAAAGTCTGCTAGAACAAGTTGGTAGATCCACCTTTGCAAGCTAGAGCGGAGCAGAATGTTCTAGAGTAATCAGTTTTTTACTGTTCTAGCTCTCAGTGTGGTTCGAGTGATGGTACGCCAAGCTTGCTGGTAGGCCGGCAATAAGGATTGTGTTACGAGATGACATCGGAGATGACGGAATTCCAAAGCTGTATTCTGATTGTTGCCATATAGAACGGTTCCCTGAATGTTCACCTGGACCGCCCCCCAAAGGGATAGAACTGAAAACCTTTTCAAGATTACTGGGCGAGGTTTTGAAGGTTTTTGAAAGTTTAGAAACTGATGTTTTATAAAAGCCACTATTCTGCACCCATCATTCCAGAGTGGACTCTCGATTTTACAGATAGCATTCAACTGTTGTCTGCAACAGTTTAAAACTATCTGGTCTCCCTTTATCGAATGACCATAAACTGGTCTTTAGAATCAAAAATGGTTTTCCCCACAAAGCACCATTTCTGAGCTGGATTAGAGGCTTGTCAAATAGGAATGTCATTTATCTCCTCTCCTATAGGGCAGGTTTCAAATCAAAGATCACCGTGCCGAGGCCCTTCTGACAAGGAATCTTGGACTAGGGCAAGTCAGTAACAGGTGCCTTCACCACACTGTCGTTCATTCAGCAATAGCATAAGAGGATTAACCTATGTGCCCATTGTTCCCCCGCATTATGGCTTCGGAATTAGAGGTTTGTTCCAATCTGGGCTTCTCGTCCACCATCTCCGGCCCTGCTGGCCCAAATACTTCCAGGATCTAAAGTAGGCCTGCCACTAAAACAACCTTACCGGAAAAAGATCAACCAGAGAGCCTTTCAAAGACTTCACTGAAATGTATATCTGCATGGCAAATATAGACACAAATGGCCACGTCATCCAGGCTCTGTTTCTTACAGTACGAAAGACCAGTAGGAGAATTTAAAATAGGCATTATTATCAGAAAGACACCGAAATATATTTTTGGCACATGAGAAATAAAGACCTAGCATTTTGACCAAAAACAAAGCTACACGTTTCCTTCGCTCTTCTGTGCTAAATGGTGAAATAACGCTGACACACATTACAGCTACTATGAGACTGCGCAAAATAACCCCCTGGTATTACTGGGGTCCCATGTTAGTTGGCTACTTCAGCACTGATTGGCAGCTAACTCACTTGCCATAGGGGTGCTGATGCTTCAGTGGCAGCAAAGTGTTTGGTTTAACAGTTCTTCTTCTGGAAAGGCTCGTTTCTAGGTGAGGCCAATGGTTCTCTGAGTAGAGAGTTTTTGAGCCATTTTGTGCCATTTGTGTTTACACACAGAGGAAACTGTCTTCCGCATTTAACCCATCTGTGTAGTGAAACACCCACACACACACACTAGGGGGCAGTGAGCACACTCGCCCAGAGCGGTGGGCAGCCCTAGCCACGGCGCCCCAGGAGCAGTTGGGGGTTAGATGCTTTGCTCAAGGGCACTTCAGTCGTTACTGTTGGTTCAGGGCAATCGAACCGTCGACCCTCCGGTCACAAGGCTGGTTCCCTACCCTCCAGCCGATGACTGACCCTAGTTTGATAGGTCTTCCACACAGTAACTGAGATGTCACTCATCTGCCTTCAGTTTGAGAAACGAGTAACAGATCACTCTTTCCTCCAAGCGTGTTTTGGAAAATGGGTGAGTTCACAAATATCCCGGCATAGTTAGCTGCTAACGTCTACGAAGAACCAACTGGGTGAACCAATTTGTAATAGCGCCACCAGTGCAACAGTTCTAGTTAGTTAAGAATATCAAAAGCAGAACCCCGCCGGCTAAACAACAACCTTTCCTTGAACTTGTATCTGAGCGTCAAATGACCCTGCCAGGAGTCAGAAGATGACCAGCCGTTCCGTTGTTAGTCTTAGTTTTTGGTTCCACCCAAGAATTTCACCATCAAATATCACTGCCAACTGAGGACGGTTGGTTGATTCGTCATCAACTTTTTCAAATGAGTAATCAAGTTTACCATGACTTCTTGTGCCATTTCCCTAGTTCAAAGCTTACCGAAAAGGTTTCACTGTAGGCATATTTGAAGCAAACCCATGAGATGTGGAGCCCCTGTGAGCAGGGTGGGGCGGCCTGCCTCTGCTTCGTCCTGATCAGAGTGAGAGATTTTTGGAGGAGGCGTTCTGGCTCTATGTTCTCTCTGGTTGGCAGGCTGCAACTCCAAACTACGATTCTGGCAACGGGCTGTACAGCAAATATCTCACACCCGGGAGAGGGAGGGAAGGAGAGAAAGATAGCGAGAAAGAGAAGAAGATAAAGAAGACGCTGAAGACGACGGAGAAACGAACAAACAAATAAACAAACAAAGACACATAGAATTCAATAATCGTTTGTATGAATCCAGATGCGAAGGGCCCAGCAGTAGGTAGGCCCATCTCAGAGAGGAGAAGAAAACAGATACTCTTGAAAACAAAAGGGTTCCTGAAGCAAAGGGTTACCTGGCTTGAGCATAATGTGGAGGTTCTTTAAACTTGGAAATGCTTACCATGAAACAGACCACTAAAACAAGGATCCACTGAAAGGTTCCGCAGAGAACCCTCCTTCAGAGAACCTTTCTGGGCACCCATTTGTATGAGTAAGGCTGTGTTTCCATTCTATTTACACATTAGATTAAAATGTAGGTCACAGCACATGGCATGTAAACATTTCATTTCATACTTTACCAAGACCAGGACCCACTCGCACAGCTTCCCACAGCAGGAGCGCTGATCTAGGATCAGCCCTGGTCAGTAAAGTAAATCACAAAGAAGGGAGGAATCTGATCCTAAATCAGCATGCCCACTTGGAGACGGTTTATGAATACAGGCCCAAGCGACGCTACACGAATATTAACAAATGATTTCAAACGGTCCGTTCATTTGGCTATCCCTCCTGCCATTTCATGTCCACCGAAAAGGATTCCGCACCTTCTTAATCAAAACTCTGAGTACACCTCCTCTGCGGTACCCCTTGACTAATCGCGTCAGGACCACCCAATGCCAAGTACAGGCCAGAGCCTGATGATTCTAAGCCTGGAAAACATGGCCAGTGCATTTCGTAGGCCTGCTCCACCAGGCATGCTCTGTAATGGCTCGGAGTTCTCGGAGAAGTAAAGTTTATGTGCTACACATGACTTGCACTTTCTGGCAGCTTGGCCTCACTTGCACAATCATCCTGAAAAGCTCTGCAGTATGTAAACAACGGAATTATGCAAGCTGGCAATTCAAACGAGATACAGATGAATGCACTTCTTCATGCTGGAACAGAAATCTGAACCCCCCCCACACACACACACACACACACACACACACACAACCCCCACCTCAACCTTCAAAAAAAAAAAACAAAAGAAAGAAAGAAAGACAGAAAGAAAGAAAGAAGAAAGAAGAAAAAACCTGCTTCAATACAAATAACACAAAGGAAAGCTCACTCAACGCTTCTCAAAACAAAACAAAATCAATATCAAACGGCCCGATATTACAGTCCGAGTGAAGGCCAAAGATACAGTACATGCTTCTCTCGCTCCACAAACACTCACAATAAAATTCCTTTGTCGGGGAGGCAGACTCACATTTCGAACTTGGTAAGATTTCCTGAAGGCACAGGCAAAGCAGTCTGTGAGTAAAGCCCATTTAGACGAGAGCCTATAAAGTTTATAGGCTTTTTCCCAGCACAGGTAAAAATTCAGGGATTCAGGTTGCCATGTGCTTCACTTTCAGTATAGACTGCATACCCTCCAATTAAAACGAATACTCTGCAATTTAAAGGGGAACTCCGCCATTTCCTATATCCTATATAATTAAAAGCTTAGGATGTAAACAAAGTCATTCAGAGTGGTCTGGTGTGAAATGTACCAGGTCAGAACTGTTCGCAGTGGTGGAGACAGGAGCCAGACGTCCACCTCTAAAAGTTCCCTTGCAGAAAGGCATTACATGAAACGGTTTCCGCTGATTTGCGCTGTCTGATATCTGATATATTGTTTTATGATAGTTTTGTGATAACGTTCGGGCTTACAGCGTTTTTGAATACATTTGTTTGAGTCCATTCATGGTGCAGGGGTACACGCAGGGCGTTGCAAGGCAAAACAGTCCCGAAAGAAAACGTACACTTTCAGATTTATGCCTATTTTATCATCGTCAACAGAAGACACGTGTAGGTTCACTGGTGGTTTAAATAAACAGGCTACCTTTGTGTTGTAGACATGGAGAGCCCTGGTTTCTATCACCACCACTGTACAGAAATCAGGGTCAGTAAACTTCTCTACAACGAAACGTTTCATGAGCGATCACTCTGAATGACTCTGTTTCAGGGGTGGGCGATATGATGATACTTCCTCATTATTGTGATAAATGATCAATGTGCTTTTGTGAGCATATGGTAGATATCACCAGTACTACCTGTTTCAAAGTGAGCTTTATTAGGCCTGGATTAACTGGATTTAGTGCAGCGCAGTTTGTGAAATACTGAATTAGAAATCATTGTAGGTGCATCCTCACCATACCGCCCAGCCCTACTCTGTCTACATCTCAAAGACAGAGGAATGGGGGAAATGGAGGAATCCTATTTAACCTTACAGTGACTGGAATCTGAAATGAAATGACTTGCACAGAATAGGGGTGCAACTATTAGGCCTAATCGACTGATGACCAAGTTGGCAACTAATTTGATACTCGATTAGTTGCTGACATCAGTGTAGGAAAGATCTGTAACTGTAGACTTTAGTTGCAACAGAGCGTAGGCAGGTAGCAGATTGCACCGTTTAAATGTGCAGTTTTAATCTAGATTGATATTTTATTGAACTTTATTGCTGCTAATCTGTAGATCCTTGCTTTTAAATTTTGACAGATAAAGATATCAGAGTTTTATTTATCTATCTTTTCTATTAGCAATGAAAAGGTTATTAAAACGGTGAATATGGTATTTATCTTTATTGTCACCATTGTTAGTTAGCAAATGCATAAAACAAGCTCAAACTAAATGTAAAAACTGAGTTCTTTGGTAACTGAGCGGGCCATAATCCGAATAATCGATTATTCCTTGCTAATAATCAATGGACTATTCGAAAACAACAATTGACAACGACTCACCAGACTTGTGGACTGAACCACAAGGAAATCTTGGCATATAGGCCTAATGGCACTAGGCACAATGGTTCACTAGGAGGCTACACGAGAGCGTTTGCCCAGATTTACATCACTGAGTGAAAGACAGGAACGACCGCCATTTTGCCGAAACATGAAACATTATTTGCCACTTAGAAAGGAAATAACCGCTCAACTTGTGACATTTCGGTCAAGTGGCAAACTGAAGGGCACTTGAATTCGCCAGAAGAACACCCAAGCAACCGAATTCATTAACTGGCAGATAGAAAATGAACCTTTCCGCTCACAATTACAAACCATTTCACAGCATTTATAACGGCCTGCCTCCTGGTCTTCCGCACAAAATCACACGGTGCAGTGGGCAGTTGCGGATCTATGATGGTTTGAAGGCCAATGAAACAGGTCAGCCGGTCAAGTGCTGGGCACTGCAAGACGGTGGAGGATTATTGGGTTGTAAATGTCGAAAGCTTTATTATAACTGTAAAAATGTGAAGATTGTATTCTCATACCAAACTGACATGAAGCAGATTCAAAAGCACCAGGAGGGAGGGAATGGAGGAGGGAGGGAGTGATGGATGGATGGCATAAAGCACTTTCCAACTCCATGCCAGCGTAAGTGAAATAAACGTGGCAGAAAACCATTAAACTCATGCGCCTTAAACGAGCAATTCCAGCTTTTTTCCAAAATTTCACAACAATTTAGTCTTCGGAGTGGTTTGCTGGGAGATGGTTCAATGTGGAGACACTTCCAGACAATGGCGGTGATGGGAACCAGGCGTCACCAGTGTGTCTACAGCACCATTCAAGTGACTAGTGAGCCTGCACGTGTCTTAGGGGCTTACATATCGTCGCTGTCCAAAGAAAAACAAGTATCTCCAAAATGGCAACTTGACACCTGATTTCATTTTGGCAATGGAACCAGACTTTATTTATTTATTTATTTATTTTACAAGCGATTCGGGTCCAGTTCTGGTGGTCCATTCACCCTGAAATGTACACACAATGTAAACGGCAGCTGCTGTGTTCAAATGATGGACAAAAGTCAAAACTGACAAAAATGGAGATACGTGTTTTTCATTGGACAGCCAAGATATGTAATGTTGATGACGGTTATGATGACCACGATGATGATGATGGTAAAACAGCCATAAATCTGAAGAAAAAAAAAGTGTTCTTTGGGGACTATTTTGTCTCCATTTGTGTCCCGCCAACATGAATGGATTAAAACGCAGTTTAAGCTAATACTTCATCACAAAACTATCAGAAATCCATACGTCATACAGCAGGAAGCACATACCCAAACATTTCAGATCATAACTGTCTATGGAGGAGCTGGACGCCTGGTTCCCATCACCCCAACCATGTCCAGTTCTGAAGTTTCTGCAAGTTTCTGTAGCTACTATGTAATATTCCCCACCAAACTACTCTGAATGAGTTTCTTTATATCTTAACCATTAAATTATTTTATTAAAACAGGCCGAATTCTGCTTTAAAGTCGTGCTACACAGCTCCTCGCCTCTTGTCCTCCTGGCCAAGTTTAAGGACACTTCAGGTAACGTAGTAGTGCAGCTAGTCGGTATGGATGATGATACTGCCATTAGCGGTCAGCTAGTCCTCCTAGAAGACTGCCAAACAACCACTTTCTGAGGGCCTTTTCTTCAACAGCACGACATGACAACACCGTGAAAGTCTTCAGGAGGGTGTCACCAGGTAAACACAGCCGTGTCGACGCCGTTGAGCCCCGGGAAATAAAGCTTTAGAGGCGAAATCCGGCGGACGGTCGGTCTAAAAATAAGACGGCTAGCTGGCTAGCTAGCACGCACAGCTAACCGAATGCCATGACAACTGTTCGACAGTGCTAGCGCTGCGTTAGCCGGCTAGCTAGCTAGCCAGCCAGCCAGCCCGTGCCCCCCCACTCCTCCTCTTACACATAGCTACACACCTACAAACCGGTTTAAAGTTTATTTTCGCAGCTGTGAGAAGTGTTATTTTGAGCCTGGAAGGAGAGACACCCCCCACACACGTCGAGCAAGAGGGTTAAAGTGGTCGGGAAACTGGTAAAGTGAATATACATGATGGAAAAACAGCAAAACAAAACGCTGTTATTACTGAAGTGAAACCGGGCGGCTGAGCTGCTGAACTGAGCTGAACTTCAGCTCTTCGCCGAATGACAGTGGAAAACATAAACAGATAGGAATTGGATCCTTACCTGCCTAAAAAAGCGAGTCTGTTGCTTTGCTGGAAAGCTTGAGACAGCAGCAACAAATCTTTTTCTCGCCCCCTCCGCACAAAATCGGCGCTTTTCAAGACAGGAGAAGAAGCAGCGGGAGCAGCAGCGGCGGCAGCGGCGCCCCATAAACCAACACCAGTAATCCTAAAGATTGTGTGGCGGATCCTAAAGACGAGCGTAAGAGGGGGGAAAAAATAAAAAAGCGAGTGGCTGTGCATGGGAGATCTGCGACGAAAAAGCCCACATGATCTGGTACGTCAGCATATATTTTCATACGACACCAAAAATATTTTCATTCAATGCATCGAGGAGGAGGAGCAGCAGGACGAGCCCACGCCGCCGCCACTGCTGCTTCTGCTGCCGCTGTAGCCCAACAGCAAGCGAAGGTGCTGGAGGACGAAAAAGGGGGGATAAACAAATCTGCGTGGGTAGAAATTAACTTCACGCCCATCAAAGCGACGCAGTAAGCTGCAACTACTGACCCCCCGATACACTCTGAAAAATAACCAGCACTTTTACAGTACAGCCAGCTGCCATTCAGCCTCCATTCATTCTTTTGCCCGTAGGCAGGTCATGTGCCAGTTACTCAAGAGGAGGGTAGAGTAGCCTGTCTCAGCTATACCCAGTTAAAAGTCCTGATACATGGGTCAAATACTGAGCCAAGCAAAAATGGCTTGAGTAACAAAGTACAAAAGTATCAGATCAGTAAACTTCTTAAACACTGAGGAATTAAAAGTATCAGATCAGTAAACTTTTTAAGTACTGAGGAATTAAAAGTATCAGATCAGTAAACTTCTTAAGTACTGAGGAATTAAAAGTATCAGATCAGTAATTTTTTTAAACACTGTGGAATTAAAAGTATCAGACCACTAAACTTCTTAAGTACCGAGTAATTAAAAGTATCAGACCACTAAACTTCTTAAGTACTGAGTAATTAAAAGTATCAGATGTATCAGACCACTAAACTTCTTAAGTACTGAGTAATTAAAAGTATCAGATGTATCAGACCACTAAACTTCTTAAATGCTGATGAATTAAAAGTGTCAGATCAGTAAACTACTTATGTACTGAGTACCTTAAATGTATCAGATCAGTAAACTTCTTAAGAACTGAGTAATTAAAAGTATCAGATCAGTAAACTTCTTAAGTACCAAGTAATTAAAAGTATCAAATCAGTAAACTTCTTAAGTACGGATTAATTAAAAGTATCAGATCAGTAAACTTCTTAAGTACTGAGTAATTAAAAGTATCAGATCAGTAAACTTCTTAAGTACTGAGTAATTGAAAGTATCAGATCAGTAAACTACTTATGTAATGAGTACCATAAATGTATCAAATCAGTAAACTTCTTAAGTACTGAGTAATTAAAAGTATCAGATCTGTAAACTACTTATGTACTGAGTAACCTAAAAGTATCAGATCAGTAAACTACTTTAAGTACTGAGTAGCTTATAGATCTGGGCGATGTTCCACAAGGCAAGATTTTTCACTTAGCCAGATATCTTAAGCCTGAAGATGAGTACTGCCCAATCTGAATGTCCCTTCAGCTCTTTTACTATTGGACAGGCTTGACTTTGGGCTTAAGATATCAGGCTAATTGAGAAATCCTGCTTTGTGGAATACCCTACCTGCAGTGGAGCTTCTTAGTAAAGCCAGCATCTGTCACTCAGCATGCACAGGAGCTGAGGTTTGCATGTTTGCATGCCATTATTTTGGTCTAAAATAAAATGCATGAGACATGACCAATCACAAAGCAGTGCAGATGTTATCACCAGCAACGCATGATAAAACTAAACACAAATACACTATAAATTAGCGTCTACATATGATCGGTTGACTGGCTTTCCTCACTATTATACTCGAGTAGAAATAAGTATTACCATAGTACCACATACTAGCACACATCCCGCTGAAGTACATGTACTTGCTTGAGTAAATGTAGCCAGTTACTACCTACCCCTGCAATCACTCCAGCAATCACTTCTACAAACACTTCAGGATGAATTTCCAGTATTGCCAGCATAACAGAAAAAAAAACAGTTGTTTATTTTGGCTGACATTTGGCTGGCATTTTTTGTGGCTCACAGCAAACATGCATATTAATGGTGTGTCATGTTTTCCATGTGCTTTCAGAGTAAATGCCAAAGATGAAATAAAAAGAAAACACTACTAAGAATGTGACACATTTGCCAGTCTCTATATACCTGTATACGGGTGTCAATAGCGTTAAGACCCACTGCGTAGAAAGCGCTCAGGGAACAGTGAGCAAACAGTGCCACCTGCTGTTCACTTATGCTATTCAGCTCACCTGAGGGAGAGGCGGGACTGTTTCACAAAGCAGGATTTCTCAGTCAGCCAAATAGATACATTAAGCCCAAAGATGAGGACTGTCCAATAGGAAGTCCCTCAGACAAACTAAGGACTCCTGCTTCGTGAAATACCCCTCTGCCCTGCATAGGTTGGCTGTAGCACTTATGATTTAGGTCAGGGTAGAGGAGACAAAGAATCACTGTAACATCTTGGCAGACACGGGAAGCATTGGGCTTTTAATCGCCAGACCTTTATTGAACACAGAAGCAGTAGAGACCACCACCCAAGGCTGCTAAACAGCTGGGACAGCAGGCAGGTCATGGATAGCCATACGACTCTCCCCCTGACGGTAGGCACTGACACTGCACCACTGCCCTACTAAACAGCCCCACAGCCCACAACGCAACATAGACCAGTAAACAGATGTGTACATACATATATAGCTTTAAACTGACAGCTTTCTCTTTTACTACGTGTCCGGCATTCATATAGAGGGCTCCGACACCTCCTATGCATCCATGACAGAGCCAGCCAGTTTCCTCTTTTTACCAGAGGGCACGAACCTCCCAGGAGCCTCCATGCGTAGCTGCTCTGCATGGCAATGCCTCCAGTCTGCGAGCCAGAGGTAGAACGCCACAGTACATGATAATAAGAATGAAGTGTAACAGCCTGTCTAGAGCGAGACTATTGTTAAAAGCACTTAGTCCATTCAGAAGACTACTTAGATGAGGGCTGTGAACCACCAGCATGGGTCACTTTCATATCTTCCCTGCTGTACTCAGTGTTTAGAGTGTGGCATAGCCTTAACACATACTCAAGTAAAAGTATTGTAGTGTCAGCGAAGAAGAAGAAGAAGAAGTGGGAAATACTACACAAACATTGGGAGTAAGTCACCTCTAACCACAGACCTCTTGTCCTCATCTTTGGTCTTAAGCCATATGGCTAACTGAGAAATCTTGCTTTGTAGAATCCCTATCACCCCCCCCCACCCGGTTCCTATCACCATCACTGTAAATACATGCACCATCAAAAGAATAGTTGCACCCAGAAGGAAGTGTGGGATTGCAGTGCTATTGGGAAGGAAGATAAAGGTTACCAGGAACAATAAATGATGATACATTTAGACTGATATGGACAATATTTATTGAGCTACACATACAGAAGTAGCGTCTCTCAGGATGGCGACAGGCCACCATGTTTGCTAACGCAACATACCAGATGTCTCGGCATGGAGTTGTAGAGGTTCCTAATGGTGTCCTGTGATAATCCATCCTATGCAGCTTGATTATTCTCACACGGTTCCACGGTTCCTGCAGACGTTGGCCGTCTCCACCAAGACAAAATTGGGACTCATCACTGAAGATGACCCGCTGCCATTCTGAGTCACCCCATGACAGTCTGGCACGACACCATTGCAGTCTTCGTCGGCGTTCATGTGGTGTTAAGTGCAGTCATCATAGCATGTAGTCTGCGTGCATGTAGTCCTGTGTCGGGCAGCCGTCAGCCAATGGTGCTGGCACTAACAGGATGGCTCATGGAGGGCATCACTGTTTGCTGACTGTCTGCAGTCGTGGCTGTTGGGTCAGTTAAGCACAGCTATAAGGCCCGTCCTTGCTTATGTCACATGTGCTGCAGAGCATGAAACTTGAATCATCAATTGATTCCTTCTGGGTGTAACTATTTGTCTAACTATTCTTTTGATGATGAGTGTAAGTGTAAGTTCCAAACCAGTAAGTGAAATTAAAACTCAGAACCTGAACATTAATGATTAAATTGTACCTGACTAAAGCAGGTTACTGTCCAGTAAATATCCTGGAGCAGAAATAACGGTTATGAAAGAACAAATCCACTAAAATGCTTTACTACATGGAGCAGCATAAACGGAAGTAGATACTACCCACCTCTGGCTCTAATACACCAGGCCAGAATAAAACAAACAAGCCCTGATTCAAAGCGGCCTATTCCTAGCTACCCAGCGGAGTATTTAGACCAGTATTCTCCAGCTCTAGTCCTGGAGTTCACCTGTAGTGGACACTTTCAGGTCTAACTCAGCTCCAGAGGGACTTGATCATTAGCTAATGAGGGAAAATAGCGTACTGCGCAGTGCAGGTGGACTAAAGGATTAGAAGAGGGAAGTGCTAGTTTAGCATTTTCCCTGCTGTTCCACCCTCGTTTTAAGGGCTGATGAGTTGAATGGGGTTTGTTGAGCAGGGCAAACACTAAACCATCATTAGCTAATGATGTGGCTCAGGTGCAGGGAAGATGGGAAACTGTGCAGTGCAGGTCCACTGCACTGGAGCTGAACACCACTGATATATTAAAAACTAATTAGGCCTGCCACCACAGGCTGCCGAAATGAAGTAGTCTTACTGTAATGTTTGTTGGGATGGTGAAGCAGGGTTTGTTTAAAACCATTTGAATAGACCACATATGCAAGCCTATTGGAAATTTGGAGCTTGTGTGTAAACAGTATTAACGTTCTGACATGTGCCATTCCATACAAGTTCACTGGACCAAAAATGAGTCACCTTGTTTGTTTAAAGTGGTAGTAACTTCAGGCTCCTGCAGATGGTGCTGCACGAGGATGATGGGGCTATAAATACCTGTGGGGTGTGAGTGATGGGATTCATAGATTGAGAAGAGGTGCTACAGTGCAGTGAATGTCTCGTTCCATGTGTGGTAAATGGCTCCAAAGCAGATGTTAATGACTGGCTAAAAGGAGTGACTGCATGTGGGTGTGCCAAAGACCATAGTGTGAAGGAAGTAGCTGAATCTGCAGGTGTATGGAAGCGTACGGTCATACGGGTCTACCAGCAGTGGCTAAAATCCCAGTCTACAGGAAACTCTCCTCGGAATTGTTCCAGGGAAGGCATCCACCAAATCTGGCCCAAGTGCGCAATTCTTGGATGCAAGAGTGTCTGAACATTGATGTGGCCTACATCCAGAAACTTGTCCAGGACATGCCAAATTGAGCTATTATTGGTGCTTGTGGAGGTATTACATGCCATTAGGAATGTTTCAGTTACAGGTGACTCATTTTTTGTCCGGTAAGTTTTGTTCCAATATATCCACCTATCCAGCATACAACAGTTCAGTTCCATCTGTTATGAGGAGTGATTCAGCCCGGACTGCTATATGCAGAGCAGCCAGTGAAGACAAAGCACATTACTGTAGCAGTTTTATAGGGACAGGAACAGCCAGTTAACCAAAGAGCATGCTTTATTCATGAGGGTAATTCAGACACATACTCCCACTGACCACTTCATTAGGTACACCTGCCTGTATCTACACTCATTGTCCATGTTATCAGCTCCACTGACCATATAGGAGCACCTTGTAGTTCTACAGTTACAGACTGTAGTCCATCTGTTTCTCTGTATACTTTATTACCCTGTTCTTCAATGGTCAGGACCCCCACAGGACCACCACAGAGCAGGTATTATGTGGGTGGTGGATCATTCTCAGCACTGCAGTGACACTGACGTGGTGGTGTGTTAGTGTGTGTTGTGCTGGTGTGAGTGGATAAGACACAGCAGTGCTGCTGGACACCTCAGTGTCACTGCTGGACTGAGAACCAAAACTATCCAGCCAACAGCATCCTGTGGGCAGTGTCCTATGGGCAGCGTCCTGTGAGCAGCGTCCTGTGTGCAGCATGCCGTGACTATTGATGAAGTGACTAGAGGATGACCAACACATACTGCAGTAGCAGATGAGCTATCGTCTCTGACTGTACATCTACAAGGTGGAGCAGCAAGGTAGGAGTGTCTAATAGAGTGGACAGTGAGTGGACACAGT
>CM067474.1:64787147-64800672 GCA_034552555.1 Semaprochilodus insignis
TGGTGCTGACCAGCATGCCAGTATCAAAACATACTGGTTTTACTGGTGACCAGCATATTAACTTCCATTGGTGCTGACCAGCATACCAGTATTGAAACACAACACATACTGTTTTGGTGGTGACCAGTATATTAACTTCCATTGGTGCTGACCAGCATACCAGTATCAAAACATACTGGGTTTACTGGTGACCAGTATATTAACTTCCACTGCTGCTGACCAGCAGGACAGACTCCTTTGTCTTCCCATCTGATCTCATTGGTGTCTTACAGAAGCTATTGAGGCCACATCCTGTTAGCTTTTTCATTTATTACAGAGACAAAAAATCATGTTTTTTATTTTTTATGTCTTTTTGCTATTGGGCCATTTTTGTCATGGTATAAACCAGATGCCAAAATGATGTATACCGAAACACATGTCTCGTCTGGTATGTAGTGTTGAATATAATGTGCTGTTTATTTGCCTTTTAAGTGATTAAAAGAGGGTATATTACTGATGTACAAATGAATTCTATGTTGGCTTGTTGGCTAGAATATGGGCCCTAAAAGCAGGTAGGTGTGCTTTGATTCAGGCCTGCAGTTTGCACAGTGCTAACTAGCCTCGTAGCTCCAGTGTAAAACTAAAGCAGCAAAGTCGTGACTTGACTGGTGTACTGTATTTGGGGAACATTGTGTAAATGTGATGTTTTTGGTCCAACTATCACTTTAATGTTGTTTTGCTGTCTCTCTAAGGATGTGCTGTTTATTTCAGGATGGCTTCTCTGATCTGAGATTCATGTTGCGGTCAGAAACAGGAGCTGGAGAACCAAACGGGGTCTTAGGGAGCCAGCGGGAGCTGCCCTTCTCTTTAATTGGGTATGTAAAAGGGGTGGGAGTGGGTGTGTACTGGCAGATGTTTGGCTACTAACATGAATTTATTCATGGGTCCGCCATGGCGTGCACTCGCATTTACATGCAGATCTGGCTGATAAATTGTCTGTTGTCTCGGCCCCCTCGCTGTGAGTCTTTCATATTGGAGCTGATGTTTGGCCGGATGGGATCCCAATTACAGGCGCCACTGTGGAGACGCGGAGGAGCCAAATCCACAAGTCTGCAGAGAGCGCTAACTGACACTTAAAGCGATAGTCTGGCAGGAAATCAAAGTTACACAAGTTTCCCTTTACCCCAGATGTAGTCAGTCAGCCAAGACGTGGTGGGTCTCTGAAGGTTTGCTTCTATCTAGTATGCAAAGGAAGTACTGTATATTTAAGTAACCCAGGAGGAAAGTGGTGTAGATGATGATGGTGATAAGAATATGTTTATGTAAACTGTATATGCCACCTTTTAAGTATAATTGCAATTAAGTTTGACATATACCTATTAGCCATAACATTAAAACCACCTCCTTGTATCTGCAGTCCATTTTATCAGCTCTACTGACCATATAGGAGCCTTTGTAGTTCTACAGTTACAGACTGTAGTCCACCTGTTTCTCTGTGTACTTTATTACCCTGTGTCCACTCACTGTCCACATCCATTAGACACTCCTACCTTGCTGGTCCACCTTGTAGATGTTCAGTCAGAGACGATAGCTCATCTGCTGCTGCAGGGTTTGTGTTCACATCACATTTACATTTACATTAATGGCATTTAGGAGACCTTCTTATCCAGACGGCTTACAACCTTGCTTAGCGTTCAATGAGAGAACGTTTCCTAGCTAGTACAAATAGGCTACAGTCCAAATTCTCCTTGAGCTCAGACGCTGCCCGAACAAGAAAGAAGGATACTGAGTTAAACACAGGAGAAGTGCATTAACTAGCAATCCCAAGGCAGTGCTCATACATAGAGGGAAGATAACTTGAATACAGCCTGAATTATGGTGGGTCAAGCTGAGCTGTACTTGAAGCCCGAATTGATTTTAGGTGTTCCAATCACTTCCATGGCCATAGCTGTACAAAACCAAGCACATAGGCATGCAGACTTCTTCTACAAATATTAGTGAAAGAATGGGTCGCTTTCAGGAGCTCAAGGAATTCCAGTGTGGTACCGTGATAGGACACCAACTGTGCAACAAGTCCAGTGGTGAGCGGGGTCAGCGGATGCTGAGGCACATGGTGCGAAGAGGTCGGCAACTTTCTGCAGAGTCAACCGCTACAGACCTCCAAACTTCATGTGGCCTTCAGATTAGCTCAAGAACAGAGTGTAGAGAGCTTCATGGAATGGGTTTCCATGTCGGAGCAGCTGCATCCAAACCTTACATCCCCAAGCGCAAGGCAAAGTGTCAAATGAAGTGGTGTGAAGCGCCACTACTGAGCTCTAGAGCAGTGGAGACATGTTCTCTGGAGTGACGAATCACGCTTCTCTGTCTGGCAGTCCGATGGACATCTGGGTTTGGCAGTTGCCAGGAGAATGGGACTTGTCTGACTGCACTGTGCCAAGTCTAAAGTTTGGTGGAGGGGGGATTATGGTGTGGGGTTGTTTTACAGGAGTTGGGCCCTTAGTTCAAGTAAAAGGAACTCTTAATGCTTCAGCAGACCAAGAGATTCTGGACAATTCCATGCTCCCAACTTTGGGGAACAGTTTGGAGACGGCCCCTTCCTGTTCCAACATGACTGCGCACCCCTGCACAAAGCAAGATCTATAAAGACATGGATGAGCGAGTTCGGTGTGGAAGAACTATCCTGCCCTCAACCCGATAGAACACCTTTGGGATGAATTAGCGCGGATACTGCGAGCCAGGCCTTCTCGTCCAACATCAGTGTCTGACCTCACAAATGCGCTTCTGGAAGAATGGTCAAAATTTCCCATTAACACATTCCTAAACCTTGTGGAAAGCCTTCCCAGGAGAGTTGAAGCTGTTATAGCTGCAAAGGGTGGGCTGACATCATATTAAACCCTATGGATGAAAGAATGGGATGTCACTCAAGTTCATATGCATGTGAAGGCAGACGAGCGAATACTTTTGGCAGTATCAACCAGATGTATCATTTCTTGCAGTGTGCTGAGTTGTTAAGTAACCTGACCTGACCTGACCTGCTTATGTGTTTTCTGATGCCGTATTAAATACTGTTATCTATAAAATTAACAATAGAAGGCTGAGATAAAACAATTGAAATATCGCAGGGCCTTGGGTTTATCTGTACTCTGCATTTTCATAGATAACAGTGTGTCAGAAATCACATACGCAAGTCTTTTCAGAGATTACTTAACACGCACGATGCCAATCAGTGGCCACACACTTCCTTTATGTGTACATTGAACCTTGTAGCTCCAGGACAGAACTCAAGTACTTTGGACTCCAGACACTTCCTGGCTGAAGGGCTGTGTTTGGGGAAAGGACGAACACGGTACATTCGATTTTCTCCAATCTGTTAATTCAATACTGTTGTGTGGTCTTTCTTTGGGATGAGCCGTGCGGGACATGTTCACAAAGAGCAGGGTTCAGATGACTATCACCTCTCAACCAGTGAAGGGAGTTAGTACAGTGTTTCAGTCTGGCTCAGCCATTTTCTCTTCAGTGACCTGACAAATATCTGAGGGCAATCAGACAATATGAGAAAACCTTCAGCCATGGTTTCCATGGCGAGAGACACAGATTACATCATTGTCATTTATGAGTTCCTGCCGTGTAATATTAAAAAACGTCTCTGACCTGAACTCAAAGATAATGACATTTAAAAAGCCTTAATGGATGATTCTGCTATGAAGAGTTTAGACGCATCTCTTGAGCTCTGTAAACACACAAACACACACACACACACACAGATAAACAGTTTTATTCAATTACATGTACTTCAGTATAATTTTAATGGATCTGTACTTATCCTTAAATGATACCTCTATGCTAGTAGAACTGAAGAACAGCCCTTCATATTTAGCTCATAAAGCACTTGTCTACATCTTCAGTGTTTCGGCTCACACCACTTAGTGTATAGGTACCACAGAATGCATTTATGCAGCATCTTAAATTGTTCTACATAGAAGGTATGTGACTTTGGTCGGGGTGAAAAATGGACAGATGCGCTTTTATTACACCCCCATTAACACCATATGATCTGGTCCTAGAATTAAACAAGCTGTGTTCCCTTTTTAGTTGAGCTCATGAATAATCTGATGAGCTCTGCTCTGATTGGCTGGTTTACAGCGAGACCCCACAATGATCACACAGACACAACATGTCTAAATAGACTAAATAAAATGAGCTTCTGTGTAAATATGCTCAGTCCTCATACTGTTTAGTTAGCTATGCTAGTTACTTGGAGCTAATGCTAGTAGCTAACGTTGAATATACTAGCTACTGGCTTTCCATCTGGACATCAACACACAGTAGAATAAAGCTGTTCCTCACTATGGAGCTCTCAGTTTAAGATGATCTGCTTCAACCAGCAAACGCTGATACAGTCACACAGCATGGCTGCTACATACAGGCTGCTGTTGGGGTTGTGATGCTAATAAAGGTGGAGCTGCTCCTCTCTTCAGTCTCCTCAGTGTTAAACGCTGAGTGAAGCTGCTCCATATTGTCCAAGAGTTTGAGAAACTGTACGGAGTGAAATGTGGAGAGCAAACTAACAGCTCTGAATTAGAGTCGTTCAGGATCTTGTTAAAGATCTGGGAGCCGGAGTTGTGCTTCCTTTTCTCCAGGTTGTTTTGAGTATTTTCCGTTCCACCTTAAACGGTACAGCAGTTACATTCTGGCTCATGTACAAGCTGTAGCATTTAAGGTGGTGCAGAACATTCGATCAAGAAGCTGGTGAACAGAAAGCAACTTCAGCCACGCTGATAGTTGACAGTGGGAAGGGAATGAAAAGTGCCGACTTCATCTTTACCTGGAAGGATGGATTTCTCCACTTGTCTCCACAAACTCCAGGCTATGTGTACTGGCTAAGGATATGTTCACTGAGTGACCAGCAAAGCACTTTTCAAAAGTCATTTTGGATAGCAGCATCTACTAAATTCTGTAAATCAGATCTAAGGGCGTGTCCCAATTGCGCACTTAATACTAACACTAGTTTGTGTTTGAGTATGTAGTATATAGTACAGTTACCAATGTCAAAGTTACGTGTACTCAAAAACCCACAATGCACACTTAGAACCAGTCAATTTTCAAGTGTGGCAATGATGGACACTCTCACAATGCAATGGGAAACGGAAAGGGATGAGCTTCTCACGTCTGGAAAATTCTGGAAAAAATGGCAGACTGCAATGCAATGGCAACCAGAAATGGTGCAAATGTGAGTTAAACCCAAATCTGTCACAGCAGTCTATAATAATAAACGTATTAAATGATGTGTTTACTCATCTCAGCGGAAGCAGGCTATAGAGTCCAGCTCAGGTATGATGTAAGCTTCATCACTTCCTGTTAGTAATAAACGATGTATTATGTTAATATCTGTGTGTACTAGCCTGCTGAACTCACACTTGAAGAGTAGTACATAGCATATACTAGTAGTATTAGTGTGCTGTACACAGTTGAGCCTAAATATTTGGTGTCAATTTGGGTCAGTGCACCAGACACTGAAGCTTAGGCTTCAGCTCTCAGCTGCTAGCGCCTTAACCCATGCTAGATCCTGGGAGCATATCAGTCCAACTTTGAAGCATCTTCAATATAAATTGCCTGTGCTGGTTTTTAATCCTTTGCACGGCCTTGTCCCCTTTTACCTTGGTAGTCTGCTTCAGCCATACTCTCCAGCACACACTCTCCGCTCCTCCTCCATCTGTGCTGCATTCTGTTGGTGATAGGGCATTCAGTGTTGCTGACCCCAAGCTGTGTTACAGTCTCCCTTCGGAGTTGCGTGTTTGTTCATCCGTGACAATGTTGAAAGCTAGTTGATGCTAATCTTAAAACCTTTTTCAGCTGACATTTGGGTGAATCAGAATTTAGATTTTTAAATGATGTGCATTCCATGTGTGCTTGTACGTTTGTTTATGTGATTTTTATTTTTTGTCTTTATTGTGCAGTGTCCTTGAGTGTCTTGAAAGGCACTCATCAAATAAAAAATATTATTATTATTATTATTATTATTATTATCATTATTATTAAGCTCCTTAAACAAGTAAGGAACATGAGGACTGAAAGCATGCACTGAAACCACTTATGTCATAATGTGTAGTCGCTTACTGTGAGAAAGGGAGTGTGAGTTCTAAAAGACTTCTGGGCTACAGCTCCACACCAACAGTTGCATGCACCCAGTCTGTAATAACACACCATCACCAGAAGATGTCAGTGTTGCATTACTGCTTTTCTTTCCTCTACAAATAGCAGGCATTTCAGTATGATTGTAAACTACTGTAGCTCAAGTTCAGGTAGAATATTTGCAATTATTTGTAAGTAGGCTTAATCTGCAGGTATAATTTTCACCTGCACGGATTTGAAAATGCAAAAGGCACATGGAATCGCAGTAACACACACATTGCATCCAGGTACTGTCAGTGTTGGTTATTGTTTAGAGGTCAGTTAGCTAAACAGCTAACTGATAACTTACCAGCACAAGCACATTGTATCCTGGCATTGTTGGTACTGTCAGTGTTGGTCATTGTTAGGGGTCAGTAAGCTAAACAGCTAACTTGATAACTTAGCAGGACAAGCTTATAGCATCCTGGCATTGTGGGTACTGTCAGTGTTGGTCATTGTTAGGGGTCAGTAAGCTAAACAGCTAACTTGATAACTTAGCAGGACAAGCTTATATCACCCTGGCATTGTGGGTACTGTCAGTGTTGGTTATTGTTTAGAGGTCAGTTAGCTAAACAGCCAACTGATAACTTACCAGCACAAGCACATTGTATCCTGGCATTGTTGGTACTGTCAGTGTTGGTCATTGTTAGGGGTCAGTAAGCTAAACAGCTAACTTGATAACTTAGCAGGACAAGCTTATATTACCCTGGCATTGTGGGTACTGTCAGTGTTGGTCATTGTTTAGAGGTCAGTTAGCTAAACAGCTTACCAGCCACCCTTTAATGTGAAATGCTAGTGTTCGCTTTTAACCCCACTGCCAAAGAAAACTGCACAGACCAGTATGAACCCTGTGCTGGTTTAGCAGTGTACCAGCCTCCAAACCAATCGCATATGGTGGTCTTGCTGGTGACCTGCCATGCTGGTCTATGTTGTATTTCTAGAATGGGAGGTAGTAGCTCTGGAGAATAGTCAAATGTCTTCTCTTATTACATGAATGTGTTTGGTGGATGCACTTACCTAGAGGCGAAATGTAAAAACCAACAGCTGGTAGTTTAATTATGTTGCAGAAGTAGACGAACGTTAGCGTGGTGCTTGTGGTGTGCATGTGTGCATTGGGCAGCAGTATCACTTTTCTATTTGTTATGTCTAGAGTATCTAAGACTCAGCTATGAGGGTTTTAAGGTGCCATAGAATGGAAGACCGTATTTACATTGTGATAGTAGAATAAGGAGAGTTCGGTGCATAGAACTGACATACCGTGAACCTTAAACACTGTTGTTCCTCCTTCAGATTCAAATCCTGCATGTGCAAAAGAGGATGGGAAGACAAGCTGATTGCAAAATCCTAAACTGTTACATATTTATACCCCCAACATTGACATATGACAATGGAGAAACAGCAACAAAAATTGTAGAATATGTGGAGAATTCCATCGTTCCAGGCTGTGAAGTGGATGTTGGCACAATTCACAACCTTTCCCAAGAACCCACCTGTCAGTGGGCATGATGTTCATCTTTTATTGAGGCTAAAGTTGCTTCATATTCTCCAGCTTCTTAATCGAATGTTCTGTTCCACCTTAAATGCCCCAGTTTGTACAGGCTCTAGAATGTAACAGTGGGACGATTTACATTCGTAAACCAAGCTGGTGAAGCCCAACTCCAGCTCCCACATCTTTAACAGGATCCTGGATGACTTCAAATCAGAGTTGTTAGTTTGCTCTGCACGTTTCACTCCGTACAGTTTCTCAAACTCTTGGACAATATGGAGCAGCAGCTTCACTCAGCGTTTAACACTGAGGAGACTGAAGAGAGGAGCAGCTCCACCTTTATTAGCATCACAACCCCAACAGCAGCCTGTATGTAGTAGTCATGCTGTGTGACTATCAATGTTTCCTGGTTGAAGTGGATCATCTTAAACTGAGAGCTCCATAGTGAGGAACAGCTTCAATCTACTGTGTGTTGATGTCCAGATGGAAAGTCAGTAGCTAGTACAGGTAACGTTAGCTACTAGCCTTAGCTCCAAGTAACTAGCAAAGCTAACTGAATAGTATGAGGGCGGAGCTTATTTACACAGAGGCTCATTTTATTTAGTCTATTTGGACATGTTGCTTCTGTGTGATCATTGCAGTGTCTCGCTGTAAACCAGCCAATCAGAGCAGAGCTCATCAGATTTATTCATGAGCTCACCAAAGAAGCAAAACAGCTGGTTTCATTCTAGGACCAGATCATAGGGTGTAAATGGGGGTGTAAAACCACATCTAGGTATTTTCACCCCGACCAAAGTCACATACCTTCTATGTAGAACATTAGAGAACCGTTTAAAATGCAGAATAAATTCATTCTATGGCACGTTTTAATGGCCAGAGTGCATTTTAGCTCTGAGAGAGTTAGAGAATTGCTCAGAAATAGAATTGACATGTAAAACCAGAAAAGTGTATTTCCTGAAGGAAACATGGAATGATTGCGCAGCTTAAATGGTTCCCACTTCTTGCTAGGCTGTTGCTAGGCTGTGGGGGAACAAGGGATGCGACACATAGAGGAGTTCGGGTCAGTATGGCTGTGGATTAGAGTTGATTAGAGTGGATTAGAGATTAGACGATCTGCCCTGAGCATGTACATGCAGTTTGATGGCTGTAAGTTAAAAGGGACAATAGGGTTTCGGTAGGGCCAAAAATGAATGGGACTCTATGGGATAAACGAGGGATGCAAAAAAGACACAAACAGATGAGTGCGTGTCAGCCCAACATTGAATTTATGCTCGGTGGTCTGCCCTGAGTGCATGTGAAACCGTGTCCAGCAGAAGTACAGTCAATAGGTGTGTACTTGTCCACCCCATTCATTCCCAGTGGAAAACATTTCGGAATTTTTTTGGATCAAAAAGCTGTATACAAGCCCACCATTCCCAATCAGACTGAACATTCCAGAGTTGGAATGCCGTACTATGACCTTGAATTCTAAGAATATCTTTATTTACACTGAAGTGTAATTTCCAGATGCTCCTGGCCCTGGAAGTACTCCTACCTTCTGCGTTTGTATTGGCTTACAGTGCTGACGGTGTGACTCAGTCAAGACTGTGAGTAAAGGCAGCAGCCTGCAGAAGGTGAGGTGTAAAAGCGAACAGCTGTTTGCTTCTAATGAACAGCAAAGGCTCATATGACTCAACAGAAAGTCAGCGCTAGACAGAGAGCATGGTGGGATCGTCACCCATGCTTGCTGGCAAAGTGTCCTTAAGATAGATCCCGAGGTCTGTCGGAACTCATCAACACCTTTGTGGACAAAGAGGAGGTGGGACAGAGGGACAGACCGAGAGAGAGAATAAGGGTGAGGGATGAGAAGGGGACATCTGGGGACATCTAACAGCAAGGCCATGCACTGGGGTATCCTATACTCACAAGTCAGCCCTGGGAAATGAAGTGTATGAAAATAACAGGCCTGCTGGGTCTGACAGACGGGAGAGAGAGAACATCTGCCTCTCAGTGTTTTCTCTGTCCCCTCTCCACACCACCTTCATTTGACCTAAATACTTTACCAACCCTGTTAGGATCATGACCCTACTTGTCTGAGGCAGTGGGAATACTTGAGTCTGCTGAGAGCGGGAAAGAGAGGGATTTGTCGTGACACACATCCCTAAGGTTCCCATATCCTACATTCCTACATTTACCTGTGAATCTAACAGCCATCATGAAAGGAAGGGGTTAATTATTAGTCCCAGTGAAAGATCTGTTGACCATTTGTGCTGAGGATATCCCGTTCTGTTTGCTGGGAATTTTATGGGAAGTATGGACACGTGCGTCCTAGTAATATTTTAAATGTAAAGGATACAAAGTCTGGACTTCAGAGGTAAAAGTACTGTAATGTTTTGCTACTGTCTCTTTCGGCCGCTGATGTGTGGAACCACCAGGCGTACCACCTCAGCAGCACACTTAAGCATGTAGGCACTTGCTGCTGATAGCTTAACAATGTGTACAGGTGTTGCTTGTGTCGGGTCTATGCTAGGCTGCTGGGCTGTGGGGCTGTTTGTTGGGGTGATGGTGCAGTGTGCATACTGTCCTGTTGATGTGTGTGGCTATGGATGAGCCAAGTATCAGCTATCCCAGCTGTCCAGTATGGACACTGCTGCCGTGTTCAATTAAAGAATTTTAGTGTGAAGCGCTACGTAGGTCTTCTTACTCTAGGTGAATGTGACAGTGGTGTCAGAAGTGAGAGCACCCCCTAGTGGACTGCAGGGAAATGGTGAACTCGGTGACGAAACAGGGACTGTTATTGAGGCACCGTGACGAGGCTGGAGAGGCTTGATGACAGCAGTAAGAGAGACTGTATAGGTGTTGCTTGTGTCGTTCTGTGCAGGGCTGTCGCGCTGTTTAGTCGGGTAGTCGTGCGGTGTTTGTACTTGCTGTCCTGTTGATGTGTGTGGCTGTTAACCTCCCTGCTATCCCCACTGTAGTCAGCAGCTCTGGTTGGCAGTCTCTGCACCCCTGCTTTAAACCCTTTAAAAATACAGTTTTCCAAAAATACAGTTTTCCATGACAAGGGCATTTTGATACAGCACCAGCTGAACTCAAGTTTGATCGTACGTCGGAGTGTAAAGTCCGTCTCAACTCTTTGCCTTAGTTAGTTTAAAACTAATGACATTTCGCTTTGCACCACAGACACAGCTTAACTAGGAGTGATCGCTCTTGGCAGCCAATCAGGAACTACTTTATAGGTAACAGTTTAAAGCCAGTGTGTGATGATCCTGGATTGATACTAATTGGTGGGATATTTCTAGGTTGCTGCATTAGCTTTGTAGCACCAGTGCAAACCTATTCACACTCACTGTCACACCTAGGGGACAAAGTAGAATCTCCAGTTCACCTGACTGCATGTCTTTGGACTGCAGGAAACCCCGGTGAACCAAACCCAGGCCCAGGAACCAAACCCAGGCCCTTCTTGCTGTGAGGTGACAGCCCTAGCCCCTGTGCCACCCCGCCGCCCCCTGGAGCAAACCTAAAGAAGCAAACTTCTGACACCAAACGTCTTGGGAAATCCACTGCACATGCATCATGCTACCACTTTACGTTGCATCCATGTGATCCGAGGGAAATAAAGAACAGCTGTGTTTGGTGGAACTCCTGTTTTATTGCCAAAAACAAGCTCGGATCAAAATAAGGTGGAACTTGGGTTTTCACAACCGTGAAGCTGATGATGATGACGGTGCTTTCCGTGATTAGCTCTAGACGGTCTCCGTTCCTCTTTAATAGTGATTTTAAAAACAGTGGAATAAAACAACTCTCTAAGCACATTGACGCCGGAGCACCAACACATACAGGCAAACAATTAAGGACCAAACAGTTCCACATATTCCACAGTCTAATATATTAATACATTTAGCACCGTTTCTATTTCATGGCATACGTGAACCGGAATGCACAACAGCAAGAGAATCATTACTGTCACATTTTCGTAGGTCAGGAAACTTCTCTGTAGTTTATGAGTTTATCAGACAACGGCACTGTAGAAACACTACCAGCCAACCAAAAATAAATAATCTGGAAGATGAAAACAAAAAAAAGCTTATTCTTAAACGAAAACAATGGAAAACTTCAGCCAGGAATTTCATCGAACGAAAGAGCTACTGGTTCTTTGTGACGCTTGAGATAAAGTACTCTTCTCCACAAAGTCCACTAGAACGATTTCAACATACATGTGATTAATATTATATAAACAGGCACTTAATACAGAGGCGTCTGGACTCTAGACTTTACATGGGGAGCATGGGAGGAGGTGAAATAAGGAGGTGAAACAAGACAGACATCAGAACAGCTGGAAGCTTCAGAGGGTTCAAAGCGCAGATTCAATCCAATGATATCATAAACATCAAAAAGTGGGCTGTACATGACTGCAGGTATGAAAGTTCATTTACAATATCTGAGCAACAGAACACTTCTGAGTCTTTTTACAGAGAGAGAGAGAGAAAGAGAGAGAGAGAGAGAGCTCTCCTGTGTTCACGGTGTATCAGGCACTTAAGAGATTTGCACACAATACAGCCCACTGCTCTGCTTGCACTTATCTCCCACTTATGCAAGACCCCGAACACTTCTCTTAGTCCTACTCATTCAGAAACACCCAACAGACAGTCCACCCAACACATCAGCTATCAGCATGAATGAACGTGGGGGTTGGTGGGGGGAGGGGGTGTAATCAGAGCCCATCATCTTTAACTGATAACTTCACCACAACGTAATGCCGTGAGTTCATAGTTGTTTCCGTGGGCTGAGCTGGTCAGGTGACATAACAGGAGTCATTACTGTGTTGTGACATGTGTTTTAATGTTGGTACAGTCTGGCCGAAAATCTGATTTACACCGTTTCCTCCGTACGTCGAACAGTAGGCTGATCAGACGAAGCAAGTCTGGTCTCTAAGGTTTGCTTCTTTAGTCTCACACTGGTGCTAAGAGCTGTGAAGAATGGTGGTTTATACCCCACCCACCATTATGATCCATTAACATCACAAGCATCGTGCAAGCACACTGCAGGCCTACATCTCGTCACCTGCCCCAAAACTCAGGCTTCAGGATGTCTGGAACTGTTGTTTATAGCTGTGCGATGACAGTGCATCCATTTCCATAGATAACCGTGTGTCATACAGTGAGACAATGGGCTATTTTTGGGATAACTGAACAACACAGCTTGGTGCATAAGTATGGTGGTTCAGTCATGCAGCTTGTTCACTAGGCTCATTGATGCACTGGGTATAAGGTTCCATTGTGTGATTGTGCTACATTCGCCTTGCAGCTCCGCAACGAAACTAAAGAAGCAGACTTTAGGTGCCAAACTTGTCTTGGCTGATCAACTATAAGGAATCATCGCTAATTCGATTTTTGGCCAAACCGTCCCTTTAAAAGGGGAATCGCACCACCTTTGCTAAATCTCTGCAGAATTAAAAGGCTGAGACGTAAACAGAGTCATTCAGGTTTTTGAGTCTGTCTTAGGGGAATTTGTCTTCTGCATTTAACCCATCCGTGAAGTGAAACGCCCACATGGACACGCACTAGTGAACACACACACTAGGGGGCAGCGAGCACACTCACCCAGGGGAGTAGGCAGCACGATCCACAGCACCCCGGGGAGCAGTTGGAGGTTAGGTGCCTTGCTCAAGGGCACTTCAGTCGTTACTCTCAGTTCAGGGAATCAAACTGGCAACCCTCCGGTCACAAGGCTGGTTCCCTAACCTCCAGCCCACGACTGCCTCAGAGTGGTAGAGTGGTCTGCTTCAGAGTGGTCTGATGTGAAACTCTCCGTTATAGAGACCCTTACAGAATCCGAATTGTCCGCAGTGGAGGTGGAAATACGCTGCTGAGATGTGCATGTGCGCCAAAAAAGCCCCCCCCCCCCCCC
>CM067474.1:64808684-64821371 GCA_034552555.1 Semaprochilodus insignis
CAGTGACCAGTATGAGAGAGTGTGAGAGCGGTAACACCAAATTTAACACACTTGCTCCCCATTCACACCTGAGACCTTGTGACGCTAACGAGTCACATGACACCGGGGATGGGAAAATGGCTAATAGGGCACAATTTGGCCATTTTCACTTAGGGATGTACTCACTTTCGTTGCCAGCGGTTTAGACATTAATGGCTGTGTGTTGAGTTATTTTGAGGGAACAGCCAATTTACACTGTTCTACAAGCTGTACACTGACGACTTTACATTGTTGTTACAGTGTTGTCCCATGAAAAGATATAATCAAATATTTACAAAAACGTGAGGGGTGTACTCACTTTTGTGAGATACTGTCTATTTAGTTGGGTAAAAACTTTTATCTCTTTTTTGGCACAGTTTAAAAGCTCTAGTTACTCTTTCAGTGTAGTGAATATTCATGATGGACAGACCAATAGAATCGGTCCAAAACTGCTTGTTCTATCAGCCTCCACTGCAGGTTAAGAAAGCTGTTTTATCCTCCTGTAGTTCCATTTTGGAGGTGTTTAAGGTGGACTGTATAATTCCATGAGAGCTATTTTATAGTTTGGTGTCTTCACTTTTATTCTACAGTAAAGCATTAAGATAAACATGAGGAGAACCTTCTATGAGTAGCCGTGTCTGAACTTTTGACAGGAAGAGTATGAGGAGTGCTAGTTGTGTGCGTATGCGTGTGTGTGTGTGTGTGTGTGTTTGAGAGAGAGAGAGAAAGAGAGAGAGAGAAAGAAAGAGACTCACCTCCGACATTGTATCCGCAAGAGTTTGGATCGCAGTAGCCTGCGGGGCCAGCAGGTCCTACTGGCCCAGGCATGCCTGGCCTGCCTGGAGTTCCAGGGACACCAGCGCGACCAGCAGGGCCTGGACCACCAGCCCTTCCCTCACCAGGTGGTCCTGAGAGTGCACACACACACACACAAACACATAACACATGCACACATGGGTCACAGACTTCACTGTGGTCTCTTCATTTCCTGTCTGAGTGTCCTAAAACTCTGCCTCTGTTGTGGGCTGTGAACTGTTTCCTCAATCAACTACAAGACCCATGATGCACTGCAGTCACTGCTTGCAGAACTGGCTCTCAGATAAAACCTCTAAAGGTTGTACCAGTTTTTAAATGGTCTTTAATTTTCCTTGTGAGCTTGTTGCTGAAAAAATAAGGACAGATAAACATGGTATGTGTTCTCAGAAAGTACTTATGATCAGTTTGGGCCACATGTGCCAGTTTGGGCCAGGTGTGTAGTACACAAACGTGGCCAAACGTACAGTTTATATACTACATACGTGCAAAAACACAAAACTTGTCTCTCTGGAGCCCAGGTCTTCAAATCTGGGCCTTGAATCCAGTTTCCATTCCTAGAATTCGTTCCAGGGAACAGTTAATGGAACTGTTTAGGCCATGTAGTGTCACACCTACCAATGATTACAAAGTCCAGGACTGGAAACTGGATTCAAGGTCCAGATTTGAAGACCCCTGCTCCGGAGTTTCAGGCAGGTTTATGCAAAATGCTGGCGGACTGATCACAAGTACATTAAGCCGATTATATATTCAGCTGAATTTACTGAAGGCCGGACAACTAACGGCAGGCAGTTTAGAATTAAACTTAAACTTAAAACCAGGTGTAAATCTGCGGTAATATCTAAAATGGGTACTGTTGAGAGACTTCCTTTAATAACAGCAGCAATCATGGTGTCTAGATGGAGGCACTGACCGTGAAGAGGTGCTGGAAGACTGTTTACTAACATAATAACACTTTTTTAAACAATGAACGTTATTTCAAATCTAGGGGCTAGATGTGACAATTTGGGCACCCCAAATTCCTTAACACATCTCCTACAGAACGCACACTTATTTTCACTCGTGTAATCTGTCTGGGGTTTTCAAACCTCTGCATACGACTGGATTTAGAAGGAGAAGTGCAAAGTGTGCATTGGTGCTGCCAAATTGGGTGCAGATCTGGCAACCTTGGGTGGATATTTCATGTAGCACAAAATGTTAACACTGCTGCAGTCACATTTGTACTGAACAAACTTTATTCCGCACCTTATGCGGTACACGTGCAATGGCAGCATGTAGCCACACAAATGTTGAAAATGGAAGATTATCAAAGGAGAGCTTTATCAGTATACACTGTTTATTTAAGGTGGAGAAAGGCAGGAGGACGCTATATAACAGGGGTCCTCTAACTTTTCCACCCCGAGGCCCACCTGACAATAACTATAAAGCATTGCGGCCCACCAGACATCTAAAATCAACATAAAAACATATACTGTATTTAGAAATATTTATATTAATTTGCCTTATATAACACTAATATGGTTATTTATGATGTTACCAGCCCTCTACAAACTACTTCCTCCTCCTGACTGACTACAGGCCCACTGACCACTAGAGGGTGCTTCACGGCCAACAGGTAACGAAATCCTGCTCTATAATACCAGATTAAGTCTGGAATTCAACAGCGAGACGTTTGGCGTCCAGGACGGCCCAAAAAAATCAACATCTGCTTTAAACCACTACTTTGGTTGAACTCTTCATGCTCTTCACCTTTGCCTCACTAAACTCACAGTTAAGTAATAGTACTGCTTAGGTTTTAGTACCTGCTTAACCTTAAGGAGCAAGTCAAAGGTAGCAGGTACATGGAATGCCACATAGTGTCAGATCTACCAAGGATTACAAGGTCCAGGCCTGGAAAGTGGATTCAAGGTCCAGATTTGAAGACCCCTGCCCTAGGGGTTCAGGCAGGTTTATGCAAAACGTTGGCAGAATGTAACACTAATATGGTTATTTATGACGTTACCACCCCACTACAAACTACTGTCTCCCCCGGCTGACTGCAGGTCCACCGACCACTAGAGGGTGCTTCATAGTCCACTGGTTGTCCACGGCCCACAGGTTACGGAATCCTGCTCTATAATGCTAGATTAAGTCTGGAATTCAACAACGAGACGTTTGGCGTCCAGGACGGCCGAAAAAATCAACTACTTTGGTTGATGGCAAAAGTTGGGAAAACTGGACTCTTCATGCTTTGCAGCTTTACCTCCCTAAACTCACAGTTAAGTAAGTAATGAATGAATGAATGAATGAAGTGAAGATCTCAGCCTAGGACTGGAAGCCTTCCTGCACTGTTTCATCACTACATGTGGGAATGTCTTTATTCTCCAGGGGAGTCAAACACATTCCCTCCTCATTCACAAAGCACCTAAAGCATTTCTCTGTTCTGAACTCGCCCATAGTTTTCAGAATACCTCAGTGTGTGCGCGTGTGTGCGACTGTGTGCGACTGTTTACCTGGAGGTCCCGTAGGTCCTCTGGGGCCCTGGACACCCACACCTGGGCTTCCCTTCTCTCCTTTTTCACCTGGATGACCTGATTACACACACAGAGAGATACATCCATTACCAACCTTCACTCATATTCGGCAGTGGAACGCAGGGCACATTCCTTTTCCACACGTCTTATTCCTGCTTTGACAGACGCTTTTTTCACCTTAAAGCCTTAAAGGGAAATATCTTCATGTTCATTTCAGTTGTCTAGCACTGATGAGAGAATATGCGTACTGAAGTTGATCCGTTTTTAGGCCTGCTTCCTGTTTCTGACATAAGCAACTGTACAGGCTTATGCACAAGTTTGACTCTCCCTGTCATATAACATGTCTGGTTGATTTTCTAGGTAAGTTGACAAATTCTCTACCGGACACATACACATAAACAAGGCATTGTTCTGCTAACTTAAACTAGCAGTCAAAAGTTTAGACACGGCTAAAACTCAAAGAAGGCCTTATGTTTGTCTTAATGCTTTACTGTAGAATAAAGATGAAGACATCATACTATAAAACAACACTCATAGAATTATGCAGTCCACCTTAAAAACCTCCAGAATTGAACTTTATAGGAGGATGAACCAGCTTTCTTAACCTGCAGTGGAGGCTGATAGAACAAGGTTTATTTCTAAGCAGTTTTGAAATGAGCATTATATAGGTGGCTAATTTTTGGTCCATTGAGCTTATATTAGAAGTTGAAAACTAGGCCCAAATGGTTTTAGTTTTTAACAACTAACAACTAAAATGTTTTAATTAAATTAAACAATAATTAAATTAGTCAAATGTGACTAAATGCGTCTACACCGTTCAGGCATTACATTATGACCACCTCAATGTATCTCCACTCTTTATTAATTTCATCAGCTCCACTTACCACATACCACTTACCTTGTAGTTCTACAGTTACAGACTGTAGTCCATCTGTTTCTCTGTATACTTTATTACCCTGTTCTTCAATGGTCAGGACCCCCACAGGACCACCACAGAGCAGGTATTATGTGGGTGGTGGACCATTCTTAGCACTGCAGTGACAGTGACGTGGTGGTGGTGTGTTAGTGTGTGTTGTGCTGGTGTGAGTGGATCAGACACAGCAGTGCTGCTGGGCACCTCAGTGTGACTGGTAGACTGAGAATCGTCCACCAACCTAAACTATCCAGCACAACAGCGCCCTGTGGGCAGCGTCCTGTGATCACTGATGAAGGACTAGAGGATGACCATCACAAACTGTGCAGCAGCAGATGAGCTATCGTCTCTGACTGTACATCTACAAGGTGGACCAGCAAGGTAGGAGTGTCTAATAGAGTGGACAGTGAGTGGACACAGTGTTTAAACACTCCAGCAGCACTGCTGTGTCTGATCTAGTCACACCAGCCCACACTAACACACCACCACCACGTCAGTGTCACTGCAGTGCTGAGAATGATCCACCACCCACATAATACCTGCTCTGTGGTGGTCCTATGGGGGTCCTGACCATTGAAGAACAGAGTAATAAAGTATACAGAGAAACAGATGGACTACAGTCTGTAACTGTAGAACTATAAGGTGGTCCTATATGGTGAGTGGAGTTGATAAAATGGATAAAGAGTGCAGATACATTGAGGTGGTTATAATGTTGTGCCTGATCGCTGTACATTTTAGCCTAAGGGTAAAACTACGTAAATTAAACCAACTGCTGAAATGAATGCTGTTGTTGCCGCATTTTATGGTTTTATTTATCCCAGATACATTAAACTGGGCAACTAAACTGACTGTGCCTTGAAATGTTGTCTTCTCTGTAGAGGGTGCGTTAAATGACTTTCCCTTAGCAATTCAACCCAACATGTCATTTGAACATGGGTGCCCAAAATTTTGCACACAACTGTATGACTATACTCATACTGACCGTTTCATGTCCAAACCATAAAGTGAGCATCTATCTTTTTTGCTTTCCCTACATAGTTACCATTTCGGAGACACACAAGCTTTTCCCATGACATAGGTGAGATGTTCATCTCTAACCAACACTCCAGATCCCACTCGGTAATCCCTAATCTTTCCACTCAAAGAGGGCTTTACAAGAAGCAGGAATCCTTAGTGGGGACCCCCGTTCCATGCATATCCACTCTCAACTGTTCTCAAGATTCACATATTCATCAGTAATCTCCTCCGTAATCAGCACCTCTTGTTCCAGGTTGACCGTTCTCTCCGTTAGACCCAGGAAACCCTGGTCGGCCAGGAGGACCCTGTTCACCCTGCGGTCCCGGGGCACCTTGACGGCCGGGCTCTCCAGGAGGCCCGGCCACTGTGCGGATCGAAACTGGCTGACTTGGGACTTGATTCAGGATGGTGTTGTAACGGGCCATGTGACCTGAGAAAGAGAGAAAGACAAGGTTTATCTTCAAACTAATTTCAACCAAGGCAAAGAACAAAGCTAACTGAAGGAGAACCATATTTATTATTTTACTGGTGTAGTTAAAAGAAAGTGGTTCTCAAACCAATCCTAACCAACTAGCCCTCATAATTTACCCTCAAGGGGAAATGGCTCTGGACTCTTACAGGCTAAGCTAATAGTAGGGATGCATTGTTCCCAGCTTTCTCAGACCCACTCGCTGATACAGAGTCTGAACCCATAATGAGTTACCTACTTAGAATGAAGCCATTGTTAGTGTAAATGAGTGCAAGGTACCTCCGCAGCGAAAGCGTCAAAATCAAATCAACGTGCATTAGCTAGCTATGCTACATTAGCTACCCTGAATCGAGTAGCACTGCAGTGGAGATAGCACTGTTGTGCAGCTATAGGTGAAGTATGTTTCATAGTTTTGATCCTCATCTGTCTCTTTCAGCAACATCTCTGTAGTACAGAGACAGTAGCAATCATCGGATATTCCAGCCAGTGATGTTCTGACATTACAAAGGGATGCTGTAGCTCGTGCAGTGGACAGAAAGTGACTGCAACCACCTATGCATCACGTTACGTCAGCACAGTACAGGGTCTCATTATGTCCAACGCAACTTATCTAAAACATGAGACGTAAGAATACAAACTTCCCTCTTTAATTCCGATCACACACGTCATACCCGTGCTGTAGACTCACTCTGTATGAGCTGTTCGCAGACTTGTCTGGCGATGGCTTGGACCGAAGAAGTAGACTGCATGTCCCCCTGTAGAGCATACGCATGCACACAGGTTTTGACAGGTACAGATTTATAGCGCTGTCTTCCACTGTACAGACACGATTCGGGCTTTGGCATACGGCACATAAACAGCAGGCTATGAGTCAGAATGCTACAATAATCACTCTGATGATGGAGCTCTAGAGACGAGCCAGAAATAATTTTCACCTGCGGCATGTGCAGGTCAGATACTCATACATGCACGCAGACACAAATGAATGCAGCTATGATGAGTCATGTGCGGCTCATCCTTGCTTTGTATGTCTCCGTGCAGATCTACTTGTGGTGCTGTCTAAAGAATGCACTGTAAATGCTTGTCAAAGAGGCTCAATAAAAACAAATGTATAATGTTCGTGCGAGGAAAGACGAGCAGACTTACCCGTTCTCCTTTCTCTCCTTTAGTGCCTGCAGGGCCCTAAAACAGATCCATATGAAATATCAGTTAATGTGTGAATTACAGCAAACAGCAAATCCTGTTACTGAAATCCTTGCACGTTTACATAACTGTAACTTGAGTAATGTGTATTAGAAGTTGCACTGGGAAGAATTTCGGTTGTACTGTGAGGAGTTTGAGTTGTACTAGAAGGGGCTTTGGTTGCACTGGGAGAGGTTGTGGTTGTATTGGGAGGGGTTTTGGTTGTACTGGGAGGAGTTTGGGTTGTACTGGGAGGGGCTTTGGTTGTACTGGGAGGGGCTTTGGTTGTACTAGGAAGGGTTTTGGTTGTACTGGGAGGAGTGTGGGTCTTACTGGAAGAGGTTTTGGTTGTACTGTGAGGAGTTTAGGTTGTACTGGGAGGAGTTTGGGTTGTACTGGGAGGGGCTTTGGTTGTACTGGGAGGGGCTTTGGTTATACTAGGAAGGGTTTTGGTTCTAGTGGGAGGAGTGTGGGTCTTACTGGAAGAGGTTTTGGTTGTAGTGAGAGGAGTTTCAGTTGTACAGGGAGGGGTTTTAGTTGTACTGGAAAGAGTTTGGTTGTACTGGGAGGGGATTTGGTTGTCCTGCTGAGAGGTTGTGGTTGTACTGTGAGAAGTTTGGGTTGTATTTGGAGGGGATTTGGTTGCACCGGGAGGGGTTTGGGTTTTACTGAGAGGGGTTTTGGTTGTATTGGGAGGGGTTGTGGTTGTACTGTGAGGAGTTTAGGTTATACAGGGAGGGGTTTTAGTTGTACTGGAAAGAGTTTGGTTGTACTGGGAGGGGATTTGGTTGTCCTGCTGAGAGGTTGTGGTTGTACTGTGAGGAGTTTAGGTTGTATTGAGAGGGGTTTTACTTGTACCATGAGGAGTTTGGGCTGTACTGGGAGGGATTTTGGTTGTATTGGGAGGGGTTTTGCTTGTACCATGAGGAGTTTGGGTTGTACTGGGAGGGATTTTGGTTGTATTGGGAGGGGTTTTGGTTGTACTGTGAGGAGTTTCAGTTGTATGGGGAGGGTTTTTTGTTTTACTGGGAGGGGTTTGGTTGTACTGGGAAGGGTTTTGGTTGTACTGAGAGGTGTTTCGGTTGTACTGGGAGAAGTTTGGGGTGTACCTGGAGGAGTTTGGGTTGCACTGGGAGGAATTTCAGTTGCATGTTTGTGTGGGGTCACAGAGCTCGCAATGCTTTTTAGAGCTCTGATAGCAGGAAGACCGGCACGTTGTCCAACTGATTTGTGGAAAAACTCCACATAGAAGTTTACAGTGCGAACCAGTCAAAATTAGAAACTGCATACATCGAGTGGAGATATAAAAAATAATGTTTCCCAAAAGTGTACAGAGTCAGCATTATATAGGTATATAGGTATATAACACCGTAAAGCAGAGAGAGTGGTTCTCACTGCAGCACCTAAATATGATTTATTGTGTTATGACAGTTTGAGGACACCTGGGGCCATATTACAGAAACATCTTAAGTCCTGAGTTATGATCTGACAAGTTGAAGAAAACGTTTTTCACAAATTCATCTTACAGAAGCAAATCTGGAGATATCTTTATTTTCAATGATATCTTAACAACAGGTTACATAACACTGCAGCGAACAAGCAAGTATCAAATGTTAGTGAGGTCGAGTGTTAGCAAACTGTCGCTACAGTTGCTGCCGTGATTTTCCCAATTTTTTTTCTCTCCACCTTAAATGGTGCAGCAATTACATTCAGGTGCCTCCGCTACATGTTTGCATTTTCCCATTCCACCTTAAACGGTGCAGCAGTTCTATGCTGGTGCCTCGGTCTACCTATCCAGCCTCCTGTTTAAACTATCCCGTTCCAGCTCAAATGGTCCAGCAATTACATTCAGGTAGGCACCTGTCCAGCTTCTGAATGGAGAGCTAGTGGACCACAGGGAGACATTCACTGAAGTGTATTGGACCGAGATCATATACTGCTCCTTTAAGAACGGTGTCCTATTTAGGATTTGTTGTCTAGTTAGGATGCTGCTATTCTTCTCTTATCTGGAAGCAAGATAAGATAATGAACTTAGGAAATACATCAGATTCAATTCTAACTGAGTCACGGTCACTAAACAGATAAGACGTTAATGTGATACAGCCTCTGGCCCAGATCTCTATCTTTCACCCACAGTAGTTCATAGAATCTGATCGTTTCAATGTAACGGTTGGTTTGGATATATTAAGAAAGTGCTTCTGAAACCAGCCCCGATGAGTCCAAAGCATCCAGGAGCCACCTATAAGTTTTGATCCCACAGGAGTCACAGAAACATATAATTATCATTTATCAAACAAGAGTTGTGTCTGACATTTTGAAGCTGGCTTCGACGCTCTTAAAGCCCCAGGGAGCCTAAATCTGTGTTGTCCTCCTAAGTAGGTTAATCTTGTTTTTGTGGGGCACAATATCAATATACAAAGTCTATCTAAATCTCCTCTAAATACCTTCCAGTGCCGTATAAACAGCAGATCTATTGTGCCTAAATTCTCCTCCCTTCATATAAACGGGGAACTCCTAATCCTGGGTCACTCATACATAAGCAGGAGCTTCACAAGGCTAATGTAGGGAGTCCTGCCCACACAGCCTTAACAAAACGTTGGTCCCCTGCAGTCTCCTTCTCTCTGTTCAGTCAAGTGAAAGCATGACTGAGCAAGCTCACCGAGCATTGGACTGAGTAAGTGGATAGTGGATACAGAGCTACATGTAATTTAGAGACATTAAGAAGCTGCAGCATCCGGCAGACGCATTCTGCTACGTCTGTGGCCAATTTATCAAGACCAGAGTGAAACAGTACTCCTGCTAAGATGTGCGAGGCCTGCAAAGCATACTTCAACATGCCTGTCGGGGGTCAAGACAAACCGTGGGCTCCTCATTTCACGTGCGAGCACTGCAGGAAAACTCCTGAAGGTAAGGTGGGTGATTGCTGCTCGCTTAGATGGCAGAATTTTATCTTGTAGAGTTTTGAGGATTCATTGACGTGATTTGAAAGTGCTGTTATTAAGAAATGAGTCACAATTTTTGATGTTCTAGCAAATTATATATTACAGTACAATATGTATTTACTGCACTGTGTTAATATCTTACACATTACTGAGTAACATGTGAAATCCATATAACACATAGCTCTGTGGTTCACTCTACTCTACTGTGGACTTACTGGGGGTCCCTGCTCTCCGATGGGTCCAGGAGGGCCATTCTGACCTGGTGCTCCAGGAGCTCCTGGTCCTCCCTACAAAGGACAGACAGCAGCTGTAATAGCAGATACCACTCACGTCCAGCTTGAGAAAACAAAGAGGGGTTAAATCAGTGTTTATCTAGGAGGTAGTGGAGGGATGAATGAAGAAGGGATTGCAGGATCAGACAGAGGAAGACCATGTGAATGCTTTGGGTCCACAGCCCAGAAGTCCACACCAAGAATGGTTAATGGCCACACTATGGAGATGTAAACAAGCATGGACAAGCAGCGAGCAGAATAGCAATATACAATGTATGGCCAAAAATATTTGGACACCTGACCATCACACCTGTATGAGCTTGTTGGACATTCCATTTCAAACCATGGGCATTTATTTTAACACGGCTGTTCGCTCTTGCCCAATCTAAGAACTTCTTTCTCAGTCTTTGCGGTTCAGATCGTCTCTGTTTTTGGTGCTTCTTGGCCAGCTTATCCTTTTTGACAATACATGGAGTTCAGCATGTAGCTCCTCCACTTCCCCCCAATCCTGTGCACAAGCGCAAAGGCCCCCTGTTGCTAATTGGCTGGAAGAGTGTTGTGTCGCTATGCTCGAGCCACTTTGTTTATTTGCCATTTTTAGAGCCAGGGCCGTGTACCAACACTGGGATCTTTATACTGAGTTGCCCAGGAGGCCGCTCGGCCACACAGTTCTTGTGCTGGTGTTGGTTCCGGAGTCAATCCTTTAGTGAGTGATGCAACAGGGAATAGACCACTTTCATGCTCTATGCTTCAGGACTCTTCTGTGAGTCCACTGTTCCATGGCAGAGCTGTTGTTGCTCCAGTTTCTTAATATTAACACAGCAGCTCTAGCAGGGCAGAAATTGACTTGTATCAAAGGTGGCATCCCATGACATTGTCAAGTCACTGAGCTCCTCAGTAGGCCTGATCATAAATCCAGTGTTTATCTACAGAGACGGCACGGCTGTGTGTTTGATACGCCTGTTAGCAGTGGGTGTGGCGAAACACCCGAACTCAGTAATTAGGGGGGTGTCCCTATACTTTTGTCTATATGGTGTAGATTAAAAGATTGTTGTGATTCTGCCAACAGCAACTACTCAAAGCATGTTTGCTAACATCTCTTATCTTTCCAAGACATTATAGTGTCAACTGACATATTTATTTTCATAAAGAAGGCAGTGTAAGTCAGCCTTTACTCTGTTACATCTTGCGATGCTATGCCTGGTTGTAGTTGAGTCAATAATGCAGGCGGAGATGCTGAATGGGAAGAAGCCAGACTGAGCTGTGTATTGAGTATTAGGAGAAGACAAAGGCGTGACTGTGTGTGCTAGTACTCACAATACTTCCTGGAGGACCCACTCTGCCCTGGGGTCCGTCTTTACCCGGCAAACCCTGTGAAGCAGAACACATCAATTGATGGGAGTAAAATCAGAAGGCTAATGTTAGTGACTATTCCTAAAGCATTTAGACTGTTGGAGTTGATGACCATAAGTTGACCCTGACTCCAGGACGTCTTTTAGTTTAGACTCCCTATCACTCACTAGCACGCATGCCAGTCTTTACATTGCCAACACTGAGCATTGCTGTAGGACCGTATCTACAAGAGGATAGATCCTTCTCAGCATATAATGCTGTACAGACTCTAGGGTTAGCTTTAGCTTTAGCTCATCTGAAATTATAGTTTTTGATGCTACCCGGTGACTCCATGGTGCTATGGACTACTCTGTGACTAACCTGATGGACCTAGCTAGGTGAGGTAGGACCTGACAGAATATTTGGTCAGATGGTCCAAAAGCAAACAGGAATAGGGGCATTACCCTGGGTCCTGGGGGGCCCTCCCGTCCTGGAGACCCTGGTGTTCCCGGTACTCCCTGCGGAGAGAAAATATAACGACTGAAGAGTGTGATCAGAAAATGTGCGCGGTGAAACTCAGTCTGGAGTAAGGGAATTCTCAGCAGGCATAGTTTATATAAGAAGTGGGTTGAGCAGTGAGATGAAATGCTATTTCAGACTAGAAAAGTGCTTTTCCTGAAGGAAAACGCGGAATGGTTGCGCAGCTCAAATGGTTCCCACTTCCTGTAGGCTGTTGCTAGATTGTGGAATAAGGGATTAATAAATGACACATGAAGAGTGCGGCTCAATACAGCTGTGGATTAGAGTTTGGGGATCTGCTCTGAGTGAGTACAGGCAGTTTGGTGGCTGTAGGTTAAAGGAAACACTAGGGTTTGGGAGGAGTTAAAAATGAATGGGACTCCTTTGGTTGGAAAGAGGGATGAAAGAAAATGAGACAAGCGTGGGTGAAACCAACATTGAATTTGTGCTTGGGGGTCTACAGTGAGATGGTGTCTCTTGGTCAAGCAGAAGTACAATACATGGGTGTGCACTTTTCCATCCCATTCATTCTTGATGGGAAAATATTCCAGAAAAATCCATTGCTATGCAGAAACCATGCACACCATTCCGGATCAGACCGAACATTTTGGAACTGGAATGGTATTGATATCTCGAAAACTGCTAGAACAAGAAGAAGAAGACAAAGAAGAAGAAGATGAAGAAGAAGAAGAAGAAG
>CM067474.1:64821518-64832624 GCA_034552555.1 Semaprochilodus insignis
ATATATATATATATATATATATATATATATATATATATATATATATATATATATATATATATATATATATATATATATATATGTGTGTGTGTGTGTGTGTGTGCGTGTTTGGTTGCTCTAAGTATGTTACCGGTGGGCCTCTGATAGATCGTCCACTGGGACCCTGCGGGCCAGGGGGACCCTGAGGTCCTGGTATTCCAGCATCTCCCATTGAACCAACTGGCCCCTGCAATGCAAATACACAACATCATAACCATGAAGGCACAACATCTTGTATTTGGTACAGTGTAGTAGGTGAGTTGGATGGTGGGTAAAACTGTACCACAGGCCCAGGCTCGCCACGATCTCCTTTCGCCCCTCTAACACCGACACCTCCCTGTTGAGAGTGCGCGCACACACACACACACACACACACACACAGGTTATTGTTCAATCCAAAGCTGTTTGAATAAGATGCACCTCATCGTGGAGTCAACAGTCCGTTTCTAATGAATGACGATGAGTGTACGGTTTCAAAATGCAGTTACACTTCTATGCGGTGACATGATGAAAGATACATTTTCATTCGTTGTGGATTACAGAAGAAATATTTTATTCTATGTCTGATGAAAACAGTGTTGTGCAAGGAGACTCACTTTATACAGAGACATACACCTTTAACATGTTGCTGTCATTTTTGACTTATATGGAAACGTATGGAATCATTTCCAAAGAGTCATCTTTTAGCTGACAATAAATGCATTCGCATAATGAAATAATCTAAACGAACGCATAGCCAAATAATAATAACTCATAATAATAACTATGGAGGTGATATCACAATAGAGGAAAATGTGCTTTCCTAAGGCGGAGTCTTTATTACTGTATCAGCAGTGTGCTTACATAACAGCATGGATATATATATGGTGGTCAGGTGCACATACCGGTGGTCCTGGAGGACCAGGAGGGCCTTTACTGTCCTGAGTGCAGGTGCAGGCCCGAGGCAGAGCAGGGCAGTCTGCTTCCTTTCTCTGGGGTAAACAAGGACGTGAACAGCAACAGCAGCAGCAGCAGTTTTAGGGCGTTTGACACACATCAGCATATAAATTATACAACAGAGTCCGGACCAGGCAACCTGGCCGTCTGGGAAGCTTTCGGCTCGTTCTTATCTCTGTTATATAGAGTCATTCTGCTGACACGTAATTACAGTGGTTGCTTTATACTAAGCAGCTGGAACATTTTTCTTGGTTGCGGAAATGGACGATATTAAACACATATCCAGTATTTAAAACCATTTTTGAGAACTTTTATTTTTGCCTTATTTTGCAGAACTGAAAGTAGCGGACAGCGTGTGTGTGTGGTGGTGAGCTCACCAGACTGGGAAGATCGCAGCACTTGTCTCGCCGAGCCCACGACGTACTACACACTATATCAAATGACTGCAGCTGAAACTACACACACACAAACACAAACATTAGAACCTCCAGAGGCTGCAGCTCCACAGGCCTACACATGTATTGTGCTTATGATTGTATATATACTCATTAACGAAAATAATAATGCAGCAGGAAGGAGTTGGTGGAATCGGACGTGAACGTAATGATGATATATGTAAGAGATTACAGTATTCGAGTGAAAGGATAAACTTATTGGGGAAAACTGAAAAGTCTGGGCAACTGAAAGTAGGCTCTAGGACCCTGTTGGGCCACCTCTAGCCTGGATACATGAGATACGGTTGGGCATGGAGGCATACAGGTTCCGTATGCCATCCTGCAGGACATTTGCACACAGATGTTGCAGCTGGGCCTGTAGATCCTGCACACTCATAGGTTGCCGAAGCTGGCGTCCCAGCTGGTCCCGTAAATGCTCAATCGGGCAGGCCAAGGAAGTGTTGCAATCCGGCAGAGGCATTCCTGGGAAACTCTTGCCGTGTGTGGGCAAGCATTATCCTGCTGAAGCCCTGCTTCCGTTTGGAAGCCCTGCCACCCCTTTTGGTCAGAGGATGTCCTTCACATATCGCTGAGCTGTTAGTGTCCCTCGCATCACGACTAGGGGTGACTAACTGTCGTATCCGATGGCTCGTCAGATCATCACACCAGCAGTTGGGGCAGTGTGTCACTCCATGGCAAACGCAGGATGGAAGCACTCACCACTAGGCCTCTATACTCGAACCCGACCATTGACGGATCCCATATAGAACCTGGAATTCGGTGCTAGACGGTGGCTGGCTGTAAATGGCAGGACTTGTAAAGGGGGCCGTGACACCAAATTCCCTTCTGCTAAGCACTTGGAAACAGTCCGGGCAGAAACAGGGGTGTGTAACGTAGTTGCCTCCCACCTGTGTCTGGATGGTGGACAGGGAAACTCTGCTCGTGCATGTCAGCAGATCAAACAATCCTATCTTCTAGTGGTCTGTCCAGGCTGTCTGGAGCCTGTTCACTGTGTCTGTCTGTGCCCTCATGTAACCAGACCACAGCTGCATTCACTTATCACATATCTGCCTGAGACCCACCTGCATGCCGAGTATTGCAGCAGTCCTGGGTGTATCTGGGTGCATTATTGTTTTGTCAATGAGTGTTTATATCAGACTTTAATAAGCCCACATATGAACCTGACATCTAAGTGTAGTACAGTAAGGAAGAAGGTCTGAGATGTTGTCCCGATTGTTCTCTGTGTGGTCTCACGTGACAAGATTAAGCAATAATAATTTAGCCAATTATAATTTTAGCCAAATACATTTGATATGGACATTAATGGGTTAAACATCAATCCTGCACACACACACAGTCGTGTCACACCCGTACAGCATACCGGTGCAGAGTTGTCCTTGTCACCTCTGGAGCGGACCATCCTGCCCAGAACCTCCAGTCCGTCAGTGGTGATGTTTCCAGCAGCGTTAATGGGCTTTTCTCCAGCCAGGTTACAATCCACCATCACCTGCGCCAGCGTCTTACTCACTGCTATATGCAGCTACATACACACACGAACATACACACAGAAGATGAACATTTTATACTATAACCAGACCAAGCAGGAAGACGTATAGGTGAGTTACACGCCTGTAATAAGCAGCGACACCATACAAAGCATTAACACCATGCAACAGTAGCTGGAACACAGTGACAGCTATTAGTATAACACACTGTTATGGCTGAGGTAACTCATATGGAAACACCATGTGACCAGCATCAAGTCAATAATGCTAAACATACACTAAACGTCTCTGGAAAGACTACAGTCTGACACCCTCTCACCTGTGAAGACTATGTGTTGTAACAGAGTTTTTAGTCACAGACTGTGATTTTGTGAAGACTGGGGGTCTTCCAGGCTAGTAAAGGTGCACTGTTCCTTTAGGAGGTGCTCATGTAGTATGTGCAGTTCTGTGCAGTGGAGAGAGAGGGAGTCTATGCTGTAGCCTGGACCTTGCTCTGTAAGTAACACCACTGTGGGGTTTTGGACTGGTTTTAGTTCATGTATAAATGCACAGGTGAGATGTGGCTTTACATGGTCAGGTAGAATTAGACTTTAGAACCACCAGCCATTTGTGTTTGCACACAAAAGAATTTGCCTAACGCGTTTAACCCATTCGTGCAGTGAAACACCCACACAAACACACACTAGGGGGCAGTGAGGGTGGGCAACCCTATCCACGGTGCCTGGGGAGCAGTTGTGGGTCAGGTGCCTTGCTCAAGAGCATTTCAGGCATGTACTATCTGTAGATAGGTAAATCAGTAATCTCATGTGGCCAAAAGACTAGATTTAAGATGACACACCAGCAGCTGTGGGATGCACTGCAGTCAGCATGGCTCCAGAAACCTGTGACAACCTACCAGGACCTTACTGAGTGACTCCCAGCCCATCTAGCTGCTGTCTGTTTTGCACACGGCGGTTAATCTGGACATTAACTGGTGCTCATAATAATGTGACTCGACCGTGTATTTAAAACAAGTCAACCCGTGTGACTAAAAGTCACTAAAGTTAGTGATTATTGCCTAATATTTCATCTTAAATCTAGTCTTTTGGCCACATGAGACTACTGATTTACCTATCTACAGATAGTACATGACTGAAATGCTCTTGAGCAAGGCACCTGACCCACAACTGCTCCCCAGGCACCGTGGATAGGGTTGCCCACCCTCACCCTTGACTTGTTTTAAATACACGGTCGAGTCACATTATTATGAGCACCAGTTAATGTCCAGATTAACCGCCGTGTGCAAAACAGACAGCAGCTAGATGGGCTGGGAGTCACTCAGTAAGGTCCTGGTAGGTTGTCACAGGTATCTGGAGCCATGCTGACTGCAGTGCATCCCACAGCTGCTGGAGTGTGTGTGGGGGAGGATCCATACAGCAACCACGATGGACAATCGAAGGTGGTCCCACAAATGCTCAATTGAATTCAAGTCTGGAGAATTAGGGGTCCAGGGTAGTACTTGGAAGTCTTGGTCATGCACTTCCAACCAATGTCTGACATATCTAGCTGTGTGACACGTTTCATTGTCTTGCTGGAAGATCCCATCCGCCCCAGGGAGGACAATCAGCATGTTTCCCCCCTTTTACGTAATGACAGCAATGAGGGATATGTGTGCAGACAGCCTATCACACACTGCCTACATACCCACCGAGTCAGCTCACAACACGTGGCTTCATGAGCTACACGCTGCTGCTGTCGAAAGTAGGAATGGTCATACTGATTAAGTGGTCATAATAATGTGACGTGACTGTGTATTTGCCACATGGACCAAAGCAAATGTATTATTCCAGATATGGACATTAATGGGTTAAAAGAAAAAAGAGTCAGCCCCCAACAAAATGAGCCCTGCGGATATGAAGTATACGGTTTTCTGACTGTCTTCCCTTCACAGCTTTACTGTCTCCACAGTGGCAGCGACTGTATCTGCTGTATGATTGTATACGGGCTGATCTGTAACCTGCCAATCAGGCCTTGCCGTGACAAGCCCAGGCGGGTACGACCTGCGGCAGCGGCACCTCTGCAGAAACCGTATAATAAATCCATCATCAAAACACTGAAGATGGAGATTACAGAGGAATTGGGTCCAGAAACGGACACTTACCTCCGCAGACACAGTGGCTACCGGCTCAGCAGTAATGTATACCGTGCTTTGTATAGTGTATATAGCGAATGGTGAATGCTACACACACACTGATTGGAGGTACACACAAAACCAGCCTCGGAGCAGCATACTGCATCTTTACTAGCAGGAGCCAATAAACCGTATCTGATTGGGGTCATTACAGAATGACAGACTGAGTGAATTACTATGACAACAGTTCTAGGTTGGCAGTTTGCATGCAAAGTTTTGGAGCTAGCTCCTCTAACAAATGCCGGAGAGCAGGATTTGGCAGTGGTGCTCGGAGATGGGCTCATTCTGGTCCTTTATTAATCATTATCTGGTAAGAAAAGTGCGTGCTTTGACGAGGTTCTAAAGTGCTGAGAACGGTGTCTGCAGTTGAGCAGACCCGCCGTAAGTGCTGAGGTTCAGGATTGGAGGGTAACGGGGAGAACAGAGTCCGTGTTGAAAGGGCACTTGGCAAAAGATGGTTTCAGGTGGAAAACAGATGGCGTTAGAAAAGCTGAAGCGCGTGCGAGAAATGCTGAAGCGCTGAGGGTGCGCGGGCGTGTGAGCACTGACCTTGTGGAAGCTGCCATAGAAAAGCTTCTTAATTTCAGGGCCCTCGAACGTTACCGTCTGGAAATCACCTCTGTAGTCGTTATTGAAGAACGTCAGCGTCTTCCCTCCGTCTACAGAGGAAAAAGAGAAACGAAAGAAAGAAAGAAAGAGAGAGTTTAAACTGCAGTTCTTCTTGCATTGTAGTTGCATATTATCACCCACTCTTCTTCTAAGCCGCTTATCCTTCTGGGTCACGGGGGGTGCTGGAGCCTATCCCAGCGCTCCAAGGGCGGAAGGCAGGATACACCCTGGACAGGCCACCAGTCCGTCGCAGGGCAGACACACAAAGACATAAACATTCACTCACACACACACACACACACACACACACACACCTAATTCACCTGACTGCATGTCTTTGGACTGTGGGAGGAAACCAAAGCACCCAGAGGAAACCCGCACAGACACAGGGAGAACATCCAAACTCCACACAGAAAGGACCCTGGACACCCGGCCGGGGGATCAAACCCAGGCCCTTCTTGTGAGGCTACCCGCTGCAGCACCGTGCCACCCTAGTTTGATATAAGTTGTTTTACGGAGCTGTTTGTGCATGTAAAAGGTCTGCAAAGTTATAGAGCTCAAAGTACAAGGCAGAGGGAGAAACTCTCTCCCACAGAAACCAGTTTTCTCAGCCACCTGAAACGCCTTGCTGGAATTCCAGCCCCTTTCCTATGTTACAAGGTGATGTCATCTCATAACACACTCGTTACTGCCCACCTACCAGCAAGCTTGGCACATCCTCACACAACACACAGAGAGCTAAACCAGTAAAAACGGACCACTCTGAAACTCCGGTCCTGCTCCAGTCTAGCTTGTGAACTTGTTGTACCGGACTTTGGTCAGCTCGCTCGCTCTGTTCTGATTGGTCAACAGCCCAAGCAGAATCCTGCTAGAAGTTCCGCTCCCACACAACCGTGGCTGTCCAGTATAGCTTGCGAAAGTGGATCTACCAACTAGTTCTAACGTACTTTCAGGATCGGATTCTGGATCAAATCGATATGGCAGAACCGACACCACTGTAATCGGTTCTGCCATATCGATTTTATCCAGAGTGACATCCTGAAAGTCCGGTAGAACTAGTTGGTAGATCCACTGTCGCAAGCTAGACTGGACAGCCACGGTTGTGTGGGAGCGGAACTTCTAGCAGGATTCTGCTTGGGCTGTTGACCAATCAGAACAGAGCGAGCGAGCTGACCAGTCAGAGCAAACTGAACTCATCTGGAGGTGGAGTTTAAACAGAGAGCATATTAAATCTCCTTTAACACACACACACACACACACACACACACACACACACTTGGGTCTGTCTACTCACTGTCCAGAATGACGCCCACTAAGGGTTCGTTTCTGCTGTTGAGAATTTCCCACAGCGCAAAGGGCTCCTGCGGAGTTTCTGGCAGCAGGCGGAACAGCATGGTGATGGTGTAGTCCGACGGCAGACCCTCAGGGTGGATATACCTGGGGTCAAAAGGTCAGAGTCAGAACAAAAGACACCTCTAACAAGACACATCCTCCGAACTGTGGCATTTTTTGAAACCATGTTACATTCAGGTTTTCTTAAGAATTCCTATTTTATATCGTAATTTAATTTCAGCTTTTCTTGTGGTTTTTGTGGATTATTCAGTTTTTTATTTCTACAATTTTCCAGCACCAGCACGTCATAACAGAGTCTGTGGTGAGGCCCAGCCTGGACTCTCCAGAGGTTCTAACAGAGAGGAAAAAGACTGAGTTCAGTTCTTGTCAATGTCCGGCACCCATTATATGGTACGCTGGCATAATGCAGGTGCACCGTTATTCGATGGTTTATCAGCCCAGTGTATAAAACATCTTAGTTATTTGTTGGTCAGTCATATTTATAAAAAACAAATTAAATCAAATCACGTTTATTTTCACGACGTCACATTTACACAGGAGTGTAACATATATATGAATACATATCATCAAAAAAATTGTTGCACACAGAAGGACGTGTCAGATTGCAGTACTATTGGGAAGGTGTAGTGACCCATTGACTGATGCACCAGCACTACTGGCTGTTCAGCAGCCTGATGGTGCACGGGAAGAATTCCAATGTGTCTTCCCTTTATCATTTCTCCCTGTAGTCGTTGCTGGGTTTCCTGAAAATGCTGCAGTGGGTGACTTTATACTTATTTGTTCATATTTCTAAATACAATATTTATTTAAACAGGTCATGTGACTATTTTATTTGACATATTGTGCTTTTTATCTTGTATTGTAAACACTGAACTGATTGCTATGTTGGAACATTTTTTTAGACCGTGTCTGTTTTGCAAATATTATGCAGATTTGGTAAATAACATACCATACTTTTATATACTATTGTTTAGACTTATTAAAGTATAGAAAATTTAACATGCTATAATATACTACAGTATAGACTTACTATAGTATAGAACGTATAATTTACTATACTATAATATACTATACTGTAGTGTAATATAGTATACTATAGTATATATAGTATAATAATATACTGTAGTATCGAATATCCACATACACTGTCACTCAGACAGAGCAAGGCCAAAAATGATCTCTTGGACCCCTGGACACAAATAGCTGTGGCTAAACTTTCAATGCACAGTATCAGTGTGTGTGTGGGTGTGTGTGTGTGTGTGTGTGTGTGTGTGCACCTGGTAGGTTGTGTTAGTAGTGCATTGCCGGCTATTCTGTAGCTGTTAAAGCTGTTGAAGGTTCCTGGCACCATTGAAATACCCCCCAGATTACTGTACAGGTGCTCCACCAGACCAAACATCTCCATCATCCTGAAGCCTGTATGTACATGTGTTAAACAAGAAGAAATACTCCATTAGACTTTAACAGAACTTCACGTTATCAGAATGTGAAGAATGTGAACATGTGCATTCATTAAAACCATTCTGAGAGGCAGTGTCAATACTACACTATGCTGCCAAAAGTGTTCGCTTGTCTACCTTCAGGCATATGAAATTGAGTGACATCCCTTTCACTGGAACTAAGGGGTCGAGCTCAACTCGTCCTCCAACAAACTTTACACAATGCGGTCAGACAAGTACCGTTTTCCTGTCAACCGCCAAACCCAGACTCGCCCATCGGATGGCCAGATGGAGAAACGTGATTCGTCAATCCAGAGAACGAGTCTCCACTGCTCTAGAGTCCAGTGGCAGCATGCTTTACACCACTACATTCTACGCTTTGCATTGCACTTGGTGATGTAAGGCATGGATGCAGCTGCTTGGCATGAAAACCCACTCCATGAAGCTCCCTACACACTGTTCTTGAGCTAATCTGAAGGCCACATGAAGTTTGAAGGTCTGTGGCGGGTTGTCTCTGCAGAAAGTTGGCAACCTCTGCGCACTATGCGTCTCAGCATGTGCTGACCCCGCTCTGTCATTTTAAGCGGTCTACCACTTTGTGGCTGAGTTGCTGTCGTTCCCAATCGCTTCCGCTTTGTTATAATCCCACTGACAGTTGACTGTGGAATATTTAGTAGTGAGGAAATGTCACGACTGGACTGGTTGCACAGGTGGCATCCTATCACGGTACCATGCTGGAATTCCCTGAGCTCCTGAGAGCGACCCATTCTTTCACTAATGTGTGTAGAAGCAGTCTGCATGCCTAGGTGCTTGGTTTTATACACCTGTGGCCATGGAAGTAATTGGAACACCTGAATTCAATGATAAGGATGGGTGAGTGAATACTTTTGGCAATATAGTGTATATGGGCCACACCTGGTAATAATAGCAGAATATGGCTAAACTACTATGTATATGAGTTTCAGGCTGTTTCACTGTGCAGTTGTGTAACTGACCTGGCAGTGTGCTGCCACTCATCGGTACAGATGGACAAGCTGAAAAACACAGCACAGATGAGTCAAACCAGACGTGCATGTTGGTCATCACACACCTACACACGCACAGGAACATGTGTAGTTCACTCTGAGACTTACTTGCTGTTGCAGCCTCGCACACGAAAGTGATGAGTTTCTCCTCGATCTTTCTGAAGGCATCCAGGTCGTCCACGAAGAACACATGCCTTTCACTGGGTTTGCTGGCAATGCTCACCAGCTCCCCGTAATCAGCATCAGCAAAACCGATCGCAAACACAATGTATCCTGCACAAACACACAGACACACACACACACACATTATGAACACATGCTTTAAGGTAAAGCCAGATATCGTCCTCAGAGACTATCTTTCTAGTTTTCACAGGGTTTTAAATGGATGATAGTGACTTTAGAGAAATGCATGTGTTGTATGTAATATATTTCAAATATTATTGATTATTAATATTAATATTTCAAAAAAGATATTTGAATTTTCAGAATTCATATCGGTCATTAACTTGTACACATGGTTTGCACAATGACCTCAGAATCCTATACGTTTATGCCATTTAGCTGACGCTCTTATCCAGAGCAACTTACAAGCTTAATCATATTACAGATAGGCCATTCTAGTGTTAGGACCAAGAGGCTCATACTGCAGAGAGGGATCCATTTCGGTCACAGCCATAGAGACAAAAATGCTACCCACCCTCCATCTGGATCTCTTGGGAGATCTTGTTAACGTCGTCTTGGGAACGGCCGTCTGTCAGGACCACCAGGACTTTCGGCACGCCTCTCCTGCTTCCTCCTGTCACTGTGAAGATGCTGTCCTTCACGTGCTTTATGGCTCGTCCTATGAGTCAAAGGTCAGTGGTCAGTGGATAGTCAGCTACAGAGAAGTGGTGGACGAAGTACACAAAGCATGTGTCCTATTATCATTTCTGGAACAAGACTCTTACTCAGCTCAGTGTAGGTGAAGAGACTCTAGTGTCTCTCAGTCCACCAGTCTTTAATAGAAGCTCATTAATTAGTCTGACACTGACGTCTATTACAATGATCATAAGCACAGAACACTGAAGGAGAACAGGTTCCATTAGCTAGAACCAAGCTCTGTCCAACAGCTCAAAACAAGCTCCAAACACAGTGACCGCCGTACACCAACACACTACTTACAGTCCACCAACACACTACACTTACTGAGTTACTGTACACCAACACACTACTTACAGTACACTAACGCATTACACTTACCGAGTTACTGTACATCGACACACTACTTACAGTACACTAACATATTACACTTACTGAGATACCGTACACCAACACACTACTTACAGTACACTAACGCACTACACTTACTGAGATACCGTACACCGACACGCTACTTACAGTACACTAACACATTACACTTACTGAGATACCGTACACCGACACGCTACTTACAGTACACTAACGCACTACACTTACTGAGATACCATACACCGACACGCTACTTACAGTACACTAACGCACTACACTTACTGAGATACCGTACACCGACACGCTACTTACAGTCCACTAACGCACTACACTTACTGAGTTACCGTACACCGACACGCTACTTACAGT
>CM067474.1:64837913-64859386 GCA_034552555.1 Semaprochilodus insignis
GGGTGGTGGTCGGGGGGCTGGTGGGAGGAGTGGTGGGCACTGGAACTACAGGAACACAAAAAAGTAGGAGTTAGCTTTGTGTAACAGTGTGTGTATGTACGGCAAAAGGCCTACATTCTTTCTTAGTAGGTGAAGTTTTGAAGAGGTTATCATGATAGTTTGCCAGTGTTAGTTTACTCGTTACCAAGACGACCCAAGTGCTAAACCCAAAGCACATAGCTGCCAGCTGATCCCTGCTTGGCGTAAGGCAGAAAAGTCAAACATCATATCAGAGCTCAGGACTGTTTAACAGGGCTACACTGACCGGTAGACAGATCATTACCTGACAGTGACAGCACACTATATCTGTGGGGGACAAACGAGACAGGAAGTACTACAAACAAAGGTGGTCTACAAACAGGAGAGGTACGGCTGAAGGAATTTAGTGACATCTGGGGTACAATAGTGCCTGTCCCTGTTGATGATCCTGAAACCATAGACAACAAAAAAGCTACAATTCAGGAAGCAGAGAGCTGAAAGATTCAAAAATAGATATTCTTTATATCTACACATTTGGCAGCTTGCAAACTTTAAGAACCGGAATCGACAAGCACAATCACAACCACAACTGGAACTATACCCACTATAGGCACTTATATATAACTACAGTGAATGCACAGCTTAAGCTTGTTGCTAGTCAGTTGCTGGAAAGAGGGATGAATAAACGACACATAGAGGAGTGCAAGTCGGTATGTCTGTGGATTAGAGTTTGGGGATCTGCCCTGAGTGAGTACATGTATTTTGGCGGCTGTAGGTTAGGGAGACACTAGGGTTTGAATGGGGCTGAAAGAGGAAGGGACTTTATGGGAGGAAAGAGTAATGTGGAAAAAAAGACCAATAGATGAGTGTGGGTCAAACCAACACTGAATTCATGCGTGGGGTTATGTCCTGAGATAGCGTATGTGAAACGGTGTCTGTTGGTTGAGCAGAAGTACAGTAGATGGGCGTGCACTTTTGCACACCTTTCATTCTTAATGGGAAATAATTCGGAATTTAGGGAAGTTTTGTGCAAACTGTATGCTGGATCAAACAGCTGTATACGAGAACATCATTCCTGATCAGATAAAACATTTCGGAGTTTGAATGGTGTCAGTATCTCAGAAACTGTGGATACTGTCAGATAACAATAGTGTTATGCATTCACACAATAGATATGTCACTAATAAACACGTGACATAGTGCCTAGTATTATAGCGCCTATAATACATATGGATCATATCAATGAGCTAATGTCGAATGGTTTACAATTAACCCAGTTTACAGTTAAATCAGTTTACAGTTAACTCAGTTTACAGTTAACCCAGGTTACAGTTAACTCAGTTTACAGTTAAATCAGTTTACAGGTAACTCAGTTTACAGTTAACCCAGGTTACAGTTAAATCAGTTTACAGTTAAATCAGTTTACAGTTAACCCAGGTTACAGTTAACCCAGGTTACAGTTAAATCAGTTTACACTTAACCTAGCTTTACAGTTAACTTAGTTTACAGTTAACCCAATTTACAGTTAAATCAGTTTACAGCTAACTCAGTTTACAGTTAACCCAGGTTACAGTTAACTCAGTTTACAGTTAAATCAGTTTACAGTTAACTCAGTTTACAGTTAAATCAGTTTACAGGTAACTCAGTTTACAGTTAACCCAGTTTACATTTAACTCAGTTTACAGTTAAATCAGTTTACACTTAACTCAGTTTACAGTTAAATCAGTTTACAGTTAACTCAGTTTACAGTTAAATCAGTTTACAGTTAACCTAGCTTTACAGTTAACTTAGTTTACACTTAACCCAGTTTACAGTTAACCCAGTTTACAGGTAAATCAGTTTACAGTTAACTCAGTTTACAGTTAACCTAGTTTACAATTCTATATCTCAAAAACTGTGGATACTGTCAGAAAACAATAGTGTTATGCATTCACACAATAGATATGTTACTAATGAACATGTGACATAGTGTTGAGCTAATGTCCTGATAAGATATAAAAACATGTGTGTGTGTGTGTGCGTGTGTGATGAGTGAAACGTGGCAGCTCTTTTCTCTCTGATGTGTCTGATTACGGGCGTGTCTGTGTGCACCCTCCAGTATGTATCTCTGCAGTGCACGTACTGCTGGTATATGAGTGTTAAGGCTGCTGTCGATGGCATGTGCAACAAGGGCAGTTAGGCAGCGTGCAGACAGCCGCGATGTGTTACATTTCAGACCGACTTCAAAACAAAGCCATAAATCCAACGTATGTCTGAGTGTTAAATGACGCATCGCCACAAACACAAAGATCAACAATTATCACTTCTGTGTGAGCGCGCGTGGGTGTACGCGCGGGTCTGCGTGCGCATGCTGAGACGCGCTGTATGATTAGACTTGGAACTGCCCAAGCGCTCCGACACTTCGACACTGCCTGCAGTCAGATTTTACTTCAGGCCAGAAGTTTGGAAGCCACACTAACTTTGATGAAGGGTGTCTCACTGCAGTGACAGCCAATGACGTCTGTTAACACACAGTAACAGCATCACGTTTACATGCACTTAATCATCTGATCGTAGGTAGATTTCTGCAGCTATCTGAATATTTAGCTGGTCATGTAAACAGCATTGTCGGATTAAGGGCGGATTGTACAAAGTCGGATTAAGGGCCTGCACATGTAAAAAACAGGCCACGCTACTGGAAATAAGAAGCCACGATTAACACAGCATCCTACAAGATGGCAACAAACCACTTTCGGAGCGAAGCGGAGACCGACTACATGCTCGAAATGAAGGATTTAAATGTTCTTTGTCAGGGTCCCCAGTTCATCTGATCATCCTGTTGTTTCAGACTCATTAACACCAACATACAACATTTCCCAGAATGCTTCTACAGGTCATGTGATTCTCTCCACCAATCAGAATTCTAGCAGTCATTCACAGTCGTCTGAATGCTAAGCCATTTCACCTGTGATTCCTTGTATATAAGCTGGTCTGTTGTTGGTCTGTCACCCTCATTTGGTCTGTCACACTCATTTAACCCTGGTCCATGCGTGGAACCAGTTCTGTTTTGGTTCGCACACCAAGTTTTGAACCGTTCGGCGCATTTCCACTACAAATTAAATAGGTTCCGAACCCAAAAAAGTTCATTCCCAACTGGAACCAAACAATACTAGGTTCCTCAGCACAAACCGCAATGACATCTGAGGATGTGTCAGTTATTGAGGAAAAAGTAGGCATCAATGGCGACACCCAGTGGTCTGCTGAAGAACCTCTACTACATCTTCTTATCACCAGCAGTTGATCCGTGCTTGCTTTCTGGATATAAACAAACATCTGGGATAGACGTCATGCCAGACGTCTCTGCATGGAGTTGTTGAGGTTCCTAATGGTGTCCTGTGATAATCCATCCCATGCAGCTTGAATATTCTCACACAGTTCCTGCAGATTGTGCGGTAGGGGTGGAGGTGGAGTGACACCAGACCTTCTGGACGTACGACACATGACTTGTTCATCTTGGTGCTGACTCGTCACTGAAGATGACCCGCCGTCATTCTGAGTCACTCCATGACAGTCTGGAATGACACCATTGCAATCTGTGGTGACGTGGACGTTGTGTTAGGGGCAGTCATCATGAAGGTCTGCGTGCATGTAGTCCTGCTTGCTGAATGTCTGCAATCATGGCTGTTGGGTCATTCCAGGCATGTCGAACAATCCGTCGGTTCTCTCTCTCCGTGGTTGGTGTAGGTCTCCCAGATCCTTCATGTTGCTATTGCGTGCCTTCTTCCATCCACAGCTGCCAACAGTGTGCTATGGTAGTATCCGCACGACCGGTATGGCATGCAATACATCGATAAGACTATGATGTGACCCCTCTCAAACCCTTTCAACTACTCAAATTGCTTTCAATCAGTGTCTGCATAAACAATGTACTAGCTTAACTAACTGATTGTTATTGATGATTTGGCTGCAGGGTTCTACTGCAGCTCTAATCAGATCCATACAGTTTCCATTTACACCAACACAATCAGGTGTGTTACATCAGGAGTGTTAAAATAATTTAAAACTGGTCAGATGGAAGGCAGAATAGCAGGGGTCACCAATCTCATCCACCAAGGGCTGCAGTCTTGTGGCTGCAGGTTTTCCTTCCAATCAAGCTGAAGCACATCTGATTCCACTCAGTTAATCAGTTGGTCTCAGTCTTCAACTGATTAGTTAGCTGAGATGTTCTCCCATTTGGCTGAAAACAGGCAGCCACACTGGCCCTTTGAGGGTACAACTGGTGACCACTGCACTGAAACCATTGGGAAAACTCATTTAATTAATGTATATAGTGTCTAATGTGTATATATATATATATATATATATATATATATATATATATTAAAAAGATTAAACAAATATATATACAATATATTACAATTATTTTTAGATCATTTTAAGACATATAATGTCTAATAATATTAATATTATACTAATATATATGAACTTTCACACACACACACAAACACACACACACATACGCGCACACACATATATATATTTATAAATAATTTTCAGATATATTTAACCTCATTTTCAGACAGTTTTTATGTGTTTTAAGTGATTTTAGCCAAATCTCCTCACTATATTGGCAAAATTAAAATTTAATTTTATGTAACTTAAAATAAAACATGTGCCAGTATAGCGAGATCATTTGGCTTATGAAAATCATAAAATCTAGAAATACATCCGTTAACTTACAATAATCTTAAAACAATCAAATGATAAATATGAGATATATAAACTAGATATCAGATCATTTTACCTGCCACAATATCATATTTTGCGATGCATGTTATATGGTTGATGTTATTTATGTACTTATGTATTTGTGTATGTGCGAGTGTGACTGTACACACGTACATGTTTTCTGGATAGTGGTCACGGCCGGCCCCTCCGCGTCCTGCAGCTGAGCGTAGACGCTGATCTTGTACTGTGTGTTCGGACTCAGGTCATTAAAGCAGTGCCTGGAAGAGGAGCCATCCAACCGCACCTCCTGCTTCTGACCATCTGGAAGAGGAAATTACATCAGTTGATGTACATTAGCTGGTTAAGATCAGGCAGTTATGGTAGAAGATGCACCAGAAGGTGCACTTAAGAGTGCGGAGGAATGATGTTTCACCCATGACCAGTTAAAGTTAAACCCCATGTGTCCTGAATACTGGTGGTCTATGCTTACAATCCTGACCAGAAGCAGAAAAGGATATATGGTTGTGTTTCAGTTCTGGTTCATTTAGCATTCACACGCAGACATTTGACATTAAAAACAAAAGAGGTCAAACGACTGGGTAGAGTATATGGCCTCCTCAGGATCCTCTAGATCAGTGTTTCCCCACCCTGGTCCTGTAGGCACCCAGCCCTGAACGTTTTAGTGGGTCCCCTGCTTTAACCCCTGCATATAAGACCCATCCAAACCAGACACAATTCCCTAAATACAGCACCAGCAGTGGCCTAACTTCCGAAAGGCACACAGAAGAATCTGACCTCCGCATTAAACCCATCCCTGCATCAGTGTAACACACACACCCACACACACACACAACACACACACCTCCACATTTAACCCATCCCTGCAGCAGTGTAACACACACACAGACACACACACACGGCTCCGCATTAAACCCATCCCTGCATCAGTGTAACACACACACCTCCGTATTGAACCCATCCCTGCAGCAGTGTAACACAAAGACAACACACACACTTCCGCATTAAACCCATCCCTGCATCACTGTAACACACACACATACCTTCGCATTAAACCCATCCCTGCATCACTGTAACACACACACATACCTTCGCATTAAACCCATCCTTGCAGCAGTGTAGCACACACACACCTCAGCATTTAAACCATCCATAAAACAGTGTAACACACATCACCTATCCCTGTAGTAACACACACATACACACAGGGGGGCACTAAGCACACTTGCCCAGAGCCACTGGGTTAGGTGCCTTGCTCAAGGTCACTTCAGTTACATCCTGTTGGTTCAGGCAATCAAACCAGAGACCCTCCGGTCAAAAGGCTGGTTCCCTATCCTCCAGCCCACGGCTGTACACACTCGCATCACAAGGGAAATCACAGGAACCCCGCACAACGTCCAGATAGCCCTGCTTACTTTATGTACTGCTGTGTGATGGGAAGTGGACACAGGTACTCGACCACAGTGCAGACAGCCTCTAACCAAGTGCTTTGTTACCATGCAGTTCTAACAGGTGCATAACAACAAATACAGCGCATTCCTCTCCATATAGCCTAACCGGGCGCTTGTACCTGGATGAATCAGATGAACTCTAAAAGTCTGCAGCTCGCAGTCGTTCCTTCCATCACAGTTCTTCTGACCATTCATCTGCGCTGATGTGATACCAAACCAGTGTGTTCAAATTAGCTCCTGATCCTAAACGCAGCAGCACAACAGCATCTTGTGTCAGTTGTCATGTGTGTTTGTCTTGTCCAGCTTGTTTTGTGGGGGTCCTCATTTCATCTGAACGCCAAAGACAACAAGGGGAAAAAGACAACGGTGGCTTTGGTAAAACAGCACTCCTCCAGGAGCAGCTTCCGCACCCTTTTCAGAGCTGCTTTAAAACTTTTCCTCCGCGCCTTTTAGACTATATTTAGATCAGCTTTTCTGAGTGAAATCAGACGCACCTAATCTTCTCCAATCCTTTCATTTAAAACTCACATCAAAAGAACACAGAGCGTGATCTTCTCCAATTTAGTTTGGAGTCCAGTCACGGTGACTAAGCATGCCTGGCGTCTTAATCTAGAAATGAGATCGGCAAACAAACAAACACATCTGATTTAAGCAATGCAGCCTTATACGTAAACAAGGCAGAATATGAAGCTCAGATGAAGTTCATAAGGAGATATATATATATATATGCTCAGTTCTTACTCCAATGAAGAAAAACAAAATTTGGTGCCACAGTGCTAATGCTAACTAGCTAGATAGCTATCTACATACAGCATACAGTATATGCAATGTGTGTATATATATATTATATATATATTATGGCTGTACACGACTCAGAATTTTGTCAGTCGAATCGGATTAGCCCGTCCTGGCCGACGATTCGACTATTCGTTCATGTTTTTTCTCCATATACATTATCTAGTAATCAGTAAATCAATTTGCATACGTTTCAGATCTGATGTCCTCATTTAGAAAGTCAGCAGAGTCACAGGATCATATTTTTGAACTAAAAGAGACGTGGCATATGATGAACGATCTGAATTGGAGCCTGATTTAATTACAGAATGTAGCATCGGGCAGCAAGCACGTATTTATGCTAAAATTAGCGCTTATAGCCTTGTAGTCTTTTTAATTTCACTTTTAACAGCTTCTTCAGTAGGATGACCCTTCGTCTTTCATCTCTCATAAATAATGATCTCCTAAATAAAACCAAATCAGTCAATATTTTAATTATTTTTAGATGAAAAGAAGAACGGTAGACCTGAAACCGTTTAATTATTATATCACCTGCGCTGAAATAATTATTTCTCGTTTATCGGCAGGCATATTAAGTGACTGTACTTATCTTTAAATAAAAATAATCTTAGCTGTAAACGAATAAATAAAAATATCTGTGATTTAGGTTCTAAAATAATGGAATTATAATAAAACAAACGTCTTCGGTCCGTTTTTCCTTCACCGCAAACAGCCATTATGTCATTAACTCACTGGTTTGAAGCAGTGTTGGATGTCTGACTAAATGACGAGCAGAATTAGGTTTAATTTGTTCAGATTCTCTTCTTCAAAAGCTCCTCCAGACTTTTTCTGAGACATCGTTTCACCACCCGTGTTTCTCAGCTTCACAGCTTTAGCTTCCTTCAGCGGTGAACCGCCAGCGCACGTTGTCACGTGGATTTAATTATTTAGCAAGCATGCGCCACAGCCCAGTTAGAACTTAAATATATATTTATTATTCCCCTTTTAATAATTATTAAAATGTCTTTTTACATTCTTAAAGTTCTTGTGCATTTTGTAAGCTTTTGTCTGTTTTACGAGAAAAAAAAAATCGTCACTGTTGTCAGTAGACTTGGAGGTTCTCTTGGAGGTACTTCTAGAGGGCAGCCCTAATATATATACATTAATATGGCCTACTATTAATACTATACAGCTATTAATATACAGTAAAATATCAGTAAAAGCTAAAGTTGATACACTAGTACATTTACATTGCCTCACTACTGTAATCATCTGTAACAGTGACTACATCACTGGTAGTTACATTGTTACTGCATGTGTTGTTAATGTGTAACTACACCGTTATCAGAGACACTTAAGAGATAAGGTGGGACTGTTTTTTCCTTCTCCAGTAAAATTACTGTTTCGAAGATACAAAGTTTTGTTCTGACAGCAGCGGTGTCGCACCTCCACAGCAAGACCAGGCAAACTTTCACACCATTAAAAAACAAACACTGATAACAGAATATGTACATCAGACAGTGTTTAGACCTGAACATCAGCTGACAGCTGAAAATCAATACGGTAAATTCAGCTCCATTCTAATTATGTGATATGACAAATTGGTCCTGTCCTCTAAATCACGGTGAGGCCGGGCTGACAGACAGTGCATTACGACTGCAAACACAACACCTTGGAAAACGCCACACTAATTATCCTCTCGTTTTCCTCACATGATAAATTGCCTGGAGATGGGCTGCGTCATCTCAGACTGATAAACATGATGAATGGCCCTATACCTGTCAGAGCCTTCCCACCATCCCGCCCACAGTCCGGTCACTCATCCAGCCCCCTCCTACAAGTCCCACATAACTATGGATCCCTGTGTGGCTGTAATGCAGGCGACCAGATGGTGAGCATGTTGCAAGCCTCATGTTGGTCATTTGCTTGCAAATGAAGTACCTTGAAAGAACACCAGATGAACTCCCCTGCTTCCATCTCTTGTATTCCGAGACAAACAGCTCTCAAGTTCTCACAGTGTCTCCCTATGCTTATATGCTTATCCTGATTTCAGGTTCTGGTGCGATCATGGATGTAGAGATTAGAGACCTAGAGGCAGTACTGAAGCCCAACTCCAGCAGAGTCACTCTCATGTATGGATGTAATACATTTCTTTAACCCACCTCATGGAGTCCCTAAGTGGCCTACACTGAACATCCCGGATGCAGTGAGGTAAGCTCACCAGACAAATAATTGGTCACCTTGTGTGTTTAAGGTGGTAGTAACTTCAGGCTCCTGCAGATGGCCCTGCACAAGGATCAGGGGGCTATAAATACCTGGGGGCGTGAGTGACGGGATCCATAGATTGAGAAGAGGTGCTACAGTGCAGGGAATGTCTTGTTCCATATGTGTAAAATGGCTCCAAAGCAGATGTTAATGATTGGCTAAAAGGAGTGACTGCATTTGGGTGTGTCAAAGACCATAGTGTGAAGGAAGTAGCTGAATCTGCAGGTGTATGGAAGCGTACGGCCACACAGGTTTACCAGCAGTGGCTAAAATCCCAGTCTACATGGAATTCTCCTCGGAATTGTGCCGTACGCTAATGCAAGAGTGTCTGAACATTGATGTGGCCTACATCCAGAAACATGTTCAGTACATGCCAAATTGAACCGCAGCTGGTATTCAGGCTGGTGGAGGAATTACATGCTATTAGGTATGTCTCAGTTACAGGTGAGCTTATGTTCCAACCCACAACATGTTCTATATTACACAGAACCCATTCTGACCCTATCTCTAGAAATGGGTGTGGAGGCAAATGTTACCTGTATATGCTTAAAATAGTTATAACAACATGTGACCTCTTTGTCACAATTGGACTGATCTTTTATATTCCTAGAACTAAGCCATCATCACTTTCTGGGCTCTTATGGGTAATTAAGGTCTTTTTCTTTAAGAGAAAAGTCAGAATCAAAGCAACACGGCAGCTACAGCAAAGGTTCTGCAGGGAAGGCTGCCACATTTCTTCACACCAACCAACCCTAGACCTGCTCCAGTTGATCATGTGCTAGTTCTTGTCCAGACTCAGTGCTGTTTGAGTTTCAGCCCTCCAAATTCCTCGTCACACTTCTGTAGCTTTTTCACTCGAGACCCAAACGACAGATGTGGATTAGAGACCTTCACTTCCTCGGAAAGAGAAAGTCAATCACAGTTCAGTGGACAGCGTGTCCAGGCAGGACTGACTTCCCCAACACCGTCAAAACACATGTGTTTATCGTTCAGTTACTTCCAGTTTGTCACTGTAGCTACACGCGCACACACACAAACACACAGCTCACGAGCAGTGGAGTGTATAATTACAGATCATACACACACGCAGGCATGCACACACACACACACACACACACACACACACACACACATATATATATATATAGTAATGGAACATATCCTTCATACAAACACACACGTGCATATACATACTGTATACACGGCTACTCATAGAAGGTCTCCTTATGTTTATCTTAATGCTTTACCTTAGAGTAAAAGTGAAGGCCAGTTGGGCCAATTTTATTCTGTCCATTATGAATATTCACTAGTAAACATAATTTTCTATATTTTCTATATTCGTCTATATATATATTAGAGGTGGAGATATGGCAGAAATATAATACTGTCATCCGACAAGAGTATATGTGGTATATCAGGATATGTGTTTCAGACGTCTCATCAGTTGGAGTTGCTAAGTGTAAGCCTGTAGAGTCTTTAAGATAACCAACAACATCCATTTACAGCAAACCTTTGACTAGTAATGTGTATATATATATCATCACTGTCCAAAGTAAAACAAGTATCTCCAAAATGGCAACTTTACAGGAGAGGACGAAAACCTAATTTCATTGTAATGTAAGTCAATGGAACCAGACATCTTTCCAAGCACTTTTGGGCCATTTCTGTTGGTCCATTCATCATGAGATTTTCACACAGTGTAAACAGCAGCTTCTGTGGTAAAAATGGACAAAAATGGAGATACGTGTTTTTCTTTGGACAGTGACGATATATATATATACATATATGTTAAATTCATCATTTTGCTGTTTTATATGCTCTTTTATATCACTCTATAGATCTAATTTAAAGTCAGAGCTAAAAACACTTCTCAGGCTTTTAACTTGTTTAGGTGTTATTTGCACACAGCTTCGAACACCTGTACACACCGAAAATCATAATTTCATTTAATCTCAGCACAAAATAAGGTGGCTTTATTGCAGAAACTCTGAGTTCCTAATGCTACACATTGATGTTCAGACTTTGGGGCTGGCTGTAGGCTGACTTCCTGCTTGACAGTGCAGGGGTGGGGCTAAAATAAGGCTCCGCCTGCAGACTAAAACCGGTTGTGTATGGCTAGTGTTACGATGTGCTACAAGGCGACCCCTCTCCAACTCCTCAAGCAGCTTGAATTGCTTTCGAACTGTTCTCTGAGTGATACTTCACTTGCAGAGGACGCTACCAACACAACAGCATGAGTCAGAATGAAGAGCACATACAGTCAGTCAGGTACAGCGATAAGGCCTGTCTGTGTGCATGTAGTCCGGCGTCGTGCAGCCATCTGCCAATGGAGCTGGCACTAACAGGATGACTCATGGAGGGCATCACTGCTTGCTGAATGTCTGCAGTCGTGGCTGTTGGGTCAGTCAGGTACAGCAGTAAGGCCTGTCCTTGCGTCACATGCACAGTCGAGCGTGAAACTTAAATCATTTGCATGTCTCACAATGTGAAACCTACCCGCCAAGTTTCATTCCTTTCGGCTGATTCCTTCTAGGTGCAGCTATTTGTGAGTATATATGCCATGAGGTATTTTTCCGATGTTCTATCCAATATATCAGGAATTTAAACAGGATGAAACCATGAAAAAAGATGTTTTATGAACTCGCCTCCAAAGAAAGTGCTTCCAAACTTTTGAGGACAACTTTTCCCAGGATGTACTCAGGAGAGGAGTGTTTACCCTGCTCATGCACACCTGATCCCACCCATTAACTACAAGATAAGTCCCTTTATAAGCCTAAACAGGTGTGTTAAAAGCAGGAAAAGTCACAGGGAAGCATTCCACACAAACATGCACTCAGTGTGTAGAATCACAGAACGCCAGAAAGCCTCCCCTGGGTTATTACTATAATGAGGAAAATTGCATTCTCCCCACACTGAACACTGCCATTAGCACATACTGCACATACACCAGGCTGTCTTTACCCAAACATCAACTCGCACTCACTCCTCTACATGGATCTCTGGAACAACATTCCTTTCAACCAGCCATCTGATATCATACGTGTTCAGCATCTCAGGTTAAGCAGAACTGTTCACTTCTCAAACAACACAAGACGTTCATCACCTCCAAATGCTACCAAGTGCCTGAGGTGGAAGGAGGAGGCTTGGAGGAGGTGCGGACTAGCGGGCTAGTTCACTGCACTGAACATTTAATTCCACACAGATTAATTATAAATTGTCTTAAATGTTTTAAATAGGGCCACACGGTGGCGGAGTGGGTGTTACTGTCGCCTCACATCAAGAAGGGTCTGGGTTCGATTCCCCAGCCAGGCGACCAGGGTGCTTGCATGTTCTCCTTGCGTCTGTGTGGGTTTCCTGTTCCTGTTCGGGTGCTCCGGCTCCCTCCCACAGTGCAAAGACCAGATCGGAGATACTAAATTGCTCATAGCTATGAGTGTATGTCTGGGTGTGTGCCCTGTGATGGCCTGGTGGCTGGTCCGGGATGTTTCCTGCCTTCTGCCCAGTGAGTGCTAGGGTAGGCTTTAGCACAGCCCTCTCTTATCTACACTCATCAACAAAAGAATAGCTGTACAAATAGCTGCACCCAGAAGGAATCAACCCACAGGAATGAAACTTGGTGGGTAAGTTTGACATCGTGAGACATGCCCATGATTTAAGTCTCATGCTTGGCCGCACATGTGACGTAAGCAAGAACGGGCCTTATCGCTGTACCTGACTGACCCAAGCAGCAAACAGTGATGCCCTCCATGAGTCATCTTGTCAGTGCCAGCACCATTGGCAGACGACTGCACCACGCAGGACTGCATGCACACAGACTGTTACGACAACTGCCTTTAACACCACGTCAACATCACCGAAGACTGCAATGGTGTCATGCCAGACTGTCATGGAGTGACTCAGAATGGCAGCGGGTCATCTTCAGTGATGAGTCCCGCTTTTGTCTTGGTGGAGACGACCAAAGAATCCGTGTGTAGGCGGCACCGAGGTCAGCGCCAAGATGAACAGTTTGTTATCACGCGCCACACGTCTAGAAGGCCTGGTGTCACTCCACCTCCACCCCTACCGCACAATCTGCAGGAACTGTGTGAGAATATTAAAGCTGCATGGGATGGATTATCACAGGACACCATTAGGAACCTCTACAACTCCATGCCGAGACGTCTGGCATGTTGCGTCAGCCCGACGCCATACTGAGAGACACTACTTCTGTGTGTGTAGCTCAATAAATATTGTCCATATCAGTCTAAATGTATCATCATTTATTGTTCCTGGTAACCTTTATCTTCCTTCCCAATAGCACTGCAGTCCCACACTTCCTTCTGGGTGCAGCTGTTCTTTTGATGATGCATGTATGTAGAGTTGCATGCAAATGGTCAATGGTAATGTACCATAACTTTGCCCAAGCTTCATTTCATATTCAGCCTTTTGTCTAATATGTTAAATTCAGTAAATGAACAGTAACTGTGTAGTTAAATGTGTTCTCTTTCAACTTCTTTACACTCAACTAATCCACTAATCACAGAATTTAACCGGGGGCTCCCAAACTTGCATCTTGAGGCTCTTGCAGTTCAAGACACACACACTCTTTGTGGTGTCTCATCAGCATGCAGTGCAGTGTGTGTATGTGTGTGTGTGTGTGTGCACGCATGCTTGGAGTGACTCTAATATCCGGTGGAGCCTCAGGCTTCTCTCTCTCTAACAGACAGAGATTTACCAGCAGCTACACTCCTCATAGCCAACAAGGGAAAGAGCACAGTGTACTTCCTGATTATGACCCACACAACTAGCACTCCTCATACTCTTCCAGTCAAAAGTTCAGACACGGCTACCAATAGAAGGTTCTCCTCATCTTAATGCTTTACTGTAGAATAAAAGTGAAGTCATCAAACTATAAAAGAGCATTCATGGAATTATACAGTCCACCTTAAACTCCTCCACAATGGAACTTGTGTCAGACATGTGTCCAAACTTTTGACTGGTAGTGTATCTACAGCTGGGTATAAAAATTCAATGCTTTGATTGTATGTACACTTTTACTTCAGTACCACAGAGTATCAGTAGATACGGTGACTCAACGCCGAATTCCATTACCTAATCAATCAGTCCTATCAGAGTCAAACGGTTTAATGCAAAGTCTAGACCACTGAATGGCTTTCTATATTACATGCCATATGCTGTGACCATGGCCAGCTACAAGGTCTGGACCTCAGTAGATTCAGACAGTGCCATTCTGATAAATGCAGTAGCCTATTCAGGGGAAGAGTCCTTACTGGTCGATCCAGTCAAATGGGAATAGAATATTAATTATGGCATGTTTCTAAGATTTAAGTGGCATTTGATAGCAGGCTAGAAAGCTGAGATGTTTAGCTGATGCCTGTAAGTCATGAAATCTATACACAATTGGAATAAAACGCTGAAATAACTCCAAACCAAGTTCTTGTGAGCACTGAATGTTCTGCCAGGTTATTTCCCTCGAGATGGACACAAACTTGGACCACTTACTTAGCAATGGAATACGAACTTGCAGCCATGCAATAAACCAATTAGGTGTTGAACTTACTTCCCTATCTTGTTCCCTATACTGTTATCCAGATCCAATTATGCCTCCTTATCTGGCATAATGTTACAGCGCATCTGCCTTGTTTTTAATCCTTCATAAAATGTACAATAAACACCTAATTGTAGTAACAAATTGAAAACTGGAACATTTTAATTTTTAAAAAATGAAAAAAAAAAATTGATTATGGTTAATTGTAAAACATACTGTATATAGTATTGTGTTTAAAGGTAGTGTTTAAAATTAGTATCTAAGTTCTTGACTGGAAACATGCTTTTGGGCCAGCATGGCTCTGAACACCATCAAAAACCAACTTTTACAGCTTCCTACAAATTAGTCGATATGTATGAAGATATTGAGTACTAGCATCATAATAAAGTCAGTTTAAATAAGTACATGCACTACACCTGATTTAATATTTAATATTTGATACATTTGCATCATTAAAATAAAGTAATTCCAAACTTCTGAATGATTATGTCCAACATTTGATTGGTAGTGCTGAAGATTCCTTAAGGAAAGCTATCCTGAGCACAGTGGTTCTCTGGTGTTTGAGCACTACTCTGCGAAACGAGGTCATTAAATCAGGTGCTGAAAGCTCGGTTAAATGTTTTGACACTGTTCAGTCGGGCCGGAGAAACGCTGAACATAAACTCTACAACAGATCCAGATGTTCAGGAGTTCATTACACAGCAGTCCTCTTCTATGAAGCTCATTCTTCATAACAGAGCTCAGTTTGTTTAGGGTTTCTGTAAGCACTGCGGCATTCAGGTACCAATTCATTCCAGAATGTATTCCAAACAATGAAATACATTAAAGCTGACCTATTATGCTTTTCCGGTTTTCCCTTCTTTCCTTTAGTGTGTTGCAGCTGTTTGTGCATGGAAAACGGTCCACAAAGTTCTAAAGCCCAAAGTACATGGCAGAGGGAGAAACTCTCTTCCACAGAAACCACTTTTCCCAGCTGCCTGAACGTCCTACCGGAATTCCTGCCTTTTCCTCTGTTGAAGGTGATGTCATCTTGTAACACAATCCTTACTGCTGCCTACTGGCAAGCTTAGCACGTCCTCACACAACACACAGGAACTACTGGAAGCTGGGAGGAGTCTGTTTAGTCTGGTAGCCAGGTTGAGAAGAATAGCCACAGTGGTGTTTACAGCTGTTCAGGAGAACAGTCTGTCTGCAGACTGCACGACAAGGGCGGAATGTGTAGGGGCAGAACCACTCTGGCAATTAACCAGTCAGAACAGAGGGGGTGAGCTGACCAACCAGAGCACACAGGGCTCACTAGGAGGCGGGGCTTAAAGACAGGGGAGCTCTAACAGAGCGTTTCAGATGGAGGGTGAATACAGTATGTATGTATGTATGTATGTATGTATATGTATACATACATATAGATACAGAATGTACTGTATGAGAATAACTATTGTGTTTTGGAAGGTATGTAAATCTATTCTAATAGACCCCAAAAATAGAGGAACAAAATAGGTCCCCTTTAATCAAAAAGCATTTTTTCGGTCCATTTTTAAATGTATTGGATAAACGTATTATAAAGATACATATCTATTTCTTTTCCGTGTGATGAGGGGTTGAAGAAACAGAACTGAGCGTAAACTCACTGAGCAATGACTCGATGACCACGCGGTACTGGTTGGCATGGCGGTGAAGCTGCCACTGAGCACACATGCTGTTCATCCGCACCTGATAGGTGCTCAGATTCGTCACACCCAGGTAAACTAGAGACAGAGAGAAAGAGAGAATGAGACAGAGAGAGGCAATATTACAAATGGTGTCTATTCCGGTGATCTTGAAGGAATAACCATTAGTTGGAACTTCAGTTAATAACACAGTACAACACCTCCGCTTGACGGGAGCATAAATTACCTTAACACAAACTGCATATGTAATAACTACAGTCTGTCTGTCACATTATCATTATATCCTCAGCACAGCAGCAACACCTCAGCCTGCAGTTCATTCATTCATAATTCAATATATATATATAATGTATATATATATATATATATATGGGCTTTGCTTCCCCTTCACTCAACCTGCTTCACTAAATCCACACCTATAATGTGAGCTGTACTTTACAGCAGTCGGGCAGATGCTGATCCTCACCTCTGGTCCACTAGACCAATTGCCCCACACTGTTTTACCAAGCATCCTGCATCTTGATAACATCTTCTGGGATCTTCTGAAAGTGGCTTACAACGAGACATGGTTCACACCCACCATTCTTGAGAAGAACAGATTTGTCATTGACTGGGCTGTGTCTGCTGCCTTTAGTTAATGGGTAAAGCACCAGTGAGGCCCACACTCCCAGTCCAGTCATCTCCTTAAGTGTAACACCTCTTTCTAATAAGGTCTTGGTGGAGTCATTAACACAGAGGTTCGCTTACTTATTCTAGCCTGCACCGTGGATGTTACTCAGTGCGCTCAATAGAAGACATTAAAACACAACTGCTTGTGTGTTACTAGCTTAGCCAGACTGTATTTGTCCATATCTGGGACCACATTGGGACCACACTGTGTTTGTCCATCAGACCACATTTTACACAGTTGAGTCACATTATTATATCCGCCCAGTGCAACACGGACAGCAGCTAGACGGGCTGGGAGTGATTCAGTAAGGTCCTGGTAGGCCATGTTGACTGCAGTGCATCCCACAGCAGCTGGAGTGTGGGTGGGGGACGATCCATAGAACAAACACGAATATCAAGGTGGTCCCACAGATGTTTAAGCCTGGGGAATTAGGGGGTCAGGATAGTACTTGGAAGTCTTGGTCATGCTCTTCTAACCAATGTTGGACATTTCTAGCCTAGTGTCGCAGTGTGTTGCTGGAAGATCCCATCTGCCCCAGGGAAGCCAATTAGCATGTATGGGTGATTGTGATCTGCAAGGATAGATTCATTCCCAAATTGGTTCCTTCGTGAGCTACGAGCTGCCACCATTGAAAGTAGGAAGTGGTCATAATAATGTGACTTGACTGTATTAGCAATCAATGCAGAAACCCAGGTCATTCCAAAGGGTTCACTTACATTTTCTTGTATATATTCTGATGGTATATATATGTATATATATTGTAAATATGTTGCTTATCTATGAAAAAATGACCAAGATAAAACAGGAATATGATGACATGAGTACCCGGCTATCGGAGAAACACATTTAAAGGTTATACAGGCCTATATACTGCGCCGCATTGGCTGTGCGCTGGCTCTGACTAACTGCTTTTGGCTGAACTCACGTGTCTTGGCCCTGCCGGTGAGTGCTTCGCTGGAGCCGGTGGTGTACGTGGCGATGACCTTCACACTGTATTCTGTCCCACTCAACAGGTTTACAATCAGAATGGTGTTCACGTCGTCTCCAACAAACGTCTCCAGGGCTCGACCTGGTGCTGCACACAAACCATACCATTTCACACGCTGTCCTTCAACACAGAGGAGCCTCCACCAATACATCCAGACTGCAGTCATTCAAGCTTCTAAACAAGGTGTGGGTGCTTACCTGAGACAGGCTGGTACACAATCCTATAGCCCATGGTGGGAGAAGGGGGCGTGTCCCAGGTGATGCGGAATCGATTGTACCATTCCTCTGACACCCGAAGGTTCTTAGGAGCAGAGAGAGGCACTGAGAGAGAGAGAGAGAGAGAGAGAGAAAGAAAGAGAACTCAAATCATTAACCCTTTAAATTCTGTATGTCTCAACTACAGAGCGTATACTCCCTAACCCCTCAAGCAGGGGTTCTCAAGGCCCACCTGACAATAACTACAAAGCATAGAGTCCAGGCCCGAAAACTAAAATAGATTACTAATAGTTGTACAAATAGCTGCACCCAGAAGGAATCAACGGACAGGAACGAAACTTGGTGGGTAGGTTTGACACTGTGAGACATGCCAATGATTCAAGTTTCATGCTCGACCCTGCATGTGATGTAAGCAAGGACGGGCCTTATCACTGTACCTGACTGACCCAACAGCCGACATTCAGTGAGCAGTGATGCCCTCTTATGTCATCCTGTTAGTGTCAGTACCACTGGCAGATGTCTGCACGACGCAGGACTACATGCACGCAGACCACTAAGACGACTGCCCTTAACACCGCGTCAACATCGCCAAAGACTACAATGGTGTCGTGCCAGACTGTCATGGAGTGACTCAGAATGGCAGCAGGTCATCTTCAGTGACGAGTCCCGCTTTTGTCTTGGTGGAGACGACCAAAGAATCCGTGTGTGGAGGCACCGTGGTCAGCACCAAGATGAACAGTTTGTTGTCACGCGTCACACATCCAGAAGGCCTGGTGTCACTCCACCTCCACCCCTAACGCACAACCTGCAGGAACTGTGTGAGAATATTCAAGCTGCATGGGATGGATTATCACAGGACACCATTAGGAACCTCTACAACTACATGCTGAGACGTCTGGCATGTTGGGTTAGCAAACATGGCGGCCGGACACCATATTGAGAGACACTACTTCTGTGTGTGTCGCTCAATAAATATTCCCCATATCAGTCTAAATGTATCATCATTTATTGTTCCTGGTAACCTTTATCTTCCTTCCCAATAGCACTGCAATCCCACACCTCCTTCTGGGTGCAGCTATTCTTTTGACAATGCGTGCATATTCACTCATTCATCTGTTTATTCATCTTGAGCCGCTTATCCTTCTGGGTTGCGGTGGTGCTGGAGCCTATCCCAGCGCTCATTGGGCAGAAGGCAGGAAACACCCTGGACAGGCCGCCAGTCCATCGCAGAGCAATATGTATATTAACATACTTAATATAACAGTAATATGGCTATATATGACAATACCCAGCTTGAGAAACCCTGCCATAGAGAATACTTACAGGTGCGAGCAGAGCGTGTGACAGCCGGCCCGTCTCCATCTGCGTAAACAGCTGTTACACTCACTCTGTACTCCGTATCTGACAGCAAAGGCTGCAGCACAACTGAGCTCTGACCACCAGGAACCATCGTCTACACAAAACACACACAAACAGCACAAACACATTCAGGTTTTATAGATTCATCCGCATCAACACGACTCCTGCCAATAAGATACTGGTACTGACTTTTATTTATATTTTATTTAATGATTTTAATGATTAGCGATATTAATGATATTTTAATGATTTTTAAATGATTTATTTTGCTTTTATTTTGTTTTTATTTCTTTGTATTTTCTCCCGTTTATGTAAAGCACTTTGAATTGCCCTTGTGTATGAAAGGTGCTATATAAATAAACTTGCCTTGCCTTGCCTTGCCTTAAATGCCACTTATGAAACCTCTAATCAGGAATGTGATGTTAATTTAGGACCCTATAGTTTTCCCTATGTGAGAACGTCGACAACTCACAATCATATCCCACAATTCACAGCTGACAGATGGCAATTAAAGCAAACATTAGTCAATACTATTAGACTCTGATTATATTAGCTCATATGAAATATACTGACCAATATAAATCAGTTATCACAATATTCCTGATTTCCAGAATTCCAGAAATCAGTATTAGTATATGGTGCTGTGTAAAACTCAAGAGTCCGCCCTTCATTGATCCAATTTCCATCTTCTCACAGTGGAAGAAGGATGGACAGAAACACCCAGTGGATGTTCTTAGATCTGAAGCTAGAGTGGAGCTCGATCTTCTCCTCCGTCTCAGAGATTTAAGTGCTGTTTATCTGACAGGAACTGTTTATTCTTTGCAGCTTCTAATCATTATTTAAGCTCCAGTTTTTGAAACTCCTATTTTAATTAATTTTCCTTTGATTTTCTTCTTCATAATGCAAACATATTATTTTATATTATTTTATATCTAAATTTCTTGTGGAGTACCACAAGGGTCAGTTTTAGGGCCTTTGCAGTTCTATTTGTACATTCTATTGATGTCGTTAGGAAACATGGTATCAATTTTCCTAGACAAGCAAATAAGCATCTCCATTCCTTCTGCTGACAGGCTGACCAGCTGTGTTGCCAGCTTCCAATATTTTCCAGTGGATGTCAATATTTTTCTATAACAAAATCAAGAATACTGATCCTTACTACCAAGGCTGGATCACTAAAGTAGCTTTTTATCATTCAAGAAATATCACTAAAGCTTGACCTTTTCTATCTTACAGCCACACAGAGAAACTCACTTATGTGTTTATTACAAGCAGAGCTGACAAAACCTCATATCACTCCTGCCTGGATCTTCTAGACTATACATATAAGTCCTGTTACTGGTGTATAAAGGCTGTAAATGACGTGTGAATATCATAGAATGTTTCCTGCTGTTTATGTTCCATCTCGTGGTGTTAGAGCTGTAGATACTGGCCTTCTGCACACTCCTTCCGTAAATCCAGAAAACATAGAAAGACGCTTTTAGTTACTCTGCTTCTAAACTGAGGAACTCAATTCTATCTAGCTTCTATTAGACAGTCAAGCTCAGTGCTCACTTTCAACAAACCTTTAAAAATGTATCTATTTAATTTAGCACTTAATTAAGACCCTACGTCTCTTTGGTATTTATCTCAGAAAGATTGATCTGTGTCACTGGCTCATATGTCTTTAAATTAATACTCATATTTTCTTTTACGTAAAGCAGTTTGAGCTGTCACTAGTATGAAAAGTGCTCAATAATTTAAATAAAATAAAATAAAATAAAATAAATTAAAATAAAAGACCCTATTACTAC
>CM067474.1:64869294-64883927 GCA_034552555.1 Semaprochilodus insignis
TCCTAGTTTACCTGTAGTCTCAGTGGTGTCAGGAATGTTCCTAGTTTACCTGTAGTCTCAGTGGTGTCAGGAATGTTCCTAGTTTACCTGTAGTCTCAGTGATGTCAGGAATGTTCCTAGTTTACCTGTAGTACTAGTGATGTCGGGAATGTTGTGTGCTGCTAGGTCACCTGCAGTTGTGTTGATGGTGCGAGTGCTACATGTTGCCAGGTTACCTGTAGTCTGGCTGAGCTCAAGTGCGTCGCTCTCCGCCTCATCTCTGTAGATGGCCGATAATGAAACCTCGTACTCCGTCAGGGGCCTCAGACCGGTAATCACATAAGAGTTTAAATTACCGCTAATCACAGACTGCAGAGGAGACAGAAACAGAGAGTGAAGAAAGTGAGATGCAATGAAAGAGAGCGAGAGGCAGACAGACATAAGTGTCAGGTGTAGATTCTGTCGGCGTGTGTGCGGTTGCAGCACCTCTTTGGTCTCTCCTCCACTCGTAGGCGTCCAGATGAGTTTGTACAGACTGACGTCGGATGCTGAATGTTGCCAGCTCACTCTGAAACTGTCTGTGGTCACATCACTGCTCCTGAAGCTCAGCGGCGATGGAACCGACTCTTCAACACAACAAAACGGTTCACAACTTACTGGCCTGCTCCTCTCAGAGGTGAAGAAGCATCACAAGCAGCTGCTGAGGCGAAAGCACTTTTCACTGAGAAGCTTAAGTGAAGGATGTGAGTGTAAAAGTGATGGTTCTCACTAGTTGTGAAGCTGTCAGTGACGGGTTCAGCCTGTCCTTCATCATAGATGGCAAAGATGGCCACTGTGTACTCTGTCAAGGAGGTGAGGTTGCTTAGCAACAGTGTGGTAATGCGGCCCACTTCAACCTAAAGACGGGAAGTTCAGAAAGCATGACAAGCGTCAGAACAATCAGATGAGAGCATTCCGTCAATCAGCACGACCCAGTCATTCCATATCAGTATTAGGGATGCCCTGATAACAGTACTGGTGTCCAATTGATACCCTGTTTATTTACAGATACCAACATCCGATACCAGGTAAGCCTAGTGTATGCTGCAGCTCTACTGAACAGGTGACTCAAGCTGGCAGTGATGAGGGTCTGTCATGCACTGTGTGACTTTACGGGTTTGATTAACAGGACAATCATCCCAGGTGTGTGACTGTTCTTCGTCAGTGCTGTCTCAGGACTGGCCGTCACAGCCATCTTTACCTCGTTGGTCTGAACACCATCCGTCTTCACATACATGATCCGGTAGCCGTTCACTTTACGAGACGCTGCCTCCCAGGTGAGTTTCGCAGAGCTGTGAGACACATCACTGATCCGCAAACTACGGGCTGGAGTTAGAGGAACTAGAGAGAGGAGAGAGAGAGGGGGTGGGGTGGGAGAGAGAGAGAGAGAGAGAGAGAGAGAGAAAGACAGAGAGGGAGTGAGGGAGAGAGAGAGAGAGAGAGAGAGATAAATAGGAGAGGGAGAGAGAGATAGAGATATAAATAGAGACAGAAAGAAAGATGGACAGATAGATAGATAGATAGATAGATAGATAGATAGATAGATAGATAGATAGAGGGGGGAGAGAGATATATAGAGACAGAGAAAGAGAGAAAAAGAGATAGATATATAAATAGATAGAAAGACAGAGACAGAGACCGAGAAGGGGAGAGAGAGACAGACAGAGAGAGGGAGAGAGAGAGGGAGATAGATAAATAGAGAGAGTGAGAAGGAGAGAGATAGAGAGAGAGAGAGAGGGAGAGAGATAGAGAAAAGTGATAGATATATAAATAGATAGAAAGATAGAGAGAAAGAAGGGGAGAGAGAGACAGACAGAGAGAAAGGGAGAGAGGGAGAGAGATAAATAGAGAGAGCACCAATTTGATTAACACCACCTTTACTTTGGAGTCATATATCTTCCAACACACACACACACTTACGGGTGGTCTCCTGGCCAGTCCTGGGGTCACTGGCCTCGTCTCCGTACATGGCATACACGGTGACCGTGTACTCAGTTGCAGGAGTCAGATCCTCCAGCTCAATCTCAGTTACAGTGTCTGCTACTTTCACCTACACACAGGCACACACACAGGAACACACACACACACACACACACACACACACACACACACACAGACACACACACACACACACACACACCTTATTACTCATACTCATAACATAAAACAAAACAGAACAGCTACACTTCTCTCATCTTTGGGGAGCCGATGGGACACAGATGGACAATTGAGGACAATCTCCTATGTGTGCAAGCACAAGTGGTGCTAAATTCTAATTCTAGTATGTATGTGGCCTCTATTCATAATATCAGCACTACACCTGGAGTTTATGCAGCAACTCCACTGTCACACCCAGCTAAGAAAACCTGGTTCAATCTGGTTCCTCCCCTGGAGCCATTTACCCATAGCTGTACTGCTAATGGTGAAGGAGGATCACGTGGCTAAAGCAGGCTTTAGAAACCTTCTCTCTCACCTCCTTCTCATCTGCTGCGTCTCCCTCAGTCAGCGGGGCATAGAGGATCATGTACCCAGAAGCCCCATCTGCAGCTGTCCAGCGTACCCGCATGCTGCTGTGTGTGATGTCATACAGCTCCAGATTATTCACCATGGGCAAGGCCACTGAGAACATGGACATACACACACAAGGCACAACTTAATAAACTGTTAAAGAGAGAGAGAGAGAGAGAGAGAGAGAGAGACGTACACTCAGTGGCCACTTTATCAGAAACCCCAACCTGGCCCGTACAGCTGTAGACTGTAGTCCGCCTGTTGACATACTACTAGGTCTAGCTAGCAGACCGTAGAGCTGCCCTCGGCCCGGAATATTTCAGAGGTGGTCCATCCATCCATTCATCCATCCATCCATCCATCAATCCATCCATCCATCCATCCGTCCGCTTAATTTTTTTGACCCCCAGTCACCTTGTGTGTTTCAGGTGGTAGTATCTTCAGGCTCCTGCAGATGGCGCTGCACGAGGATGATGGGGCTATGAATACCTGTGGGGTGTGAGTGACGGGATCATAGATTGGGAAGAGGTGCTACAGTGCGGTGAATGTCTCGTTCCATGTGTGGAAAATGGCTCCAGAGCAGATGTTAATGATTGGCTAAAAGGAGTGACTGCATTTGGGTGTGCCAAAGACCATAGTATGAAGGAAGTAGCTGAATCTGCAGGTGTATGGAAGCGTACGGTCTTACGGGTCTACCAGCAGTGGCTAAAATCCCAGTTCACAGGAAACACTCCTCAAGGCATCCACCAAATCTGGCCCAACTGCGCAAGTGAAGATTGATGTGGCCTACAGCCAGAAACTTGTCCAGTCCATGCCCAATGGAATCGCAATGTATATAAATATATGTAAATGTAATAGTATAAATATTAGGATTTGTTGGTTAGGTTAGATAGAGTTAGAACTGGTACCGAACTGTATTTAGAGATCAGGCATCGGTATTGGGAGGGGAAAGTGGTATTGGTGCAGCCCTGGTTCGGATGTTTGTGTAATACGGCCCTCAGTTTCTATCACCACCATTGTGAACGATTCTGACTCTGTCTTTAATATGACGCAACTAAACTGTTGATGCAGTTTAGGCTGACGCAACTAAACTGTTTTCACTGGCCATGTGACAAAAGAAAGTGTATTGTGAAGTAATTTGTTGTAAGTTCTTCAACAGCAAACTCGCTCATCCATGTCTTTATGGACCTTGCTTTGTGCACTGGTGTGCAGTCATGTTGGAACAGGAAGGGGCCATCCCCAAACTGTTCCCACAAAGTTGGGAGCATGAAATTGTCCAGAATCTCTTGGTCTGCTGAAGCATTAAGAGTTCCTTACACTGGAACTAAGGGGCCAAGCCCGATTCCTGAACAACAACCCCACACCATAATCCCCCCTCCACCAAACTTTACACTTGGCACAATGCAGCCAGACAAGCACCATTCTCCTGGCAACTGCCAAACCCAGACTTGTCCATCGGATTCCCTGACAGAGAAGCGGGACTCATTGCTCCAGAGAACACGTCTTCGCTGTTTTAGAGTCCAGTGGCGGCGCTTTACACCACTACATTCGCCGCTTTGCATTGCGCTTGGTTTATGTAAGGCTTGGATGCAGCTGCTCGGCCTTGGAAACCCATTCCATGAAGCTCTCTATGCACTGTTCTTGAGCTAATCTGAAGGCCACATGAAGTTTGGAGGTCTGTAGCGGTTGATTCTGCAGAAAGTTGGTGACCTCAGATCACTATGTACCTCTGCATCTGCTGACCCCAGCTCGGTCATTTTATGTGGTCTACCACTTCGTGGCTGGGTTGCTGTCGTTCCCAATCGCTTCCACTTTGTTATAATCCCACTGACATTCGACTGTGGAATATTTAGTAGGGAGGAAATTTCACGACTGGACTTGTTGCACAGGTGGCATCCTATCACCAAACCACGCTGGAATTCACTGAGCTCCTGAGAGTGACCCATTCTCTCACTAATATCTGTAGAAGCAGTCTGTATGCCTTGGTTTTATACACCTGTGTCTGCATGCTTGGCTTTATACACCTGTGACCATGGAAGTGATTGGAACACCTGAATTTAATTATTTAGATGGGTGAGTGATACTTTTGATATATATTGAACAGATGCAAATTAAGGAGGACCTACTTCAGTGGGCGAGCTGGCCAATCAGAGCACACAGGGCTCATTGACAGGCGGGGCCCAAAGACACAGGAGCTCTAACAGGAGCTCGTTGCAAACAGATGTACAGTATGAGGTAAATACTGAAACTGAGGCATGTATATCTATTCTAGCTCTGTAAAAGTATGAACACTGAAAACGAGCATAACAGGTCATCTTTAACATAAATACAGTAAAAAGCAGTTTCTTAATTTTAAAAAAGCAGCTAAAATCTAACTTAATATAATGAGGTTTGGGAATGATAACTCCCACTAATGCTGGGCTGCCATTAGGAGAGGTGTAGAAGCGAACACTATGGGTTATCACCACTTACTGCATTAATATTATTAATATCTACTAATATTTGATCAAATGAAACAGTGTACACATCACCAGCGCGTCTAGCTTACATGCTTACTCCCCAGATAAACCATTTTTTAGTCCTAGGTTTCTCAGGGGCCTAAAACCTCTACACGGTGCTACTGCACATCTACACTTCCTCTTCTCCGAAACACAAAGCCTTCAAGCTCAGCTGCAGACTTAGAGGAGGGCTTTTTTTAGCCCTATCAGTCTGTTTGTCTGCAGGGGACCAGACACACACTCACCTGTCCTTTTTCTCCAGCTCCATTAACTTTCACATAAGGTCAGTTAGAATCACAGCCATCTATCAGCCATGTGTGTGTGTGCATTAATAAGAACACAGGACTGACAGTATTAATCTCACTAATACATTTTTATCCCCAGTGAATTCCCTCTGTGTGAATTGCAGGCAGTGGGGTTAAATGAGCTGGCCCCTTTACTATACACTCTAAACCCACATACACCCGAACACCGTCACATGCACACACACGCCAAAACCACAAACACACGCAAGTCAAAGTGATGGGAGCCCAGCGACTGTCTAATCGAGAACCACCAGAGGGCTTTCAGGTAGTTCTCAAGCAGCTCCTCATGTGATACGCCTCCAGTTCAGACTGCTTATGCAATCATGCTATAGGAGACATACAGCACTAGTGCATGGAGCAGATCTTATGCATTATCATCACGACAAATCACTTCACCATACACTGTCACACAGCCAATCACGATACTAAGCCGATACTAACTCTATCTAACCTAACTAACCAACAAGTCCTAATATGTCTACTATTACAGTTACATACATTTATATACATGCGATTTATATACATGCGATTTATATACATGCGTTTTATGGTCTGGACAAGCTTCTGGATGTAGACCACATCAATGTTCACACACTCTTGCGCAGTTGGGCCAGATTTGGTGGATGACTTCCCTGGCACAATTCTGAGGAGAGTTTCCTGTAGACTGGGATTTTAGCCACTGCTGGTAGACCCGTATGACCATACGCTTCCATACACCTGCAGATTCAGCTACTTCCTTCACACTATGGTCTTTGGCACGCCCAAATGCGGTCACTCCTTTTAGCCAATCATTAACATCTGCTTTGAAGCCATTTTCCACACATGGAACTGCACTGTACCACCTCTTCCCAATCTATGGAGCCTGAAGATACTACCACTTTTTTTGTCCGGTGAGCTTCTATAGAAATCTTATATACTCAGTAATAAAAACAATGTTTAACAACTTATGTACATGCAAAATGACTTTATACATATTATATTACATATATATATATATAAGCCTGTGGTGTGTACATGTAAACACCCAGCAGCTTCTTCGGCTCGGCAAAAACTCTAATTATTGCCATTTCCATCATTAGGAGCAACCCAGAATGCAATTCCCAAATTTTCAATACTTGTTTTGGATAATTCATCAATTTCACAATTTCATTTGTCTCAAATTCCAAGCAGAAACATTCTAGTGAAAACATCTTAATGTCTTAAGAAAACCCTGTACTCTACGTCTCTGCTTGCTCTTGGTCCTGTTTCATAGGCTATGGCCAGTCTTCGGAAAGGATACAGTGAAAGGACATTAGAGGAGATATGTACATGAGTTTGCCTCACAATTTAGGCTGCAACAAAATGACAGGCTAACGGAGAGAGACCTGTTCCACTGACATTTACTATGCTGGCTGTGACTAAATGGAGCATAACGCTTCCTGCAGAGTCGTTATGACCCAGTAGAGCAGCCATTAGAGCTGTGGTGTGTCAGAGCAGGTCACTCACGTGTGGTCGCGCTGCCTCTCAGCGCTTCGCTGGCAGAGTTACTGTAGACAGCAAACACAGCCACCTGGTATTCAGTCAGAGAGTTCAGGTGCTGCAGCAGGACCGAGTTCTCATTACCATTCACTACGACCTGCAAACATGGACAACATGCACAGGATATTCAACACAGTCCACATAAACCGCACAAATAGAGATCGGTAATGGCTTTTAAGGGTATGTTAATAAAGATTGTTGTAATGTATTATAGTAGCAATGTTATAAGACTCTGTGACTTTGTTACAAATGCTTATTTTTCTCTTGTTCCCACGTACTAAACGTGATTTATTAATTCTTCAGGCCTAAAATGGACAGAAAATGGCTATTGGTCCCCATTAACTTTGCTTTTGTGGTCAGGACAATGAGGTTTTGAAAGATTCTTTATTTTCTGTGCTGAGTAGACTTCAAGTAGCTTCTGGAACTGTGAGTACTCTCCAGAAGTTTCTAGAACTGTATGNNNNAAGTTTCTAGAACTGTATGGAAGTTTCTAGAACTTTTGAGAACTTTTTAGAACTTTTTAGAACTTTCAAGAACTTTTTAGAACTTTTGAGAACTTTCAAGAACTTTCGAGAACCTTTTAGAACTTTCAAAAACTGTCCAGTAGTATACATAGCAGTATAAATACAGGTGCAATAATACAGGTGCAATAAAACAGGTGCGTTGATGTGGTGTTAAGGGCAGTTGTCGTAACAGTCCGCGTGCATGTAGTCTTACGTCGTGCAGCCATCTGTAGTGGTGCTGGCACTAACAGGATGATTCATGGAGGGCACCAGCACGCTGAATGTCCGCAATCGTGGCTGTTGAGTCAGTCAGGTACAGTGTTAAGGTCTGTCCTTGCTTATGTCATAGGTGCGGCTGAGTGTGAAGCTTGAATCATTTGCATGTCTCACAATGTCAAACCTACCCACCAAGTTTCATTCCTGTAGGTTGATTCCTTCTGGGTGCAGCTATTTGTGCAGCTATTGTTCTAATTTAACAATATTATTAGACGACTGAAAGGACCTGGGATGGTAAGATTCCCCTTATTTTGCCTCAGGGCACCAGCAGGAAACCTCAGAATGTAGACTGCCTGCATGGAAAAATTGTGCACTGGATACACTTTGGGATGAATTTGGGATACATTGTTTCTAACGTCTTTCCATCGGCAAAAAATGGTATATACACTCGTCATCCAAAAAACAGTGAAGTAGAACAATGATTCACGCTCGGGTAAGCATGTGACGGTTTGTCTTTGTGGAGACGACCAATGAATCTGGCATGTCTGGCATGTTGCGTTAGCCCAAAGCCATACTGAGAGACACTACTTCTGTATGTGAGTGAGTGAGCACTAGTAGATGTGTATGTTGAAATACTTTGTTTTTGCACTTATACTGACCATAACCTGTCTTCGCACTGGGTACGGTTGCCAGGTAGTGCACTTGTGCTTATATATATCCGTGTATTATTCTCTCTAGGTAGCAGCACTGGCCCTTGTTCGGGCAGTGGCTGAGCTCAGGGTGAGTTTTAGACTCCTAACCTACTTATACTAGCTGGGAAACATTATCCGACGGAACACTAAGCACGGTTGTAAGTCGCTCTGGATAAGAGCGTCTGCTAAATGCCATAAATGTAAATGTATGTGTAAATATTGCCCATATCAGTCTAAATGTATCATCATTTATTGTCCTGGTAACCTTTATCTTCCTTCCCAACAGCACTGCAACCCCACACCTCCTTCTGGGTGCAGCTGTTCTGTTGATGATGAGTGTATAGTTAATGCACTGTGTTAATATCTTACACATTAAAAAAAAATCTGATTTTTATGTGCCATTGTCCTGCTCACAGAAACAAAGTTTGTGATGAATGTAGCTGTTTTTGTTTACATTTTACACATAGGAATGTGGAATATAACACATAGAAGCAGACAACAAACATCTTATAATGTTATTTATCACACAGAAGTGTATATAGAAGAATTCTCTGACCTATTAGATCTGTAAGCCCATAATACAGTACTGTGCAAAAGTCATTTGCTCTAAACCATTTATCTTGGCAATATGTTATTCCCCTCCTAAAATATCTTTTATCATTAGAATAGATGTAAACAAACATAAATACAGTAAACAATGAGCAAGACTTCCTTAATGAATATATATATATATATATACATAATTGATATCGTAGAATCTTATTTCATGACCAAAGTCTGGTTCCAGATGTCCCCTAGATGCCTCCAGACATCACATGGCTTTGTTAACTTCCATCACCAGCATACTTGACTTACTTAACATAATGAAGCACTTATTCGCCAAATCAATCCCATTAATGATACCTACAAATAATACTGGACCTTCACACACACCAACAGGGCACACACAGACACACAGTGCACACATCCACATACACACCTCCTCCGGCTGGGCTCCTCTGGAGGCGTAGTACACCACTCTGTACTTCTCCACAGTGCCGGGAGCGTGAGTCCAGGACACTCGGAAACTCCTGGCCGTGACCTCAGATGTCACAAGGTCACGGGGGGCAGCAGGGGTAGTAGACGGGCCTCCTGCGTTTGTGCATACACATGAACACTCACGGTTAAAGACAGACTACACAGACACTCAAGCATGTGTAGGACTGTAACTACAAATCGATTAAACCTGATTACTCAATTAAAGGAATCATCATTTTCAGTATTAGATTACTCAGCTGTGATTACTTAATCATGTGCATGGCAAACTGTTTAAAGTCCCCTACTGGTTTCCCATACACTAGGTCCTAACAGCAAGCCACGCGAGCGTGGAAGCGATAATGACAAAACCAAAAATGCTCCCAACGGAGGAGGACAAACTCATTCCAAGAGAAAACAATTCTTCCAGGGAAGCTGTAAGAGTGCGGGAAGTTGGTGATGAACACTGTTTGTTTTGATAGGAATACTAAGCTAGTTAGCTAAATAGACCTAGCCCATTTATTTCGACTACTGATATGCTGATTTAGACTATACCTGGGATGGTAAAATTCACCAATTTGCCTTAGGTCACCAACATGAAACCTCTCAATACGATTGCCTGGATGAAAAAAATGTGCACTGGATTCAGTTTCGGATGAATTCGGGATGCACCATTTCTAATATCTTTTGCACTGGGATGAATTCGGGATGCACCATTTCTAATATCTTTTGCATTGGGATGAATTCGGGATGCACCATTTCTAATATCTTTTGCATTGGGATGAATTCGGGATGCACCATTTCTAATATCTTTTGCACTGCTGTCAGTGGCCAAATCTCATCAAGATCTCCACCTGACAACTGGACAAGATGCATGCTGATACCGGCAGCATGTGTTGGCATGGTTTGAGTGCGAAGGCGTCTGCCTCTCCCTCTTCCTTTGTTAGCTCTGACTAGCCCCAGCGATACCCCAGTAAGAAGACTGGTGAGCAAAGTATTGCAATTTTTCACGCCCCGCTGATTAACGGCTCTGTGACTCATCTGCTCATTCGTCAGATATCCGGCCCTAGTGTTACACAGAGAGTGTTACAGGTTTTATTTGATCTTTTGCCAGAGACCTACAGCACTTTGCACTAAAGGCCTGTTTGTGAAACAGTACAAATGAGATGCTTACTGACTTCCAGTGTCGGAGGAAGCAAATACGTGAATTAAAATACAGTTTAATTTGCACCATATTGAATAGCACAGCATCATATACTTTTGCATTGGTTGGCGTTGAATCATATTATGTTGAATCAAACTGTGTCATACAGCGCTGCATCGTAATGAGGTGAATCATATAACATCACATCAGTAGCTTCATATTGCTGCTGTTCAGCACGAAACCTCCATCTTGATTTTTGTGGGTATTTTTTATGTTTGACATGGTTTGAAAACGCATGTTGCCTTTATCGAGAGTATGAATGTGTATGGTTCCTTCTGTAATGTAATCATTATGGAGAACATGTGTCACATATCTTCGCTGGCAACGCATCAAGATGTGTATCTCATTTGCCTCAGTGACAGAGATGCACATCTCTACAGTATACTTATGTTTTATTTACATTTGCATTACATTATTTTATTATACATATATAATAAAATCAATATCATGATTTTAATCATTAAAGAGCCCCGTCTTCTGATAGATCCATGTTTGTTTACATTTCGACGCACACAGTCGACATTTCCTGTGTAGAGACCCTGAAGGCTTTGCCAACATTTGAATACCCACTTGCTGTTAGGACTTGGTGTTCCAGTGTCTGATGGATCTTCTCATTTCAATGCATTTTTGGCACAGTGACTGTTTTTATACTGCATATATACTGGGCACTTTGATAGGCATTTCTCCCTCTACACCCACTGTCCAGTTTGACAGGTCCATTTACCATGCAGGTGAATTTTGTAGTTCTACTATTACACACTGCAGCCCACCTGCATAATTGTGCTAGCACCGCTTTAGCCCTTTCATTTCCATTTATGGCGTTTAGCTGACCCTCTTATCCAGAGCGACTTACAAGGTTAAACATACTACAGGCAGGCCAGTGTCGTGTTAGGAGTCTTGCCCAAGGACTCTCATTGGTGTAGCACAGCACAGTCACCCAGACCGGGAATCAAACCCCAGTCCCCCACATGAGGTGAGTGTACATTTATTATACACTATATTGCCAAAGGTGTTCGCTCTTCTGACTTCACACGCATATGAACTTGAGTGACGTCCCATTCTTAATCCATAGGGTTTAATATGATGTCGGCCCACCCTTTACAGCTATAACAGCTTCAACTCTTCTGGGAAGGCTTTCCACAAGGGTTACGAATGTGTTTATTGGAATTTTTGACCATTCTTCCAGAAGTGCATTTGTGAGGTCAGACACTGATGTTGGACGAGAAGGCCTGGCTCGCAGTCTCTGCTCTAATTCATCCCAAAGGTGTTCTATCGGGTTGAGGTCAGGACTCTGTGCAGGCCAGTCCAGTTCTTCCACACCAAACTAGCTCATCCATGTCTTTTTGGACCTTGCTTTGTGCAGTGGTGTGCAGTCATGTTGGTACAGGAAGAGGCCATCCCCAAACTGTTCCCACAAAGTTGGAAATTCACTAATCTCCTGAGAGCGACCCGATCTTTCACTAATGTCTGTAGAAGCAGTCTGCATGCCTAGGTGCTTGGTTTTATACACCTGTGGCCATGGAAGTTACTGGATACACCTGAATTCAACGATTTGGATGGGGGAGTAAATACTTTTGGCAATACAGTGTACATAAAGGATTATTATTGTTTCATGTGTGGCTCATGTATTAAACTCATGTATATTACTCAATTTGCCATCAAAATACTTAGTAGATCGCTCCATCAGCAGTACAGTCACTAGTCATAGTCCTACTCAAGTGTCATCAAGGTCCTGACCTTTGATCTTCTCGTTGAGCTTCTCCACACGCTCACACACAGTGCGGGTCAGCCCCTCCACAATGGAGCTCATTACACTAAAGTCAGCCACGTTATACACATGGGTCTCTTCCGGGGGAGACGCGATCGCCTTCAGCTCGTTCTCATCAGCGTTCTTCACACCTGGACACACACAGATAAGCACACACCCCGAGTTAACACGGATCAAAAAGCTGACCAAAAAGCGTCATCCTAAAATCTTGGATTCTGGGATACTTCAAAGCGATACAGCCCTGCAGTTCAGGGTATGCTGGTGATGTCACAGTTGGTGGGATTCACTGCGGTTAACCCCACCCAGTAGCAGACAGACTAACTGAGTGGCAGTGTTGAATGCACCAAAACACAGCAACACCTAAAATGGGAATGAGCTGTTGTGCGATTGCCTGTACCAATAGATCCAGCAGGAAATCAAGGTGATCTATTTCCAGACTGACTAAAGACAAAGAAAAGCAAAGCAAACGGATCACACAAGGCTGGAGTCAGCTTTCTATTCGCCAGCTTATTGTTCACACTTTGCTGTTCCACCTTAAATGGGGCAGCAGTCACATCCTGGCACCTTAGGTCCAAATGTACCTGCTGCACTATTTAAGGCAGAACTGGAAAATTCAAACAAGAAGCTCCAGAATAGGAAGCTGACCTCAGATTCATATGGATTGCTGCAGTTTGCAGAAACTCACTGGAATCTAGGCACTGGAAATGCGGATGTGCATGTGCCATTTTATGTCAGGAATGCTGGATTTTATGGGATAAAACGAAATCTTAGGTTAGATACTGTACTGATAGCATCTTTCAGTTTCTGCCAGCGTTTATTAAAACCATCATCCATAATGATGAGCCTTGTGTTCTACAAACAAAGGGGCAGCGGGGTGGTTAGACAGTGTTAGCTAGAACAAACCCAGTCCTCTCCCATCCAAGGAGAAGATAACCTTTGGATAGATCTGGAAGTTCTTGGAACAGTGTTACATTAATGAGCAATAAAGTGAATTCATATTCCAGCTGCTTTTAATTTGAGCAGGTAATCACTCGTTTCTTTCCCGGTTTTCCTGGGAAATAACTCAGCCTTGTTGCAGAACGTTTTGCCATCTAGCCCAACTGAGGGGTCCTATTCCCCGTGGCAAAGGGACATCAATGTGTACCTTCTATACCCCTCATTTATCTAGTAAAGTATTTGATAGTGATTAGAGTCATGTGTGATAAACGAGGAAAACATGGATCTAATTAGTTCCCGGGCATATATTTCACAATTTTCCGGAGCCAGATATAAATCCAAAGTCAACTCTGTCCAATAGACGAAGAGCTAGGGCATATTCTGACTTGGCAATCCTTAAGTTTGTATTAGCATAACAGTCAATTCACTTGAAAACTAAAGGGCAATGGAAGGGAAAAGGAATACACCAATTAATTAATTACTGATCCAGGTGAACTATGACCTATGGAAACATGAGCAGACAGGATGTTCTGTGGTCCTCAGTCAACATAAGGACAAAAAAATAACAAGCTAGCTAACTAGGTCACTGAGCTACACGTTCCCTCCAAAACCACACCAGGGCCTTTTTTTAGCTCCACCACGACAGCGAACTGACAGTCCGGCATGCCTGTAGCCAAATACCGGCTTCAGAATTCCGCTAAACAAGGCCCGGTCATGTGTACCGTATACTCTACTCCGTATGTCTGACTGTGTGCTGTGTGGCTGTGCAATGGAGTGGTACCAATGGCAAACAGCTCTATCCCCGCCTCCCTCAGGCTCCGTGCAGGGCCCTGGACGTCATCCTGAGATTTCCCATCTGTGATTAATATCCCGATTTTCGGAACGCCTGTTCTGGATCCAGACTCCGGCTTAAAACTGTTCTCCAAAATGAACATCAAAGCAAGGCCTGGAAACACACACACACACACACACACACACACACACAAACAAATTGTTGAGAGGATGAGAGTAAATCAAGACACGGAAGGAGGAGAAAGGAATATATTAACGAGATACAGAGTAAAACAAAGACAGAGAGAGCAGGGAGCGATACGGGGAGGGAGATGAGGAAAGGGTGTAACCTGTTAGTGTGTTTCCTCCTTTGTACGGCAGGTTCTTCACAGCGTTGATAACAGCTTCTTTGGTGGAGTGTGTGTTCAGGTGCCACTCAATCCTGGGGTCTCCACTGTACTGGGCCAAGCCTGGCATATAGGAATTTAATGGTCAGTTGTAATAACCATGATTTCATATATATATATATATATATGCAACTTGTTTGGTGAAATGTGTGTTCAGATGGGGTCTTCACTGTACTGGGCCAAACCTGGCACTGTAATGGCCACTGGACACTGTACTGGACCAACCCTGGTATATATATATATATATATATATATATATATATATATATATGAGT
>CM067474.1:64884323-64896423 GCA_034552555.1 Semaprochilodus insignis
CTTACTCTGATTTCTTTCAGGTCTCTCAGTGCATGTATACTCTTACTCTGATTTCTTTCAGGTTTTTCAGTCTGCAGATGCGTGAAAACAAACTATGGTACCGGATTCTATAGCCCCACCACAAATGTGTTCATGTGTTTCTCAACAACAGCCTTGTAAGGATTGCGTGTACCGAATATGGCAGTTGTGTCTGTATAACAACACGTTTTACCTTGAGCTTTGATGCAGACATTGTTTTTCTCAGCTGCCAGCTTGAAGTCAGTGGCTCTGAACATGTAACCACCCACCATAAGAATATTCATACCCAATCAAGACTTTAACTGTGATTTCATTCATAGTTTACCGTTCAGTGAACAACTCTTTCAGAGCTATACAAACTCAAAACAAAACATCAGTGTCAGAATTGGTTATTAACCAGAACTGGTTATGGGTTATATGGGTTATAACCAACATTAATAATTCCATGTTCACTGAAGCCCAGAACGGAGCCCATATCAGCCGGTCTGTGCCACAGCTGACATTTTCCGTTATTCCCAACAATGCACACACAGGTGTCTCTCCTCTCCTGCTGTACGTCTCCTGACATCAGCGCTAATGAAAGAGGGCCTGTGTTGTGCGCTTTGATGGTGTGCGCTCCCTCCATCTGAAGTGTTATGTAAACTACAGATCATATCTAATCTGGTTTGGCTGTGACTTCAGAAAAAAACACAGTGTGTAATCTATGAAGAAGCTGAAGAGAGAAAGAAAGCAGCTTCAGAGAACCGAGACACTTAAAACATTTAACGCTCTGCAAGCGCCGAGCCTGCCGAGACACGCAGGCATATCAGCCATTCCTCTCTCCATCGCAGTACATTTCATTACAGCCCGATCTGGAACTTAGCGTGTGCATGAATGTGTGTGTGTGTGTGTGTGTGTGAGTGTGTATGTGTAAAAAAAACACACCAGAAGACAAAGAGAATGTGTTGTGATGTTTTACTGTGTTGTCTGCACTTCAGAGGAATTAAAGCCATTAAACACAAAATCACTGATTTGAGAGCATCCTTATCTCAAACTGCCGGCACCGTCACCTGTAAAGGAAACAAAGCATGAAACATCATCATTATAAGAACACAAGGGACACGTGTGCACACACACACACACACACACACACACACAGGGATCATTTGCAAAAAACATGAATATCTCATAAATATTTGAGTGTCAATCGTCATGCAGACAAACAATATTCATATGACACAGTAGAGCTATTAGCTCGATATCATACAGCAATAACTTAAATTCCTCCCTTTTCTATTGGAAAACTTTTTTTTTAATTTGAGAAAGTTATTCATATTACTTTTAACTGTTGCCTCTCTGTACTTTAAAGGGGCCATATCCTACTTTTTTCTTGTATAATTTTCCCTGAGGAGCAGTAACAACATTTGCGCAGTACCAAAAAGAGCCATAATTAACGATTACACGGCTATTTTCTGGCCTCTCTTTATCGTTTAGAAGTAAACAGGCTGTTTGTTACTGGGTTATTAAGACTGATATTTGTACATGGTCTGTTCTGATTGGCCAGGTCTTTAAAGAAGAAGAACAACAACAACAAAAACAACAACAAAAACAGTCCTTGCTGAAACACTCTTTATAACTTCAGTGTGAAAGGGCAGGGTTAAACTCTTGTAGGCTGAATAGACAGAGATTATATGGACTGTATGGACTGGTCGAGTGTTTGGACTCTTTATCAAGTTTACAAATTGCTTAAAATTCTTCAGTTCTAAAACAGCAAGGTGAAATCTGTAATACAGTCTGGACTCTTTAATGTTTTCCTTGTAAATTTTAAGAACAACAAATACTATATTCTGCATCAGAATCTCCAGGCTGGCTGCTTTTCTCACAAAGCACAATAATTTACTATATACCACACTCACTATACTACTCTACAATATATACCCTACAATACTACACTACAGTACACCAGACCATATTATTCTACACTATACTATGCTATACTATAATCTAATGCACTATATTATACTATACTGTACTGAACTATACCATACCATACCATACTACACTATAATACAGTAGACCATAGTATACTACACTATACTATACTCAAATACACTATATTATACTATACTGTACTCTACTATACCATACCATACTACACTATAATACACTAGACCATATTATGCTATACTAAAATATAATATACTCTACTACACTACACTATACTATATTATTTTGTACTATACTATATCATAACATACCATACCATACCATACTACACTATACCATACAACACTATAATACACTTGACCATATTATATTACACTGTACCATACTATACACTACTGTACTGTACTATACCACAAAATAGTACACTATACTACACTATGCCATACTGTTCTATACTAAAGCACTATACTATACCATGCTATGATTAACAATACTACACTATAATGTACCACTGTGCTATACTATATTATACTATGCTACACTAAATATATGAAAACAAAAAAAAATCATGTAAATCATATCAATCATTTATTTATTTATTTATTTATTTATTTATTTATTTATTTAGGCATCATTGTTATCTTATGTCAGTATTTTTAAAGACAGTGTTTATGTCTTATATACTGTGAAATATAAACATGCTTACACACTTCGTTAGTCAGTGTCTGTGGCCATATTGAGCATTTCTTTTCGTATTGACTTTTGGGAGCCTGAAAATTATGAGTTTTGCACCACCATGCACCACCATGCACCAACTGTTGGGAAAACAATTATATTGAAAAACATGTTTCACCTCCCAACCCCCCCCCCCCCAGGGGGATGTTTTTTAGTACAGTATGACTCCAACACTGCATGTCTCCCAGGCCGGGAAGAGAAAGCCTGAATGAACACATCATTTGTCTGAGGGAACGTATCCTCCTGCTTACATTTCTCCAGATGAAAGTAGGCCAAACATGTTTATGAAGCATTTCTTTGAATAAAGAAAGATAACCAGCAAACTGAGAGGGGTAACTGGCAAACTGAAGCAGTGGGCAACAAGTTGGACCAGCCTGGTAGAATATGTGATTATCACAAAGAAGCAAGATACAAGCTAAGCAATTCTGTTGAACGTGCAGATTCTAAACTGCCGTGTTTCTGTAATTCTTTGACCTTGAAACAAACCAGGCCAGATGTGCAGACTCAAACCTGTTGATGCAAATAAAATGTTAATGTAATTCTTTAGGTAATTATGTAATTATGTAATTAAATTTAACTCCAGGGCTATTTCATTTTGTGGTTCACAGGCAATTTGCAGGAGCCCTCTGAGTCAGGTGATCATTTAGTGGAGAAACGCCCCACCAACTAATCACCATGCCCCACTGAACAGACTGAATAAGACTCTATAAAAGTCTGAATAAACACGAAAAAGATTCGGAATTCCCTGAATACCATTTTTTTGTGCTCCAGGGCTTTGGCAGTAATCAACAGTGAATATCGGAAGCTTCCTCCAGGAAGCTCAGCGGTTTCATTTTCATTCCTTGCAGCATGGCTCTCCATCTACCAGGCCCGCAGGCCTCTCTTAGCGGCAGGCTAGCGGGTAATAGCCCAGTGCCTGGATGGGTTAACCAGAGCTTCATGGAGGTGTTCTAACCTAAGGTACGAATACTATACTGCCAAACTATACTATACTGCACTACACTATACATTATACTATACTGTACTATACTATAGCATGCAAAACTACACTATACTACACTAATCCATACTGTACTACACTACACTATACTACACTACACTGTACTATACTACACTAAACCATACACTACTACACTATGCTATACAATGCTATGTTATGCTATACTATTCCATATTATACTATACTATACACAAATACACTGTACTATACTACACTAAATCATACTCTACTACTCTATACTATACTATACATTGTACTATACTGTACTATACTATAGCATGCCAAACTACACTATACTATACACTACTATACTGTACTTTGCTATACTATATTTTACTATGCTACACTAAATATATGAAAATCTTACTGTGTTGCAATTCAATGAGAATTTGATTGATTTAGAAAACACTTCTAAAAATATTTATTTATTTATTTATTTATTTATCAAACTAGGCATCATTGTTATCTTATGTCAGTATTTTGAAAGACAGTGTTTATGTCTTATATACTGTGAAATATAAACATGCTTACACACTTCGTTAGTCAGTGTCTGTGGCCATATTGAGCATTTCTTTTTGTATTGACTTTTGGGAGCCTGTAAATTATGATTTTTGATCATTACCACCGTGCACCAACTGTTGGGAAAACAATTATATTAAAAAACATGTTTCACCTATACACCATACTACACTAAACCATACACTATACTATACTATACTATATTACACTATACTATACTACATTATACACTATACAACACAAAACTATACCATACCATACTGTACTACGCTATGCTGTACTATACTACACTATACTATACCATACCATACTGTACTATGCTATGCTATGCTATACTATACTACACTATAATATACCATACTATGCTATACTGTACACTATGAAAAAATATTTGACAGAAGCTGGAACAACTTTATCTCAAAACCTTACTGTGTTGCTTCAATGAGAATTTGTCTAACCAGTGCTTCATGGAGGTGGTCTAACTTAAATTACGAAGGTCATACAAAGTATCCCTAAAAAGGGTCCAGCACAGAGTCAATGTTTGCAGCTGCCCTGGGAATACATGCTGTCCAGCTCCGCGTTGTACTGTATAAATGTGCAAGAATGTGCTGATAAAAATGTAGTGTGGTGTCATTATGCTGCAATGTAAGTAGTTCAGGAAAGAAATGTTTATGTTGGGCTGTTTTAGGTTCAATCATGCAAGGACTTTTATGCTGAAGAGCCGGAATACAGGTGGAGTGGTTGGTTTTCCAGAGTAGTAGGGCTGTGTTTTTAGCTGTTAATGCAGGAGAGGCTGTGTTTCTGCATTATGGTTTATGACCTCCAGATCTTCTTTCTCCAGTGAACCTCAAATGTTACAGTATTTTGCAGTTAGCCAACATTTAGCCAAAATAATAATAATAATAATAATAATAATAATAATAATAAATCACAACTGTGTAAACAAAATAAACATTATAGCCGAATATTTGAATAGCAAAATTAAATACATACTATGTACCCAACTAACAAGTATCCAAATTGTTAAGCATTCCTTCCAGCCCAATTACAAATATATATTTATTTGTATACTGTATGTATTATATGTATTTATATATATATATACATTTGTACCAGTTGATTTGACTAATCTAAATAATTATTACACCCAAATGATAGCTAGCAAGATATTCCATGCAGGCCAAGCAGTAGGGGGTCATGTAGTGCTACCTAACTAATCATCATGCCCCACTAAACTCACAACTTTTAGTTGCAGGCAGACAAAAAAGTGAATTTGAGCTCAAATAAACAAACATTACTCACTGCTACCCTCTAAAGGTGTTATAGCACCACATCACAGATCCGGGGTGTTGTTTCCCATAGTCTAGCACTAAACTAACACGCTACAGTGTATTGTTAAACTAACTAACATCTGAAGTACAACCGTTTCCAAAAACTGTTGTACCTTGCTTGTACCAAAGTAGTTTGAAGCATGTTTCCAAATGTGTTCGCTCTCACTTTCACAACAGGAAACAGGCAAAACTCACAAACCTTGTAATATAGGGCCAAAATACGAGAATCAATATCATGTACTTAATTTTTTTATTTAGGCTACTTATTCATATTGTAATCATATAACTTAGCACCACTACTTTTAGCTTACTGACATGCCTCTTTCTACTGCATCCTAACTCCTTCTAAGCTTCTGACCACAGGTCTTACAGCTGTAGTTCCAACAACACCACTTAACCACAGTGTTTGCAAACGTTCGGTGGAACTATGGTTTTGGGAAACACCTTGTCACTTAAGGATGGTTAGGTCTATGTAAACTACCAGCGTAGTTACCTCCATAGTTCCAACAACCGTTTTGGGAAACACCTTGTTACTTAAGGATAATTTGGACTATGTAAGTTACCACCGTAGTTACCTCCATAGTTCCAAGTATGGTTTTGGGAAACACCTCGTTGCTTAAGGATAATTTGGACTACGTAAGTTACCACCGTAGTTACCTCCATAGTTCCAAGTATGGTTTGGGGAAACACCTCGTTGCTTAAGGATAATTTGGACTATGTAAGTTACCACCGTAGTTACCTCCATAGTTCCAAGTATGGTTTGGGGGAACACCTTGTTGCTTAAGAATGGTTTGCACTATGTAAGTTACCAACATAGTTACCTCCATAGTTCCAAGTATGGTTTTGGGAAATACCTTGATGCTTAACGATGGTTCAGACTATGTAAGTTACCAATGTAGTTACCCCATACTATGGTTTTGGGAAACGCACCGCAGGACATTTTCTGCTTTCTTTTATTTACATCTTCCTCAACCCACAATTAGGTTGTTGCAACATAAACTGGAAGCTATCATTTATCGGCTTTAGCGAACGTGGTCAGGTGATCATGTAATAGTTGCGACAGGCCTAATTACAGAGAGGCCCTGCTTGTGGTGGGGAAATAAATTGAGTATTGATCTTTGGTAGTTTGCTGCCGCGTCCCATATAATGTATCACTGGCTGGTTCTGCAGCCGGAACTGATTTGCAGCTACTAAGCAGTTTTCAGGCAATGTCCCACTAATGGCCATTTCACTACAGTGGTAAAGAAGGTTTAACTGTACTTTCATTTAATATCCATACACACCTCACTAAAAGCCTTATGTGCATTATCACCAAAGAACCGGAATGGTGATTTACGATCACATACGTGACCGCAGTGCACCCAAACACACTTTACAGGCTCAATGTAAATGAATGAACGCCTGCCTTTAATGCTCGTGCTGTAACTCGCCTCATAGTTAAAGATAAAGCGTGTTCCTGACCTCATCACCCTCTGCCTGGATTCATGGCCATTACCCACAATGCCATTCGCTATCAAGTCTGTACAGATTTGGAATGCACACACTTGGAAGTCAACACGCACCTACACACACACTCACACACATATGCACTTGAGAGGAGCTGAATGCAAAGAGCTATCGGCTCCTCCACAAACTCTCTCTCTCAATACAGAAAAGGAGGAACGTCTACATCATGCAGTACCACAACAATCATACACTGTGTGTATCTGTGATGCTTATCGGTCACATATACAGGTGAACCTCTGGTATGAAGGTGAGAGGTCACAGTTACTCTGAGCCATGGAGCGTTATGATAAGGAAGTTCAGGTGACGGCCCTAAATCTCTCTGAGAATAACACCAAACCCTCCCACAGTGTCTAACATCCTTCCTCCTGAGAGCCACGAGGGGTCAGCCGTCCAGGCCACACACATGCATATGTGCAGTAGTCATCAAACGTTTAGACACATTTTAGAACATCCCATAACATCCCAAAAAACTGTGAACGAGCACACATGGAATTATGCAGAGAGCCAAAACGTCTTCAACAATGCAACTTCATACCCTCAAGCAGCTCCATAAGGAGAGCCCTGAATTGAATCAGGTGTGTCCAAACTTTTGATGAGGACCTACGCAAATTCTCCATGGTTTGCACTGTTCACAGCCGTGGTTAATGTTCTCATGCAGCCATGGCTCATGTCTGCTAGTGTCCCAGTGGGAATCTCAGCAATAATGAAAGCTGAGGTTTAAACGTGGGAACTATAATGTCCTTGTTGTAGGAGAAACTCTTGTTTTGCCCAGAATGAATCAACCCACAGGAATGAAACTTGGTGGGTAGGTTTGACACTGTGAGGCATGCCAATGATTTGAGTTTCACGCTCAGCCATGCATGTGACGCAAGCAAGGACAGGTCTTATTACTGTACCTGACTGACCCAACAGCCACGACTGCGGACATTCAGCGAGCTGTGATGTCCTCCATGAGTCATCCTGTTAGTGCCAGCACCATTGGCAGACGGCTGCACGACACAGGACTACATGCACGCAGACCGTTACGACGACTGCCCTTAACACTGCATCAACGTCACCAAAGACTGCAATGGTGTTGTGCCAGACTGTCATGGAGTGACTCAGAATGGCAGCGGGTCATCTTCAGTGATGAGTCCCGCTTTTGTCTTTGCGGAGACGACCAATGAATTTGTGTGTGGAGGCACTGTGGTCAGCACCAAGATGAACGGTTTGTTGGCACACATCACATGTCCAGAAGGCCTGGTGTCACTCCACCTCCATCCCTACCACACAATCTGCAGGAACTGTGTGAGAATATTCAAGCTGCATGGGATGGATTATCACAGGACACCATTAGGAACCTCTACAACTCCATGCTGAGACGTCTGGTATGTGTAGCTCAATTAAATATTGCCCATATCAGTCTAAACGTATCATCATTTATTGTTCCTGGTAACCTTTATCTTCCTTCCCAATAGCAATATTATATATGAACCTGAGAATGCAAACTGAATGGTACGTTTGAAAGCATTTATTAGGAAAATTCAGTTTTCCATGTCATGGTTTCTTTAGAGCATTTTCACACTTGTCAGTACCCAGAACCAATTCTGGGCTCGTTTAGGAGGAGGTTAATCACTGGTTTGTGTTCACACACAAGAATTCCATCCAAACCCTGGCTTGATTGCGCAATTCCACATCTGTTTGCTGCCTTTTATAATTTTCCTTGAATACAAACGTTCAAGCAGCAATAACAACACCCTGCCATCACAAAACTGGAAAAGGGAAGCAATATCGAAGTCAAAGCTGTCATGAACCTATCACGCAATCCCACACGCGGCACCGGAAGCAGATAGAGGCCACACCAGAGTGCACTGGAAGTGAACCCCAGACCACCGATTTCAAAAGGGCCAGAGATCAGTTCTCTAAAACTCTCCTAGTCTCGAAAACAGCTTTCAGACTTGACCCAGCGTACCAAGCTCCCAGAGTACACGGTCAGTGAGGACCCAAAAGGTGAGTGGAATTCTGGACCATTTGTGTTCAGGGTTTATACGACTACAGTGATGCATCACTCCTCAATGTAGAAAGTAGTGCTTGTTAGCTCTGTGCTGTCACTTAGGAATCATAAGCCTTTTCACTCTTTTTCACACTCTCAAACACACACACTGAGAAGTCAGCGTGCAGCCCTATGGGAAATCAGTGACATCCTGTATGCATTCACACACTTCACAGACTGCGCAACACAACACAATTAACAGCATCAGCACCCATTAGCCTTTATCACACAGCGAGCGTGTGTGTGTGTGTGTGTCTTTGTTCACCTCGTTTACGTTAAGTCTCCACAACTGCATCTTTCCCAGCAAATAGTGGGGAGTGGGTCTCTATAGGAAACCCAGATCATCCTCAGCCCCGATGAGTTTGAAGCAGAGCACAGAGCAGGGCAGTGCAATGATATACTGCAACATGTTCCGACTCTGATATTCCAACATCACATGACATGGATCACATGCTAGCTTTTTACTGATACTGATTCTTCTGAGACTCTTTAGCTTTAAAATGAAGTACTTTTAATTGCACTACATTGACTAAAGCCCAATATGGACGGGATTAGTTCTACATAGGAGGTGGAGTTTGTAGAGGCTACTCATTTTACACATTGCTGTCACCTCCAAAAACGCATTCTGCTGGAGTGCTTAAACACCTCAGTGTCACTGCTGGACTGAGAATCATCCACCAACCTAAACTATCCAGACAACAGCGTCCTGTGGGCAGCCCACCGCTCCGGGCACGTGTGCTTACTGCCCCTGCCCCCTAGTGCTAAATGCTAAATTTCCTTCGTGATCAATAAAGTATCTATCTATCTATCTATCTATCTATCTAGTGGGTGTTCACTAGTGGGTGGCTGCACGGATGGGTTAAACACAGTGGTTGAATTCCTCTGTGTGTAAGCACAATTGGCAAAAATGGCAGTTGACAGTTGTGTCCTGTTGGTTCAACCAACCGGTGACCTTCCGGTCACCAGGCTAGTCCCCTAACCTCGAGCCCATAACTGCCCCTAAACTCCACAATCAGTAATAACAGCAGTGACTCAATTTCTAATTTCCTCAAACCTGTACAGAGTTCATTTGGATGTCTAGTTTGGTCAATGTTATAACTATTTTGGCCAATTCATGTTTTGCTGTTGGGAATTAGCTTAGTTTAAAATAGCCATGATATATTAGCATGCTAGTTAATGGGTCTGACCCTGATTGAAGGTAGTAATGTTAAGCTTCCAGCTCTTGAAATATCTTAGCTTTTTGTGCTGAGCAACAAATAACCACCATATGCCGTCCACAGCTGATCCCTCAATATCAGGGATGCTTTCTCTCTAGTTACTCATCAAAGTTGGCTGGTGGATGCATGTTTTGCACTTTTCCAAAGCAGAAAGTTAACTTGTTTCAAAACACATTTTCTTATGCTGGTATCAGTGTCAGTATTAGTATCGGTTACAGCAACCATTTAATTATGTTCTTATTATCAGCCCGGAAATTCCTTATTTGGCATCTTTAAAATGCACTCACATCACACTTTCTAAGGTGTCCCCATCTTTTATCTACACACACTGTCCATTGTATCAGCTCTACTGACCGTATAGGAGCACCTTGTAGTTCTACAGTTACAGACTGTAGTCCATCTGTTTCTCTGTATACTTTATTACCCTGTTCTTCAGTGGTCAGGACCCCCACAGGACCACCACAGAGCAGGTATTATGCGGGTGATCGATCACTCTCAGCACTGCAGTGACACTGACGTGGCGGTGGTGTGTTAGTGTGTGTTGTGCAGGTGTGAGTGAATCAGACACAGCAGTGCTGCTGCTGGAGTGTTTAAACACTGTGTCCACTCACTGTCCACTCTATGAGATACTCTGACTGCAGGGTTTGTGTTGGTCATCCCCTAGTTCTTTATCTGTGGCCACAGGACGCTACCCACAGGACGCTACCCGCAGGATGCTGCCTACAAGACACTGCCCACACAACGCTGCCTGCAGGATGCGGCCCACAGGATGATATAGGCTGGATGGTTTTTGTTGGTGGGTGATTCTCAGTCCAGCAGTGACACTGAGGTGTCCAGCAGCAATGCTGTGTTTGATCCGCTCACACCAACAAACACACACTACCACAGCACCAGTGTCAGTTTCACTGCAGTGCTAAGAATGATCCACCACCTGCATAATACCTGCTCTGTGGTGGTCCTGTGGGGGTCGTGACTATGGATAAATGGGGTTTCATAACTACACTATCAATAAAGCTGACACTGAATGCATTGATTATGGATCAATGTTGATTATGGATCACCCTGGATGCTCAGAGTGCTCAGTAAACAAAGCCCATGGTTTGTTACAGGGATCATTTGTATTCAGTTCCTAGAAGCCAGTATATCACAAAGGCCGGTTCAGTGATATTATCCAGGGGTATAGCGCATCACTAGCGCTCTGGCAGTCTGGCGCGCTGCAGTTAGTATTCAAGCCTTGAGTCAGAAAACGTGGACATTCTTCATGGCCATAAAAGCAGGTCTGCACTTTAACATACAGACAATAATCACATTTCAAACCACAGAACATCACAACTAGACCTTCTCCCCAGATCGCTCAGCCTGTGAGTTCAAATTACAACTATAAAAAGATTCACTGTTATCTCACACAACACCCCGCTGGCAAATGAAAGTCTTCACCAAGCAGAGGAACAATATAATAGCACGCAGAGCAGAGAACAGCAGAGCAGAGCAGAGGAGAGGAGAGAGGAGCAGAGTTGTGTCCTCGGTCAGGACTACATGTGACTCAGAAGGTATAATATGTAGGCAGCAGGTGTTGAGGGGTAAAGTATAGCCCTGAAGGGTCTATTAGAGGAGCAGTATTAGTGTCTAATATCCTTCCTGCCCTGAAAGATGGAGAGAGAGGGGGAGTGGGTAGGCGAGAGAGAGAGAGAGAGAGAGAGAGAGAGAAGGAAAGAGAGAGAGAGGAGAGAGAGAGGAGAGAAAGAGAGGGAGAGAGAGTGGAAGAGAGAAAGAATGAGAAAAAGAGAGAGAGAGAGAGACAGACAAAGAGAGAGAG
>CM067474.1:64935530-64974437 GCA_034552555.1 Semaprochilodus insignis
TATATATATATATATATATACACACAAATAGCTGCACCCAGAAGGAATCAACCCACAGGAATGAAACTTGGTGGGTAGGTTTGACATTGTGAGTTGCGAATGATTGAAACTCGACTGCACGTGTGACTGCACAAGTAAGGACAGGCTTTATCACTGTACCTAAGTGACCCAACAGCCACGATTGTGATTGGAGTGACTCCGAATGGCAGCGGGTCATCTTCAGTGATGGGTCCCGTTTTTGTCTTGGTGGAGACGACCAACAAGGCACTATGGTCAGGGAGGCACTATGGTCAGGGCCAACATGAATGGCTTGTTGTCACACATCCAGAAGGCCTGGTGTCACTCCACCTCCACCCCTACCGCACCATCCGCAGCAACTGTGTGAGAATATTCAAGATGCATTGTACGGATGATTAGGACACCATTAGGAACCTCTACAACTCCATGCTGAGACGTCTGGCATGTTGCATTAGCAAACATGGTGGCCCGATGCCATACTGAGAGACACTACTTCTGTATGTGTAGCTCAATAAATATTGTCCATATCAGTCTAAATTTATCATCATTTATTGTTCCTGGTAACCTTTATCTTCCTTCCCAATAGCATTCAAATCCAACGTGTGTGTGTGTGTGTGTGTGTGTGTGTGTGTGAGCTAAATGGTCAAAAGTATATGGACACCTCATCTAGTCATTGCAAAAGCCGTAAAATGGGTTTTATGGAAGACCTCATGACTTCGAATGTGGGACTCTCATAGGACGTCACCTTCACCACAAGCCCGTTTGTGAAATTTCTGTCCCGCTAGATCTGCCCTGCTCAACTATAAGTGCTATGTGATGGATGAATCTGGGTTTGGTGGATGCCAGGAAAACACTACCTACTGGAATGTATAGCCTCAACAGTAAAGTTTGGTGGTGGAAGGATGATGGTCTGGGTCTGTTTGGGCCCCTTAGTTCCCGTGAAGGGTACAATTACAACGGGACAATTACATGCTTCCAATGCTGTGGCAACAGTTTGGGGGAAGGAACTCTTCCTTTTCCAGCATGACAGTGTCCCTGTGCACAAAGCCAGCTCCATAAAGACATGGTTTGACGAGTTTGGTGTGGAGGAGCACATTCCAAGATCTTGTGAAAAGCCTTCCCAGGAGAGTGGAGCTGTTATAGCTGTAAAGGGGGGGTCCAGCTCCATTTTAATGCAAATGGTTTTGGGACGGTATATCCAACAAGCTCATATGGGTGTGATCGTCAGCTGTCCACATTCTTAATATGTGCTCAGAATTAAAAATGATCATTATAACGAGAAATGATTGTTAATACATCATATAATTGTGGTCTTTTATAGACTTCAGGAATAAACAGTCATAAAATAGTCACGTTGAATAAAACAGGGAGCATTGTAAAGATTTTAAATCAGCTCAGTGACATTTTGGCACATAGATATAATAATAATAATAATAATAATAATAATAATAATAGTTAAAATGATTCTGCCCACTGACTTAAAAGTGCTTGTGGTATACCTCATTCTATAGATATTGCATAAGGCTGAATGGGAAAGCTCCATTGATTTACACTCCTTGCTCCACAAACAGGATGGTGTATTTACTAACATAGCCTATACTGCCATCTAGTGTTTATAGTCCTACATTACCTCTAACAGCTTCAATGTAGTAGTAGTACGGTAATAAGGCATCATGAGCTACTATTAACGTCTATACACAGCATGTGTCTTATGATTCTACACTTTATGCAATGCATTTTGATCGATCTATATATTAGGCCCCTCCAATCAGGGCCAATGTGGCTTTGGGTTATCATTCCAGTCAAGTTGGAGTACAAGCTCTGACTCCACTTTTGAAAGCAGTTGAGCTCATGCGCTCCTGCTCCTTTGTTTGAATGAAAACCTGCAGTTGAATGAACTCACCTGACGGCTGAAATGAGACTGTGGCCTTTGACTGAATGTAAAGCGGTCAGCAGGGTCCGCCATTCTCACTGTGTCCTACATGCTCAGACATCGGATACTTTATTTATTCCATTTTGGGATGTGGATTGGACTGACAGCTTCTTCAGTGAAGACCAATGTTTAACAGGTCTTATTTATAGGTCTACTTATAATGGCTGATTTGATGTCACGGCATGGTATATAACTTGTGTTTCAATTTTACCCCAAAATCCAGCATTCTTGATTCATATGAAGTTGAGGTCATCTTCCTATTCACCAGCCTCTTGTTCGGATTTTCCTGTTCCACCTTAAACGGTGCAGCAGTTACATTCTGGCACCTCAGGCATAATAATAATAATAATAGCAACTGCTGGGTCATTTAAGGTGGAATGGAAAAACGAGAACAAGAAGCTGGCGAATAAAATCTAATCAAATCACATTTATTGTCACGTCACATTACACAGGTGAGCAAAAATCTTAGGTGGGGAGACCCTTACCGTGCTTAAATACAAAATAATCACATTAGACAAGAAATATACACACAATACTAAACACCAGAATAGCTTAATTTATCCAAATATACAGTTTTATATAACAGTAATGTAAAGTTATGAATAGAAGCTATGATATATACAGATTTACACATTTCCATATATGCAGTTTGGGGAGTCTGAGGTAGATGATGCGGGTATATACAAGGGATACAATACTGGTATATATATATATATATATATATATATATATATATATATACATATATGAGTGTGAGAGGATCAGACACAGCAGTTCTGCTGGAGTGTTTGAACCCCTCAGTGTCACTGCTGGACTGAGAATTGTCCACCAACCAAAACTATCCAGCCAACAGCGTCCTGTGGGCAGCATTTTGTGGGCAGTGTCCTGTGGGTAGCGTCCTGCGACCACTGATGAAGGACTAGAGGATGACCAACACTGCACTGTGCAGCAGCAGATGAGCTATCGTCTCTGACTGTACATCTACAAGGTGGAGCAGCAAGGTAGGAGTGTCTAATAGAGTGGACAGTGAGTGGACACAGTGTTTAAACACTCCAGCAGCACACACCAGCCCAACACACACTAACACACCATCACCACGTCAGATAGATAGATAGATAGATAGATAGATAGATAGATAGATAGATAGATAGATACTTTATTGATCCCGAGGGAAATTTAGCAGCCAGTAGCAGTTACACAATACAGCACAGTTAAACATTAAAACAAATACAAAAAACAGGGTTGTGCAGTATGAAAAAACCTAAATGGGTAGCAGTATTATTAACTGTTAACTATAAACTATAAACTATACATAGTACAGGTCACTATGGATAAATATATAAATATCTCACCTCGCAAGGAGGCAAGAAATATATACAAGAAAACAGAAAAAATAGCTGTAGACCTGTAGAAAGATGCAATAGTAATAAATAAATGTGCATGAATGTGCAGAGGGCGCAGTCAGTGCTGAGAATGATCCAGCACCCACATAATACCTGCTCTGTGGTGATCCTGTGGTGGTCCTGTGGGGGTCCTGACCATTGAAGAACAAAAATAAAGTATACAGAGAAACAGATGGACTACAGTCTATATGTAGAACTACAGAGTGCTCTTATATGGTCAGTGGAGCTGATAACATGGACAATGAGTATAGATACAAGGAGGTGGTTTTAGTCGTATGGCTGATGGGCATATATATATATATAGCCAGTGCAGAGTAATGGAGAGAGTAAGGATTGTCCATGGGGATCATCATCATGATGCTGATTCAGGTGAGATGTGAAACCGACCTCAGGATTGTGAAACCCATTTGCTTTTCTTTTCTTTATCTTCCAGCAGCCTGTACAAAGAGAGCTCTGATGTTTTGCCAGATCTATTTGCTCAGTCAATCCAACAAGACCAATTTTCTGTTTTACCTCCACTGAGGTGTGGCTGGCCGGCGTCCGAACTAATTAACGCTGCCACTCAGTTAAACTTTTCCGCCAACTGCGACATCACGTGCACACCCTCCACTGAGGTGTGAAAGGCCGGCGTTCCGAGACGAACGTAAACTGAAACCTTTGACACTGTTTACACACTACACCAAACTCTTATTCATAAAAACAACAATAACAGCTGAACTTTGGTTGTTTGAGAGGCATCAGTCATTCAGGTACAAGAATGGAGACAATGTAAAGGGTTTTTTAAAAGACATTTACTTTAAGTGCAAACAGAGACAGCCAGAAATGCTTCATGAGGCACAATGTTCATGTACAGATTATATAAGACATTTACTGATCATTCAAAGCTAATGAGGAATAATTATTTAATAATTGGAGAAGTGCCACCCATATACCCTACATTAAAATGATCCAGTAATAAGCAGCGTGACTGTACGCAGTAGAGTCACACGATTACACAGAGGTGCAAAGCTACGACACAAAAAACACATCAAACCACTTAGTATGATTAAACGGTTTCAGCCTACATTACGAGCATGAGCACGTATCATGATCATATACAGATTTACAGATATATGTCTGTAGCGTTTTCAGGCGTCACTGTTCTGTTTTAAACAGGCATCATTAAGCTGAAAACAAGCCGGTGTCACTGTAACAGAGAGATGGTGGTAAAGGGAACGTGGACATGCTGCTTTCGTCTGCCCTGTGGCATGTAAGTGACTTGTGCTTAAACATGGACGACAGACGAGTGGTCGGTGGGCCATACGGTACAGCAGAATCCTGTTTTCCTTACCATTTAATAATAATAATTTAAAAGTGTTTCAATGGACAGTAGATTCTGTGGTTCTTTTACAGTCGTATGCAAAGGTTTGTGCATCCCAGGTCGAACAAACAGTCAAAAGTTTAGACACGGCTACTCGTAGAAGGCCTTATGTTTATCTTGACGCTTTACTTTACAATAAAAGTGAAGACCTCCAAAATGGAACTTTACAGGAGGATAAAACAGCTTAACCTGCAATGGAAGCTGATAGAACAAGGTTTCTAAGCAGTTTTGGGCCAAAAAGTCTTTAAGATCACCAACAACATCCATTTAGCTGAGTGTGTCCGAACATTTGACTGGTACTGTCCGTCTGCACATTTTAATGCACTGCTGCTGTTTATTTGCCTGGTGCAATCATGAAACACAATCAAATGCTGCTTTCAAACGTGCAGAAGTGTGTTTATTCCCTGTAGAGCTCAATTACTCCTGCTTACAAAACCAACAAAACGTAGCTTGACCAGGAGGTGTTCAAACTTTTGCATACGGCTGTATTCTTGTTTACAGCCCAGGACAGACGAAAGATATTGACCATTCAGCTTCCATGTTGCTTCCAGTCTATCATCACTGGCATATCCAAAACATTCAGCTTAATTTTGTGGTCTCTTAAATATGGCAGCTGGCCTTTACATTGTGTGAGAAACTATGGATGAATGGAACGATATAAACAATCCAAACTCTCACTAATATCATCAATACTAAAGAAAAGTGCTTTCCCCTTCTCCAATTCATTTCAAGCTTTTCATTTCAACAGCAATAAATAAGCAAGTAGCTCACTGTTCTCTTTCCAGCTCCCAGCAAAAAATAATCTCTTGGCAAGTCAGATCATCTTAAGCCTGGTCAGCATCAAGGTGTGAAATACAGGGGGTCCATAATTGGGAGTCCATAATTGGGAACCCATAATTAACCTCTTGAACCCCCCTGAATGACTCAAAATCAAACTGCTGGGGGTCCCTGAATGACGTTACAGTGTGTATCAGGGAGTAACAGACCTTCAAATACAGATTCACGGAAAGCTTGTGGTTTAGCTGCTTCACCCACAATCAGCAAGCTTTGGTCTTGCCTTAGGTTGGCACTGTTGCAGACTCAGTTGGTCCTTTACAGCCTATATATATAAAAGAGTGAACTAACCAAACCAAATACTGAAGACGAGATGATGTGTAAGATCTCAGTCTCAATGTGTGCCAGATGCTTTGCCAATCTAGAAAAGAGCATTTCCATAATACACCAAACAATTTATCGATAATGAAGCTAGTATACTGGGAGTTAGCAGCCCACCAATGCTTGAATGACCAGCCAACATGGGACCCCCTAAATACCAAGGGGAATTTCATACACTGGTCAATGTATCCACTATTTCATGTTGTTTTTTTTAGGGTGTGGCCAGTGTTGGGGGTGGGGTAACACTTTACATGAACCCTGCATTATATGTACATCTCATGGTAGATGTCATATGATGTCATGTAATAGGCTGATATGTTTATGGCATGCATGATCATGTCAGTTATGCAGCAGGGTTGATATGAAGTGACCAACCAAATGATCAACCAAAATGACCTGCCAATAGATCTTTTCACAGTGTAGAAATCACATAAGCCACAAAATATATGCAATTTTTCATTGAGCTCATCATGAGTAATATTGCTAGATGTATGAGGCCTTTACAAGACATTATTTTTTGCAGTGGAAGCAAACCCTTGGGGTCCCTCTGGAAAGACTGTGACTGTTACCATTGGAACTTCAGTCTTAGTTACTGAGCTCTGCCTCTTCTAATTCTAAGATGATTCGATATATCCAGACACGGGCCTGCAAGTCCAAGTACCTTCTTTATCACTGTGCAAATCCTGCATATCATCTAGACCAGTGGTCATCAATCTTGGACCTGGAGATCCACTTTCATACTGAGTTTAGTGTGCACCAAGCCGTTCAGAGTGGTTTACTGTGAAATGCTACGTTCTTCAAGTTCGTCCACAGTGGTGGTGATAGGAACCAGACGTCTGAGCAGTTTCAGGTTTGTAAAAGCTCCATAATAGAAAGCTTTGACACAGATCCTTCACTGTTTTACCCTCATCAACATTACATATACACTTTTCACTGGAGGTTTTGAGTAATAAATAAAACGGCTATATTTGCATTGCAGACATTGGTTCCCATCATCATCTTAAAGACCACCAGAGTCGGTAAGTGTCTTAAGAACACATTAAACCACTTCAATGACTTTGTTAACGTCATGCAAAAATGTTGAGTCCCCTTTGACCCCTTAAAAGCCCAGGAACCCAGCGGTGGGTCCACAGTGTAACTACACACTTCTATAACCTATGAATAGCCCAACCAGTTTGCATGGCAGTGCTTGTAGTTACTGAGTAATAAGTCTATTACACCGGATTTTAAGGGGTTAATGAGCTGGAACAGGTGTGTCAAGTTTTGACTGGAACTTGACTCTACAGGAAGGTAGATCTCCAGGACCAGGGCTGGTGACAAGTGATCTTGACTAATGAGAGGGATCAGAATACCTTACAGACGGCATTTTAGACTAATTCCTTCAATGGTGTCCTCAGCAGTCGAGTGGCTCCATCACCTCCATAACAACCGTCCGTGGTCCAGTGAGGATAAGGTGACTGATTGTCCGATAGTCCATCTCCAACGCATTTATGCCATTTACAGACACTACGAACTGACACACCTAAACAAGCACACACACACACACACACACACACACACATTCTCCAGATTCATATTCCTTGTTAAGATCTTAGGCTTCATGAACTTTGATCAAACTATGTTTAAGGAATGTCACAAAGGTCAGCTTGGTTTTAAACTCTAAGGGTGCAGCAGGCAGAGATATCGGATGCAATGTTCTGGAACATAGTATTGATGTTATCCGGAGCTATAGTGGCAGTAAAACTGCCTCCGTCACACTGGCCGTTATTTATAGGATACTTAATAGGATACACACAAAGGTCAAGTGAAATGATGACTTATTGTGCTGATGGTGTGAGCGGATTGTTATTTAGAAGAAGCAGCCCTGTATCACATGCGGACTCCGTGGAAGCTGTATAAAAGGTCACAGGAATGATCTGTGTCGAAAGTACCATGGAAGTATCTTATCATGGAAGTAACTTGAAACACGATGGCAACACCAACAACCCAATGACCCAAGTATTCTGAAGGGACTTCTACTTCCTCTTTACCAAGCTACATATCCCAGGCTGCAGGATTTCTCACCTTCATTCCAACAGCAGCTGCAGGCCCGCTGGGATCGACAGCCTGAATGTGACATGGACCACTGCCCCTCACGACAAACCCCCAGCCCACTGCATCACCAACAATCTACATACACACACACATACAGACATACAGTGCATCATGCTCAATTCAAATCAGTCAGTCAGTGATTCACAGTCCCCCAATATTGTCCATCAGCCAAGCCATGTTCGGTGTCGGAAGTTTGGCAATAGAGTTTTAAGGCTAATATTGCTAACAGCAATGGCAGTTTGGATCTCAGTAATTAGCACTGAGCAAACATTGTCTAACTGCATCTAACATGATTGCCTCAATTCATATGTTTCAAAAGTTCTCAAAGGTTTTGTGCCATCCCCCGCGACCTGCACTGCTTCTGAGGAGCCCAGGAGGCATGGCCATGCAAAAGAGCCAGGCAGAGAGGCTCATGGGAGGCGCATACTCCCTATAAAAGGGAGACAGAGGAACTTGTCTTCTGCATTTAACCCATCCGTGAAGTGAAACACCCACATACACACAAGTGTGCCCACACACTCTAGGGGCCAGTGAGCACACTTGCCCGGAGCGGTGGGCAGCCCGGGGAGCAATTAGGGGGTTAGGTGCCTTGCTCAAAGCCACTTCAGTCATTACTGTCAGTTCAGGGACTCGAACTGACTACCTTCCGGTTTCCAGGATGGTTCCCTAACATCCAGCCCACGACGGCCCCTTAGCTGAGTTGCAGTTTGTTGTGTTGGGGATTGGCCAAAATGAGGTGGGAGCAAAAGGCTCATGGTGACCTTCCCTGTGGGTTTTTCCTTGGTGTATATGGCTTTTCTACTGAGCGCTACTTCAGAGCATGGCACCTCCCGCTTATATTTAATTGCATAGTCACCACATTTGGTGTCAAAAGTCAGATAGCGCCCCCTAATGGGTGAGTGAAACGGTGGTTTAGGGAACTTCAAGGTATCGCCATAGTGGAGGCAGCACAGTCATGCTTAATGGTACAGATGGCACATTGAAGTTGGATAGGCTTGACAGTGTGGCGAGGCTCAACACTGGAGACAGCACAATGAAGCTCAGCTTGCAAAGCAAGGTCTCAACAGCAGAGAAGCTGGCTAAAGAGAAGCAGTGGATGCACTTTGGTGGTAAGTGCAGCATTGCACAGTGGAGGATGCAACCATGGACTTTGCAGTATGAATGACAGAAAGGCCATCAACTCGGGCTCATCAGCAAGGGCCGACATCCCGACTATTTAAGGTATAGATTAAATTAGAATTTTCAAGAAGCATTTACTTTAGACAACAGACATGTCTTGGCTGATTAATTCATTTTGTAGGAAGCAGATTTTTTTGACCCATTATAAAAAAATTCCTATTAGAAAAGTTCCAATCATGGATACACACATTTCAGTACCCCTAAAAATGGACAATGGGGTTGGGGAGATAATAGGGATGGATCGCTGCCTGAATGGCTTATTGGTGCCATCTACAGAGCAGAGTAAAAGTCATGGGATATCAGTATGTAAACTGATTATGAAGTGGTGTTGCCTAACGCCTAACGACGGTTTGGGAATGCCCACGCCTGTATAGGTTGTGAGGTGTTATCTTGTGAGTGAGGCTGAACACTGGCCAGCGAGCTCATGGCAAGGTTCGAACAAGGCATGGTAATGAAATGCCTTTATTGGGCTCATGTCGGGCGAATGTACAGGCAACACCATTCGAACAAGAACAAGTTCTGGACAACTTGGACCTGTTGGCATGATGCATTATCCTGCTGATACGTCCCATGGGTGCACATGAATGGTCACCATGTTGACCGCTGAGGTCCATGGCTTCACTATAGCTGGTAATGCTTTCTATGATGTCATGGAATGTCCTATCCATCTGGCCCCCATTATCATGCCTCCTTCGAACTCACACCACCTTGCCATGGGCATGCTGGCCAGTGTTCAGCCTCACCCACAAGATAACACCTCACAATTTCTAGTGGTGTGGGTTTTCACAAGCCGTCCCCTGAGGTAACACCCCTTCATAATCAATTTACATGCTGCTATCCCATGACTTTTGGTATGTCAGTGTATCTTCAGAAACAACATTTCCCAACTGAATGTCTTTTCAAAAAGCCCCATAATGGTTGAGCTAAACGGGTGTGGTGCAGTTAATGTAACCCTTAATGTGGTTCATTCACAAAGCCAAACGAACCACGATGAATATGACTCAGTTTGGGCATGTGGTGTATGTATACTCACTGTGAAGGTCCTCTTTATGTACTTTCCACCAGGTTTCTGCAGCTCCTCTGGACTCACCTGTCTCTTCAACACTGACACAGAAAGCAAACGCATGAACGCATATAACATAATCTACACACAATCTAAGCCCCACACATAATCTCAGTTTCTCTCAATATTACCCAGTGACCACAAAGCAGCAAAGATGCAAAACATAGACTTTTCATGCAGTTCAACAAGTTCAAGTGCCTTTGCTCATCTTCTCTTATTACCATAGCAACATCTTAGCAAAAAGGTGCAAAATAAAGCTTGTCCTGGGGGCTCTTGGGAGTCCCTGAAAGTAAATTTATTATAATGTTCTGTAGTTATTTTGGGTAAATTCATGCTCAAATACAAATTTAGGGAACGATCCTAGCTGCTTCACCCACAGTCGACAAGCTTCTGTCATAGGATTTCATGACCAACTAGTGATGCAGCACTGATTAGCCTCAGGGTGGCGGTGTAGCAGATTCGCTCACCCAGTTGGTCCTTCAAGGTCTAGCATCTGTAATTATACCCAGCATACCTCTGAAGAGCATATAATTCTTGTAAACTCTGTAATCTCAGTTAACGTGTGGAGGAGCGCATTACCATGCTAGAAAATTTCCGAGCGAAGAATCGTTCAACTAAAAGATTTGCTACCATTCAACGTAGCATGTATCGCTAGGGTCAGGGAGTGAGCAGCCAGCCAATGCCTGAGTAACCAACCAACTTGAAACCCTCTGGGGGTTATTTCACACAGCCCTGCCTCCCTACAGGAGGGTCAGTTTTAACAAAGTGTAGAACATACCACACAGTAAATTTTGAGAAACTTTTGAGTAATCTACCGCATCTGAATTAAAAACTTTTTATTCACACATTCCTCAAAAATGTATTATTGGCATTGTGTAATATTGTGTCAGTTTCATTGTACAGATGTTTGCTGTTCTATTAAATGTGTCAGTGAGTGTGTTAACATGCACCTAATAATCTGATTATAGATAAGATAAAGATGTCAAGATCTGATTATGAAATCTGACAAAGATCTGATTTCTCAGTGCATGTATACCCTTACTCTGATTTCTTTCAGGTCTCTCAGTGCATGTATACCCTTACTCTGATTTCTTTCAGGTGTCTCAGTGCATGTATACTCTTACTCTGATTTCTTTCAGATCTCTCAGTGCATGTATACTCTTACTCTGATTTCTTTCAGGTCTCTCAGTGCATGTATACTCTTACTCTGATTTCTTTCAGGTCTCTCAGTGCATGTATACCCTTACTCTGATTTCTTTCAGGTTTCTCAGTCTTAGTGTATGTGCAAAAACAGACATGGTACCAGAAAACACAGCACAGAGACTGTGAGATGGCAAAGAAACACTATTGGACCAACATTAAAACCAACTACATGCTTAACTTAAAGTCTTACAGATGATGTATGTTCATATTTTCTCGTTTACCAACTATTGCCTGACTTTCCCAGACTTTCCCATTATTTGTTTACCCAAGGGCATGTTAACATGATAATTTGAATACTGACACAATCCAATTTTCTGCCATTATTAGATTAGTCGTTCTAGTGACCCACTGTTGGTCAGATGGTTGTTCATTTATCAAGGGCATAACTTTGAACAGAAGTGTCAACTCAATTGCCACACACTGCCAGGTAACAACACAAACATAATAATGTAATTGCAGTCATTTTTCTTTTTTCATAATATTCCATCATCTTTTTTTTTTTTTTTACCTTAAAGGAAACTTCTGTTGTTATCATGATATGTTACATATTACAGTGGATGAAGTAAATTATTATTACTAGCAGTGGGGCTTAAAACACACAGACACGTACCTGATTTTGGATTACTCAGCACAGGAGAGTCATCTTGGAAACCATCACTCCTGCCACCATTACGACCCCTAGACACCAGCTTCTCCTGTTTGGATGGTCCAGCTGAGATTGGGAGTGGGGGTGGGTACAATTGATTACTGCTGGCCATGAATGACTCACTGTCTCAGAGATTAGAGAATTACCTTTAACAGCCGCTCTGTCCAAGGCCATCAAACAAAACATTAAAGGCCGTCTCGTTGCTGAACTCTGCACTGTTAGTTTCAGTATGATTCAGTGGAGCGCACAATAGCATGCCTTTTGTGTTCATCACTGTACCTATCAACAGGCTAATATTTATCCACGGCATGCAACCCTGCTCCCAAAGTTACATAATGGCTTTATCAGAAAGACCTTCACACACACACACACACACACACACACACACGCACACACACAGAGAGAACAAGAGAAGACACACAACGAGATGTATGTAGATATAATGAGAGATGAATGTACATATGATGAGAGGTGAATTTAGATATAACAAGAGATGTATGTACATATAATGAATACACTATCATTGCATTACAGTTGTGTCAGGATTTGTCCTGACAGTGCTGAAATATACATAAATGATAATGAAATACAGATATGACTATAAAATTCAGTACAATATTTTTTACTGCAATACAGACTCCACACTAGATAAGCCTGGCCAAAAAGTGGAGGGTACATGTATCTACAGGGTACATATGTTACCAAAATGTCCACTGCTATGAACAGCTATGAACCACTGAGTCCTTTTTCCATGCCACTGTATAGGCCTGCTAGCAAATGAGCACTTTTCACACAGAGGTGTGAACATTACAGTAAAGGAAAGCTAGCGGGGATGCATTAGAGTTATCATGCTAACTTGCTCCAGTACCCATTTTATTCATTATTAGCAATGCTGACATCTGTAGACCAACAAGACTAGTCTTGTTCCCAGATGTTCACTCCATATTGTAATGCTTCCCTGCTCTAACACCTCTGCTAGTTTATACATTCATTACAAAACTAGTAGAAGTATGGAGACCACAGGACTGAAACACTGGATTGCGCAGTGCAGCGGTCATCTAGAATCAGGATATGGCAGAGCTAAAGATTCAATTCAACCCAAAATGCTACCATTGCTAATGATGAATGAAGCCAAAAGGATCATGCTAACTTATACCCAGAAGCCAGCTAGCTTTGGGAAACAATGATAACTTTACAGGAGCAGGAAAAAAAAGGACTTTACTTTTAATGTAAGTCAATGGAACCAGACGTTTTTCCAAGTCATTTTGGGCTATTTCTTTTGGTCCATTTGTCATGAGATTTATACACTTTGTAAAGGGCGACAGGGTTTTTTAAATTATGTCAGAAACTGAGAATGGTTCCAACAGCATTGTTTTATTGAATTCCATGGGAGGTATTTATATGATATAATACAATATTGATTAGCATAAACTGATCCCAGTGCTAAACTCTCTAGCATTAAAAGTCCTGTGCAAATGTTTTAAGCACCTGCGTTAAATAACATTAAAAAGGCTGTTTATGTGGACCGTAAGCATTTATTGTAATGTTATGTAGTTACAAGCAAAGTCACAGTTATTTCCCAGAAATATGGTTTTAAATATTTGCTAAGACATTTTCACAGTACTGTAAAAACTCTTTGTGAGTGTGCACCTGCGTATGTGTGTGTGTGTGTGTGTGTGTGTGTGTGTGTATGTGTGTGTGTTTAGACTCACCTGTTGTGCGGGGTCCCATGCTGCTGTTCCCACAGCTACATCAACAGCAAGTGTAGAGTGTCAGAGATGTCTGAAGATTGTGTATGAGCAGGTCTGTGTCAGGTGTATAGGTGTGTGTGTGTGTGTGTGTGTGTGTGTGTGTGTGTGTAAATGTTTAAACTGAAAAGTAAACAATGTGGGCGGGGAAGGTGGTGGGTTGCCAGGCTCTGAAAGGATGAGATAAGCACTCACACTGCCTCTCTCTCTTTCTCTCTCTATCTCTCTCTCTCTCTCATACACACACACACACATACACACACTGGGTTTTTCCACTGCCATATGTATCGTGGTTCATACCTACTTAGAGATAAAAACAGCCCTGTGACGCATGAGAGCAACTTCAAAAAAACAAAAACAACTCTAAGAGCTCCTCAGGACTACTGTGATCAACATCATCATCATCATCATCATCATCATCACAGTCATTAACATTAGAATCATTACCAATCATTACCATAATTGCCAACCTGCCATTTTCGCCTTTACCATAATTACCATAACTGTCATCTTCATCACCACTGCCATTACGTCATTACCATAACTGTCATCATTATCACCATTACCATCATCAGCATAACTGTCATCATTGTCATCATTACCATCATCGGCATAACTGTCATCATGACCATTACCATCATCAGCATAACTGTCATCATCACCATTACCATCATCAGCATAACTGTCATCATCATCACCATTACCATCATCAGCATAACTGTCATCATCATCACCATTACATCATTACCATAACTGTCATCATTATCACCATTACCATCATCAGCATAACTGTCATTGTCATCACCATTACATCATTACCATAACTGTCATCATTATCACCATTACCATCATCATCATAACTGTCATCATTATCACCATTATCGTCATCAGCATAGCTGTCATCATCATCACCATTACCATCATCAGCATAACTGTCATCATCACCATTACCATCATCAGCATAACTGTCATTGTCATCACCATTACATCATTACCATAACTGTCATCATATCACCATTACCATCATCATCATAACTGTCATCATTATCACCATTACCATCGTCAGCATAACTGTCATCATTATCACCATTGCCATCATTAGCATAACTGTCACTATCATCACCATTATGTCATTACCATAATTGTCATCGTCATCACCATTACCATCATCAGCATAACTGTCATTGTCATCACCATTACATCATTACCATAACTGTCATCATCACCATTGCCATCATCATCATCATAACTGTCATCATTATCACCATTACCATCGTCAGCATAACTGTCATCATCACCATTGCCATCATTAGCATAACTGTCACTATCATCACCATTATGTCATTACCATAACTGTCATCATCATCACCATTACCATCATCAGCATAACTGTCATTGTCATCACCATTACATCATTACCATAACTGTCATCATATCACCACCATTACCATCATCATCATAACTGTCATCATTATCACCATTACCATTATCAGCATAACTGTCATCATCATCACCATTACCATCATTACCATAACTGTCATCATTATCACCATTACGTCATTACCATAACTGTCATCATCGTCATTACTTCAACTGTCATCATCATCACCATTACCGTCATCAGCATACCCGTCATCATTATCACCATTACGTTGTTACCATAACTATCATCATCACATTATCTTCACCATAATTGTCATCACCATTACATCATTACTGCCATCTTCATCATCATTGCGTCAGTACATCTTTACCATAACTGTCATCATCATCACCATTACCGTCATCACCATAACTGTCATCTTCATCATCTTTACCATCATCACCATAACTGTCATCATCACCATTACTGGCATCACCATAACTTTCATCATTATCACCGTTATGTCATTACCATAACTGTGATCTTTTTCATCACCATCATCATCTTAATACTGTTCTTCATCATCATTTTCCTGCTCTTTATTTTCCTCCCACTCATCGTCACCATCAACATCACCATTACATCGTCATCATGACATCACTCTCCCACCCCATCATCTATGTTCCAACCAAACATTGTATCTGTAAAATGGTAACTTCACAGGAGGAGAAAAGGAAGTAAATGATGTGGATCATCATCTTTATCATCTCTGCCAGAGACGCTGAGAATCTTGTAGCCTGAGCTCTATTTCTGGTTGCTTTTCACTGAGAATTTATACAGGAATGTAAAGCGTCTTTTACTGCGTTACAATCTTTTCCTGACAGAGCTGGAGGAGAATGTGAGTCGTGTAAGGATGTTCCAGGGTCATGTTGCCACATGCTGCAGTTGCAGCCGTCAATATAAGTCAAAAGATAAGAACAGCAGCAGTGAGAGAGAGAGAGAGAGATCTACAATGGGTGTATGATTACGTTTTCCCCTCCATTTATGTCTACAAACTTCCCGTTCTGGAAACTGCGCTGTCATAGATACCCTGTTATTGTGATTGCTTTCACACGACTGACCAATCTACAGAGTATTTCATCCACTGAAGTCAGATTGTCCATATCTGGATAAACTGCTCAGGTCGTCACTGAGTGCTTTGTTGGCATGTGTGGTTTGCTGAGCAACATCTCCAGTACAAATACATCTGAACTACAATCAGGCTGTTGACTTTCGGCTAACAAACAAAACAGCCCCAGTTATGCGTACATGCCTTGTCGGACAACTTTGACTCAGTCAGCCACAGCATGTTTGGTGTCTGAAGTTTGTTTCATTTAGCAAGGCTAGTCAACAAACAATGGACCACCCTCCAGTTAGCATTAACTTGCTTCAAAGTGTATCAAGATGTTGAGTCACATCAAACAAACATGCTCAGATGTTCATCCATACAAACGGGCAAAATTATGACATAAGCACCACCACATGTTTAGACACAACCAACTAAATGGATTTTTATTTTTCAAGCTGCCCTTTCAGTTTAGTGAATATTCATGATGGACAGACCAATAGAATAGGTCCAAAATTGCTTAGATAAAAGACTAAAAAGACTAATAAATATGTTCTATCAGCCTCCACTGCAGGTTAAGAAAGCTGTTTTATCCTCCTGTAAAGTTCCATTTTCGACGTTTTTAAGGTGGACTGCATTATTTCTTGAGAGCTATTGTATAGTTTGACGTCTTGCATTTACCTCAAAATAAGAAGAACCTTCTATAAGCAGCCTTGTCTGAACTTTTGGCTGGCAGTATATCTTAAAACAGTAATAGTAGCAGTAATCAAATCTTTATTAGTCTGATATTCATAAATAACACTATGCTGTTTAGTGTCTGAAACCACATAAGCAAGTCGATTAGAGTTTACTTAACAGCGAGATTATCTACCAAGCTTTATTAGGCAACCTGGTGGTTATAAGCAGGCATTACCTGTTAGCTACATTGGTCTCATAAATCCAAGCCAAACTGAAGAAGCTAAGCTCAGACACCACACATACCTTGGCTGAGTGAATATGTTTGGGATCAGACAAAAATGGTCCAAATGAGATCTTCCCCTGAACTGCCTCTTTAGCACTGTGTTGAATGAAGGTCTGCATTCCCATCAACCTCCTCTAGAGGGGGTAGCTCCATCACTAAGTAAGGAGCCCCTCAGTCTTGATGAACTGAAACAGGGGTTGAGAATTGGTAAGGTGTTGAATACTAGGTCCAAAACCACATTCCCATAGAAATGTATTCCTGTTGGGCCAAGACTTTACTATGGAGGTCTTGGGGGGCATACTCCCACATGTGAAATAAAAGAAAGCCTCTAAATATACTTCAATCAAGATTTTTGAAGAGTAGCGACTCTTGTTTGATATTCTAGTAGATATACTCTGGATTATGATCTCATTTGACTTACAAGCAAGACAAAGGTTACAGTCTAAGGGACTGAAGTGAAGCAGCACCATTATGCTGTATTATACATTATACATATATATTATTATACGTTATATTGTAAATGCTAATTTAATTTTATTTCTATTCCAATAAACATGAGATTCTATTTGAATAGGCAGCATTGTGCTCCAAATTCAAGACTGTTATTGAATGGTACACAAGAGGGCGGTTAGTTAGGTCTTCTGAAAAATGAATGCGCTGCTAAAAATAGTGGTGTTCGGGTCACTTTCCGATAGAACTCCAAACTGAATCAAGAAAGCAAACATTCACAGATGAGTGTAGCTTCCACCAGAAATGGGTATGAGCTGCTGGAAATATCTCCCTTTACTGACTAACTAACTGACCCCATTTAAACAGTCAGTCTAGACATTTTGGTTCCGACTGAGTACTGTAGTGACCTGTGGCTGACCTCTAGAAGCTCGTGAGTGCAGGAAGATCATGGGTGGCCCTCCAAGAAAGGGAGGTTGGAGGAATGGGTTTAGTTAGGGTTGTTCTGTGTGTCTGGGGGTGGTTACCATCAGGGTGAATGAAGCCTATGGGTGGTGGAGACATCCTGAGTTGGTTCAGGTGTGTGAGTATGTGCCTTTCTGCTGGTGTTGAATAAAAGAGCACTACTCGTAGCAAAATCTTGGCACCTCTTGTGTCTTATGCTATACCAACCAAACAGTGGTGTCAGTAGTGGGGTAGCAATCCCTACTGGTCTGAGGTGGAACTGCACTACAAAAGACTGTTAAGGCAGGTGGAGAGAGAGGCAAGTAGAGTTCCAGTGACATGCCGAGGCATGCCAAACCCATCCTTCATTGCAGCGAGAAAGGGTTTGGGAATGGCCATAATGGTGCTGGGTGGTCGTTTCTCCACTGATGCCGTGTTCAGTAAGAGAGCATCCTCTTGTTTGGTATCCTGGGCTTCTCTTCTTCTCTGTTGATGCTGAAATCTGGTATTGGATGATGGCTAGAGCGCCATAGCCCTACTAATTGACTACCTGGCGCTGAGCCTGGTTTAGGTTAATTGTCTGTTGGGCCAAATCATATGACCAAAGCATTGGGTCCAAAGCAATCCTAAAAGCAATAACCTCATTTAAAAGTAGAGCTGTGCTATATTAACACTGTGGACGGCTCGAGCTGCCATGTTGATATGATGTCATATGCTGATCTTGGAGTTGGAGACAATAGCTTCCTGCTGTTCCGGCATAGGAAATTCCGGAGGGTGATTTCTTTGGCATGCCTTAGACACTAAGCTAGGTTTCTGAAAAATCAGAGTTAGACGCTTGTCAAGTTGTCAATTGTAGCTCCCCTATACACACTATACTACTGAATGCACTTACGATGGCGATATCAATCTGTTGTGTCCCTGGCAATTGTCTCGCAACTGATGGTCTTTATTCCACATAAACACACCATATGAACCAGCCACACAATTCACAGTTCCTCATTTCCTAAATCCACTCAGAGCATGCTCTCCTTACTCAGAAGGTACCACCTTAATCATGTAAAATTTCTGAATGAATCTAACCATCTATTAAAATTGGCATATACATCAACAATTCCCCAAAACTAACATTAATATTATCATTTTTAATAATTGACACAGTTTACATTAGCTTGCTTTAAGAAGAAGCCATTAAGGAAATGTACCTTACAAACAATAGACTGATAACATGTGCCAAAAGGTCTGTCACCTTCAATTTACCATGTTCACCTTCAGCAGAGCGCTAGTACATCATCTGTTTTACCACAATCCCTTTGGTGGGTTGATAGTTCTTCCCATTATGGCTCCCACCTTTTCCTTAAGCAACCAACTAGGTCAGTTCCTGCTCACCTGTCCAGTAATAATCAAGTCAAGTTCATTTACATAGCAGCTTTTACAACAGATGTTGTCACAAAGCAGCTTTACAGAGAATCCAGACCCAAACCCCCCAATGAGCAGGCCAAGTACGACTCTCAGAGTGAGAGAAAGAAACCTTGAGAGGGACCAAGACTCAGAAGGGAAACCCGTCCTCTTTGGGTCAACACCGGATAGCAAGACAAGCACATAACAGTACTGAATAGGATAACGATAACTGTTAGTGTGAGAGTGACAGTGGGAAACAGACCTGGAAGTCTGAATGAAACTCAATTGCTGTTACCAGTGAAACCAGGGACCACTGTAAGGAGCTTATCACAGTACAAACCATGAACATCAACTGCTGCTCAAAGGCATGTCAAATGAAAAAGTCCCTACAGCTAAAAATTATCAGTTTGACCTTCATATAACTCCACAATTAATCATCTCCATTAGTTACACAGCCAGAAGGATTTGCCCCAGTTTGCATCCCTGGTAAGACTACAGCGTCGAGGCAGCGGTGCGGTATGTTTGGCCAAGCTTAAACTAGATGTTAAAACCTTTAGAATGTAAAAAGTGTTCCTGCTAGCCTCCACACATCTGGCCTGTACTGTGTGTATGTGGGGAAAGCAGGGCCTCAGCAAAGTCCTTTGGCCTGTTTGTCTCTAGGAGGATACCTCACAGCTGTGGCAGACATCTGCAGGTCTTTACACGTGAGAAATGTGCTGCCTGTGCACTTTTAGGAAGCAAATGTTTGCGTATCTGTGGTCAAAGTTCAGCAGAGCGCTCAAATCTTCTCCTGCTCAAACACTGAGAGTGCGTTAGAGCACTGGACTCTCCAGGAACTCCATATAGGTGGAACAAACACACCAACCTGTTCATCCGACCCCTTGTGATCTTCTAAACCGGCGGTGTCGAGCTCCAGCTAAGGAGGACCACAGGTCCGTAGAGCCCCTCTGTAAACACACCTGATTCAGCTCTTCAGATGGTTACGGAGGCCTTGGCGAGCTGAATTCAGAGAGTAGGAAGACTAAGAAAACAGCTTATTAGATCAATACGTGTTGGGAAAACGTCTTTGGTTAAACCAGGTGTCAATAACAATGTTGGGTAATCTGTGCAAGGCGGGGACTCTCTGGGACAGCTCAATACCTCTACTTTTACACATACCTTTATTTACATAGCAAACTTACTTTTATGAAAAAGTGTATTCCCGGGCCACGTCACCACATCACGACGAGTTCCACAACTGCACATACTTAAATTTTTAACTTCGTATAAAGAAAATACTAATAACAACACTTATTAACTAGTTTTAACATATTCCTGCAATACAGGTATTAGATTTGGGCACAAACAAACACATTTTGTCTTAAGATAAATGAATGAATGAATGAATGAATGAATTAATGAATGAATGAATTAATTAATGAAAATATGAATGATTAAATGAATGAATGAATAAACAAACTAACAAACAAATAAATAAATGAAAAAATGAATGAATAAATGAAAGAAAATATGAATAATTAAATGAATGAATAAACAAACAAACAAACAAATAAACAAATAAATAAATGAAAAAAATGAATGTATAAATCTTGTCATTGTCAAAACGGTAACTTTAAAGGAAAAGGGAAAAAATGGAAATTTTGAAAAAATGGAAATAGTAATTATAAAATTAAGTCATTTTGGATTATTTCTATTTGTCCATTTACCCTGAAGTTTGAACACAAGCCAAAAGGCATCAAGGCGTTTCAAATAACAAAAATAAAAGAAAAATATTTTTCTGTATATAATTTTCTACATATATAATATACATTTTTAAGGAAATTCATTTAAAAAGCATAAAAGCGAGCTACACATCTGGGCTACAAATGAAAACGTAAACTTTGAGCACCTACAGTTTGTGAGTTCAACTGTTACAACTTCCCGACTAGCAGGGAACATTCCCAGAAGTTTGGTTAAAGTTAACTACAAATAAAGTTTTAAAGGAAACGTTTTAATCTAACGTTTAAAGAATGTTTTAAAGATGTCTACCATGTCAGATAAGGTACCTATAAGGTTAAAGGTTAACTGAGACATAACCTTTTAACTGCAACGTTCAGAGGATGTTTTGAGGATGCTGTCAGGGGCACAGATTATGTTACATGATAACAAAAGAAGAACGTTCTCAGTGTAACATTCGGACAACGTTTTATGGATGTTACTGAGACCTGAGATAGGTAGACAGAATGGTTTTAGAGAACGTTCTCCTACATTTAGAAAGAACATTCTGGGAACCAAAAGAAAAGGTCCCGCAGAAAACATCAATGGAACGTTATACTGCGTATTCTCAGAACGTTTTTAGAACACATTAGTTCTAGCTGGGTTGCCTCCCACAGACGGAGTTCACTCTAGCTACTGAGCTGCTAGTTGTATAAGTCAACTCATAAAGTCATAACAAGTCTAATAAACTGACTCAAATATGTTAAATGCAAAGCACTTCGGTTTTAACATGAGTATTCTGCTTTCCATCCTAAATACACACAAGAATATAAGATTTGTGAAATCTCAGCTATAATACAGTAGAACAACAGATATCCGCACACTAAAATGTTTTATTGACACAAAGTCTGTATTATATTTCTGATGAATTTTGATTTTTTTTACTTATTCAAAAATTTGGCCAACCTGTTTAAATTACACTGCTTGTTGATGTTCTACAGAGAACACACATCTGCACATGTTAATACTGTTTATTTGCTGAGTTTAACATATTGAAAAAAATAAAACCTGAAATGTGGCCTGTGTGAGTTATGGCACATTTTACATTTTATGTTTATTTTTTCACAATATTAAACGTAGCAGATATGTAGAAACTGTGCACTAAATATGCAGGAATGGAAATGGCTGATGAAAACTGATTGTTTCTTGTAGAGGATGTGTTAACCCGCTCAGGCTGATGAAGATTAACTCCGGAGGAACGCTGCATGCTAAAGACTTACTTTCATTATTTCCTGGAAGAGAGGTGTTGCTCTGTTTAGTAAGGGCTCCGGTGTGATCACATCCCTTTAGAAATTATTGAACTTTTTGGAGATTTTGTGAAATAAATCTGTAATGACAAATTCAACCCTGAATATTATCTGCTCTTATTTTTTCATTTCTTCCGTGTTGAAAAGAGTTATTGTGGTTGGTATTTTTGTTAGATGTACACTGATGCCTTGGGTTGAGTAGGTCAACCAATCAGAGGCTGTGCTTCTGACTTATCAACCAATCAGAGGCTGTGCTTCTGACTTATCAGCTAATCAGAGGCTGTGATGCTGATTTGGTGTGGCTCAGCGGTTAACACCGCTAACACCCCATTGTGGGAGATGGGGGTTTGAATCCCAGTCTAGGTAGCAAATGCTGAGCTACACTAATAAGAGTGCTTGGGCAAGACTCCTAACACTGCACTGGCCTATCTGTAAAACGAATAACCTTGTAAGTCACTCTGGATAAGAGTGTCAGCTAAATGCCTAAAATGTAAATTTGTTTTCTGACCTGGTGACCAATCAGAGGCTGTGATCCTGACTTGGTGACCAATCAGAGGCTGTGTTCCTGACTTGTTGACCAATCCAGAGGCTTTATTTCTGTCTTGGTGACCAATCAGAGGATGTATTCCTGACATGGTGACAAATCAGAGGCTGTGTTCCTGACTTGTTGACCATTCAGAGGCTGTGTTTCTGTCTTGGTGACCAATCAGAGGCTTTATTTCTGACTTGGTAACAAATCAGAGGCTGTGTTCCTGACTTGGTGACCAATCAGAGACTTTATATCTGACTTGGTGACAAATCAGAGGCTGTGATCCTGACTTGGTGACCAATCAGAAGCCGTGTTCCTGACTTGTTGACCATTCAGGGGCTCTATTTCTGACTTGGTGAGCAATAAGAGGCAGTGTTTCTAACTTGTCAACCGAAATCTTCTGAATCAAAAATCATCTATAAAACAAACATTTTCTGTGGTTGAATGAATGTACTTTTCCTGGATTTCACGTGGAGCTCTCTGACATGACCTGCCCAACAGAGTTGGCATGGAGTAAACGCAAGTCAATCTATCTTTCATTATGCATGCATGCCAGGGGAACAAATTCACGACCGGTGGGATCAATAGTGTCTGGCTCTACAGCAGTACAATTAACCACTACTGATGTTTAATCTGACAGAAACAGAACATTCCTGTCCTCTGGCGTTCCTGAACACACCTGCAGAAAACAATACAGGCATTATTATTATATAGCTAAGCTCCAAGTCTAATCAAGTGAGCCACAGCGAGAAACGTGTATTACCCAGTCCTGAGGCGAGTGGGTGTTAAGCACAGCACATAGCAGGGCCTCGAGCAGGGGTGGGAAGTGTGTGTGCGGATGGGATGATCTGAGCTGGGCTGACTGCCAATCTGAAAGAAAAGGAGATTCTGTGATTTAAGTGTCAAACATGAGAGAGCAAATATCTTCTGTATCTGTCAATCAGTATTTCATAAATCTGTTCCTTTCAAAGAGACAGCCCCGTTACTCCTTCATGCAAGTGATGGCATGCTACCTGCCTAAAAATACCAGGGTAATACTTACACATTTGGAAACAACTGTGGTTTCAAAGGTTAGGTAGTAGTAGCTTTAAACTTTGTATGTGCTTCATAAATCAAGAAGATCACTAGGAAACTGATCGGGTAGAAGTGGCTAAAATAAGAACCTCTTATGCTGCCCAAAGCTGAAACCAGGGGTCAGAAGATCTCAGTTATGCCTCAGTCCAGACAGAAGACACTTACAGAAGCATTATGTAACCTTTGGGGATTTGGAGACCTCTCTAGTGAAAATGTGTAATTACACACATGTTCTTTGGAGCCCTTCCCTGAGGGGATGAATCTGTTGGTTGTAAGTAGCATTCCTATAGGGCTGTGGGAGTCCAGGAGGCATGGCCATCTGGAGAGTGGCTCCTGGGAGGCACTGCACTCATGTTATTAGAGACTTTGATGTTGTTTAACGCTGTTGATGTTAGTGTAAAGATGTGCAAATGCATTAACTGTGTTATTCTGTGTCAGGTCGTTGGGTAGTTGTGTGGGTTCAGTATGTAACGTGGATGGAAAAAGCATAGTTAGAAGAGATTGTGTCAGCTAGCGCCGAGCAGTGGTTCTCCACTGCTGCTGTATTCTGTAAAGAGCATTTACCTTGAAGGTGCAATGTTCCTTCTGTCTTACTCCAAACCAACGCTACACTGGTGTCAGAAGTGGGATGGAGCCCCCCAGTGCTCTGGAGTGGAATGCCGCTTCAAAAGACTTCAAACTCTCCAACACACTAAATTTATATATGCAATTTGTGCGTTTTCATAATAAATCAGCTCGGCCATTATGCCAAAGTTTTCCCAACAGAATGAGTACCAACTTATTTATGCAATATGTTATTTATGTGATTCAGACGGAAATGAGTAATCATGGGGAGCACATCTATTTCATCACGACCCAGTGCTTTTCTCATACTGTATGTCTGTATGCCTTCTGTCTGAAACACTCTGTTAAAGCTCCTGTGTCTTTAAGCCCCGCCTCCCAATGAGCCCAGTGTGTTCTGACTGGTCAGCTCACCTTTCATGTTCCGATTGATCAAACACCAGAGCAGTTCTGCCTCTACACGACCTCCAGTAGTTGCTGTGTGTTGTGTGAGGGTGTGCTAAGCTTGCCAGTGGGTGGGCAACGAGGATTGTGTTACGAGATGACTTCACCTTGTTACAGAGGAAACGGCTAGAATTCCAAGATTTGCTTCAGGCAGCTGAGAAAAGTGGTTTCTGTGAAAGAGAGTTTCTCCCTCTGCCGTGAACTTTAGGCTTTATAACTCTGCAGACCTTTTATATGCACTAAATGCTACAACACACCACAGGAAAGGAAAACAAATGAATGTTTCAGACCAAAAGCTACTAAACAGTGTCTCAGACATGAGGAAGCGAATTCACAGCCACTTCATGAACTTTCGTAGATGGTTCCCATCAGCTCCACTATAAACCAATTCTTGGTAAGTATCACTGGAATGGACCATTTCACCTCAAACCTTCATGTTCCTGCTCATATTAAGCAATATATGATTCACTATGAGCGGCACGGCGGTGCAGTGGGTACAGCAAGGAGCCTGGGTTCGGTTCCAGGGGTTCTTTCTGTGTGTGGTTTGCATGTTCTCCCCGTGTCTGTATGGGTTTCCTCCGGGTGCTCTGGTTTCCTCCCACAGTCCAAAGACATGCAGTCAGGTGAACTGGAGACGCTAAATTGCCCCTCTATGTGTATGTGTGTGTGTGTTTGTGTCAATGTGTATATGTGTCTTCCCTGTGATAGACTGGTGGCATGTCCAAGGTCTTTCCTGCCTCCCGCCTATGGAACACTGGGATAGGCTCCAGCAGCCCCCACAACCCAGAAGGATAAGGTGGTTTAGAAGATGAGTGAGTGAGAGGGTGTGATTCACGGTATCATATCACAAAATGCTCATTTCCTGGAATCTTCCACTAGAGGTTGCCCATCTCTGAAACGTCTCCAGAATACCTCCCAAAGCAAGTGACCTATGATAAAAACAGCAGTGGCCGATGATCGTACGTTTCACCTTCCCCTCACACCACCTCCACCCATTATCAAGAGAATACATTTATTTAGTGCAGAGACCCTCCCTGATACTGTGTTTCACTGGAAATACGCCACGGTACGGAAGTCACGGTGCTGTGATTTCATGTTGACTGTAAAGCTGCTGCTTCTGTTTCTATGGAATATACCACCTTGGGCAAGTTCGTGTGAAGCAAATGACACCACTGTGTATTTGACCCTGTCACACTGTTTACTGACGTTAAGTAACTCAGTCAAATCAGAGTAAGCAGCTCTGGGAGTATTGCTGCTGCATGTGTCTGTGTGCAGGTGTGTGTGTGGGCGTGTGTGTACTTGGCGTGTTTACAGGAACAGGTCTGGGGTTGTATCAGCGTGCATGTGTAAGACAGGCTTGAGTAAGCGCTCCAATCTCTGTGCTCTGCTGCATCTCTGAGTAAACAGGACAGAGATATAGCCCACACATAGCAGTGACTGGACTGAAGGCCTTTGCCTGAAGACCTTCTGCCTATTGTTACAAGGTTTGGTGTGATTTCAATGGCTAATACAACCCCAGAGCAGGAAGAGTTGGGACAGTATGGAAATACATTCACTTTGACTTTCTATTCTATGGTAATATGCATATTCATTCATACAGTTCAGGCCGGCTACACATTCCAAAAAGGCTGGGACGTTAAAGCTTTGTAACGTTGCCATTCCTTCCCACAACACTTGAAAGATGTTTTAGCACCATGGATACTGAGTGATGACGCGTTTCAGGTGTTATTTTGCCCCATTCTTCCTGCAAACACGTCCTAAGGTGTGCAATGATAAGCCATCGCCATTGTTGCATTCTTCATTTCAAAGTTCTCCACACGTTCTCTATTGGGGACAGGTCAGGGCTGAAGACAGGCCAGTCCAGTTCCTGTGCCCTCTTCCTCCGCAGCCATGCCTTTGTACTGTGTACAGCATGTAGTTTGGTTTTGTCTTGTTGAAAAAATGCAGGACGTCCCTGGAAAAGATGTCTTCTTGAAGGTAGCATAGGTTGCTGTAAGATCTCAATGTACTGTTTCAGCTTGGTGACAGACCCTGGCTTTTGGACTAGTTGGCTTTGCTGGCTTTTGGACTTTTGACAGTCTAGATGGACTCAGTGCACGGCATCCATCTGCTTCCAAAATAGATCTGGAATTACAAATCGTCCGACTGCAATACACATTTCCACTGTGTGATCGTCTATCCCAGATGCCTTCGAGCCCAGAGAAGTTAACGCCGCTTCCGGGTTAAGATAAGGCTTTATAAAGCGTTAAGAGGTGTTTGGGAATGTAACTTGGTGTTGTAGCGCTTGATAAAGATTTGCCAAAGTCACCCCTTGTCCATGTGGTTATCTCAGCTGTTACTGACTGCCGGTTCTTGATGCAGTGCTGTCAGAACGATTGGAGATCATGGGTGTTTAGCTTAGGCTTGCGCTCTTTACACACTAAAATTCCTCCCAATTTCTGGAATAGTTTATTATAATTTATTATGCACTGTAGAGAGAGACATGCAAATCCCTTCCAATCTTTCTTTGAGGAACATTGTTTTTTAATCATTTCAAACATTTTCTCATTGTCACGTTTCCGGGTTTCCCCCTCTGCCTCGGACCTCCCGAACTCCATCTCCCAGAGTCCATCACCTGATGACATCATAGTCACATGTTTGCAACCCTCCAATCACGTCCCGTTTTCATGTTCTTCATCTCCCGATTTCCAATCGCACGCACCTGTTCATGATTACCTCTGTTTGCTTATATACCCTTTGGTTTGTTTAGCTTGTTGTGAAGTATTGCCAAGTCTGTTGCATACTGAGTGGTCTCTCTTGCTAGCTCTGGTTTCTGACTGCTCTTTGCATTTTTGGTTTACTCTCCTGGATTCTCCCTGAGGTTTGTTTGATCTTCTGGTTTTTGACGTCTGCCTGTCCTACTGATTGCCTGGCTGTTGCTGTTGAGCCTAACTGTTGACTTGTTTAATAAAACCCATTCTGCTTTTAGCTCAGCACGTGTCGATTAAGTTTGTTGATTCTGACACTCATGCATTTGTTGACAAACTGAAAGTCCTCTGTCCATCTTTGCTCCTCAAACACTTGTGATTACGATCACCTGTTGACATCACCTGTCGTGTTTGTGTAACATGTAGGGGAAGGCAATCCTGAAATTGGGCTACAACAACAGCACACTCGCCGACAACAAAGTAGACAGCAGTTGTGTCGTGCCTGCTTTTTCTCTATAGGAAAAATGAACAGTGCTTTATTGAAACCACAGTCGCTCTTACAGGGAGTAGTTCCAAACCTGATACCTTTGGTCATTTGAATCACAGGTTTGGTAAAGAGCGCAACTACAAATAGTGCTATATGAGCTACAAACATGCTGCCTGAAATTGCTGCCTGAAATTGAAATGACATGCACACAGTAGGTCATCTATTAAACTTCAACAAACTGTGGCCTAAATCTGCCAAGGCATCTCAACTACCACACTTGACAAAGCTTGCTGCTTTGCGTGGGGTGTTTTGGTGAGGTTTCCAGTCAGTTATGATGTCAGTTCAATGTGCAGCTGTGTTGGCTTGCATGTAGCAATATTTGTATTTAGCCCCCATAACGACCTTGTCATTCTGAGGTTATAGCGACATTTGGAAGAGAAGGGTCCATACACTATATGGACAAAGCTACACTATATGGTTGTGGAACTATAAGGTATTGGAACACACCTCATAATCATTGAATTGTATTGTTTTATTCTGTCCCATTGCCACAGATGTATGAAATCAAGCACGTAGCCTTGCAGTACATAGCCATGCAAACATTGTGGAAGATCTAAAGAGGTCTAAAGAGCTCAATAAAGAGCAGAAAGTTGAGTGGTAGCATTTAGTAACCACAGCAACTCAGCGGTGGTATTAAATGCTACCACTTCTCAATAATACAAAGTGTCAGACCATGTAAGGCTAGCGAATGGGGGCACATAGTGCGTAAAAGCAGCCAGTGCTCTGCTGACTTAGTAACTGCAGAGTTCCAGACCTCCTCTGGCATTAAAACTGTGCACCAGGAGCTTTGTGGCATTGGTTTCCATACCCGAGCAGTTTCATGCAAGCTTTACATCATCAAGCACAATACCAAGCGTCAGATGGAGTGGTGTAAAGCGCCACCACTGGACTCTGGAGCAGTACAAACATGTTCTGTGGGGTAACAAATCACGCACACTATCTGGGGGTCATTATGGACAATTTCATGCTCCCAACTTTGTGGGAACAGTTTGGGGAAGACCCTTTTCTGTGTCCCAGTGTACAAAGCAAGGTCCATAAATGCATGGTTGGGTGAGTTGGGGAAGAACTTGACTGGCCCACACAGAGTCCTGATCTCAACCCCATTGAACACCTCAGGAATGAGAACAGAAACTCCTTCACATGGCCACAGTCCTCTCGTCATACATTGGTGTCTGACTTCACAAATGCTCTGGATGAATGGGCGGGGTTTCCTACAGACAAACATTTTCCAGAAAGCCTTCCTAGAAGAGTGGAAGCATTTATAGCTGCAAAAGAGGGACCAACTCCATATTAATGCCTACAGGTTTAGAAAGCCATGAATATGAAATATGTAGGTGTCCCAATACTTTTGTCCATACATTGACAAAGCAAAAGTCATGGGATAACAGCATCTGGCTGTGATTGTCCATGCAAACCAACAAGCAGCTCTGGCAGGAATCACATCCACGTGACATGAATCCAACCCAAAAGTGCCCCCAATATTTATATTTATTTATTTAAGTGCAATAAATGCATTTTGGAAGAAACAGCATATTTAAAATGCAACTCACAAATATAAAAGCTCATGTCCATGTATTATTTTTTCCCATGGGGCAAAGCGTCTGTTTATTTAGTACCAAGCTCCTGTTCCTGTTAGTTCTGTCTTTCTCTCCTCAACCGGGATCGACCTGAGGAGGATGGGTTCCCCCCTCGAGCCTGGTTTCTTCCGATGTTTCTTCCTTACTCCAGGGAGTTTTTCCTCACCACTGTTGTTGCCTCTGGCTTGCTCATGGGGGGTTTGGACCCGGATTTCCTTTCCTACCACTGTACATGGACTCTGTGTTTTTCTTTTCTTTTATAGAAACTGCTTTCCTGTGAAGTTGCTTTGAGACAACGTTAGTTGTAAAAAGCGCTATACTAATAAATATTGATTGACTGATTGATACTGTGCTATCATGCTTTTTAATATTCTATACTGACTTAGTATTGGTATCGGGATACTAGCTTTGATACTGTTTGGTATTTGATGGAAAACAAAACGAGTTGTGTTGCCTTCGTAGCTACTATACAGCTGCAGTGCATGAGCACAATCAATTTAATTTGCCATGTTAATTTGTTGTGGTTGGTTAAACTTAACGTGAAGTAAGGTCTGTTTATTTGAAGTTTCCCAGTCAGCCGTGCTGGTCTGCTAAAGCTATTTGATCAGTGTTCCAGGCTGAGGTTAAAACTGACCGTAAGGCTAGTGTGTTTGCTTGTACTTGGTGTCGTAAAGGTCAGGAAAGGTAGGTAGACCAATTGATCTGATTTGGGAAGGAATTTTATTAGTATTACACAGTCACGTTAGGCATTCTGTAACTAAACTAAGCTAACCTAACTAAAAAGCCAATAGTAGTACAAATAGTCCCTTTAGCAATGAACATAAAAGAACATAAACATTGCTGTGTTGTAGTTTGCATCCTTTAGCAGGGGGTTATTGATTCAGTTGAGAATGTGAATTCAAAGCACCTTTTCTTGGGCGTACTAATGTAGCTGAATAACTGCCGGTCTGTATCGTACTCCTGCCCATTTCAGCTGATCTCTGTGAACATTAGTGCTGTATTAAATTGCTTCTTATTGCCGAAGTGAGTTGGAGAAAAATTAATATTTCTGTTGTCTTGTACTAATCCACGGCTGATCTGTTTCTTCTTATTGATGAGCGCCTGTGGAGCCCCCTGTCTGACCTCAGACCGCTCCCTTCAGTGGGTCCTATTTTACAAACCCCCAATTACTTTGTATTACGTGGTCTAAAATGTATACATGTAGTATATCTATGTTACATGGCTGATAAGTCTGTCATACCTACTACATCCATAAAAAACTTTAAAAGGTCATAATAAGTAATAATTGAATATTTAAAATTTATTATTTTATCCATGCTATATGACCTGCATTTCATTTTTGTATTTGTAGTAAGTCTGCCATCCCCGCTAAGTACCTACTACAAACTTTAAAACGTGATTGTACCTATGCAATATGACTTATATTCAGTACTTCATTTGTAGTACAACTGTCATCTCCCTAGGTACCTACTACATCCCTTAAAATGTTAAAATTTTATTTTATAGATTTTAAGAAATAAGTTTTTGTTGAAATTTTTTCAACATATTGCAATAATTGCAACCATTATTCATTTGTAGTCAGTCAGTCACTTCCCTAGGTACAAACTTAAAACCTTTTCACTGTATTACTGGACTAATGCAATATGACTTAGGTACCTATTGAAATCCAGTGTTTTGGTGCTACTTTATTGATTTATGGTGTTGTTTTTAATCATTTACTGTATTCATCAGTAGTAAGTCAGTCATGCTCTTAGATAATTAATACAACCTTCAAATAATGTTAAATTGTACTTTGTTAATTTTAGTAATATTTTTAAATGTAAAATTAATGAATTACTATTTTTTATTTGTTACTATATCCATGCTATATGACATTAAAGGGAAAACTGTTAAGTATGTTTTTGATGTTAAGTATTCATTCTGTATTACTGTATGCATGCAATATAACTACCAACATGTTTTCTGTATTATGTCAGTCATACCAGGCATCACTAAATCAGGCATCCCCCTGGGATACCTGTTACGACCTCAAAATAATGTTAACCATGTACTTTGTTGATTTAGTAATAATTTTAAATGTAAAATTTCTTAATTACTGTCTTAAATGTGTTACTCTATCCATGCTCTGTGATGTTCAAAGGTAAATCATTAAAAGGTAAACTGTTTACAGTTTAGGTGACTGATGATTTTTGGAATTTTAAGTTTTGTGAAAAATGCAAAATAGATTATTGTATCTATTCTATATGACTGTTTCTATTTACATTTTTAATTAATTTACTGTATTTATCAGTAGAAAGTCAATCATCCCCCTAGGTACCTACTACAACTTTAAAATAATGTTAAAACACTGATGATGATTTTAGTGATTGTAAAAGTTAAATTTATTAATTATTATATTTTAAAATGTATTACTGTACACTTACTATAAGAGACTATAAGATGATAAGGTAACTTGGTAGTACTTTAAATTTTAAATGTAAAATGTATAATTATATCCATGCGGTGTGACATTAAAAAGTAAACTGTTTAAAGGTAACTTTGTTAATTTGAAGTATTCATTTAAATATATATTACTGTATTGATGTTATACGACCATCAACTTATCTCCCTGGGTACTTTTGGTTACTTTGTTGATTTTTAGTAATTATTTTAAAAGTAAAATGTATTATTGTATCCAAGGTACAGTACATGACTTAGGTACCTATTACAACCAAGTTTTTTTTGTGTGTGTTAGCTTGTTGATTTTCAGCATTATTTTAATTTATTTAGTGAGGTAGGTCGATCACCCTCCTAGGGGCCCTCTACAGGTTATTGTTAAAAGTTTACTTTGTTGATTATTAATTACTATCTTTAAAAATTAATTACCATATCCATACCGTAGGAAGCCCAAAGGTAAATCGTTAAAAGTGAAGTTTGTTGGTTTTTAGAATTAATTTTAAATTTTAAAATGAAAAAATGTATTATTGTATGCATGCTATTTGACCTATATTTAATATTTCATCTATAGTAGGTTAGTCAGCCTCCTGCAAGAAGTTAACATGTTAACTTCTTTTATTTTTATTGCTAATTTTAATTTTAATATTTCTTACTGTAGCCATGGTGTTGAACTTTTATGCAACATCTTATGTGTACTTAGCTGACATTCAACCTAAACAACCACTACGGCCACTGCAACCTTTACCTTATTGACATTCGCAGTTGTGCAAGTTGTGCTCTTTTTAGACGCTCCCTGTTTTTGCTACTGGGAGCATATATTAGTTGTCGTTTGTGCTCTAAGGTGTGAAAGCACGTAGGTTTGCAGGTTTATTTCAGGTGAAAGTCGAATATCCCGAATATCCAAAACATAATCCGATATAAACTAACTTCCTGGCGCTCCAAACCCAAAGACAGCCCGGGAACAGCGCGTACTCTGACTCTCTCTGTGGCCTCTGGAGAGCGCAGCGCAAGCGCGCATTGGCTCGCGGAGGGGCGCACTGAACAAAGGTAAACAAACGCACACGCAGAAGTGTGCGCGCGCCTGTGTGTGTGTGTTGTGTGTTGTGTGTGCGCGCGCGCGCGCGTGTGAGTGTCTTGCGGCGGTCGGCGGAGCAACTCTCGGGCTCGCGCGCTCCAAAGGACACGAAAAACGGGAAAACACAGGGAAAATAAACATGCTGCTGGAAACTCTGGTACGGTAAGATGGATGCATCTTGAGACGGGTCTTCCTGTTTGCCAGCTTGCGGTTTGCATTTTGCCGCAGCATTATGGTGTACCATTTAAGGTGGAACGGGAAAATGCAAACCACAAGCTGGCGGATAAGAGGTCATATAGATAACACAGAGGCAGAGATAGAAAGAGAGACAGAGAGAGAACTAGCTGCAGTTGCTTTAGCATGCTTTGTGGCTCAGCTTTATGTTTATGCGCACTGCCTTTGATTCAGTACAGTTTAGGGTCAGTCTTGCATGTTGTTGCCCACCCCCCCCGGGCTCCCCCCATTAAGGGCTTAGTGTGCTGTCTGAAGTGCTGCTTCAGCTCTGCAGGATCAGGCCTGTGGCACAGCATCAAAGCTCCAAAGAGATAAACGAGGTTAACCCATTGAACCCCAGCCAGGCTTGTTATTGAGTGACTGGTCTCAGGACTTTCTGTGGCTTATTCCTGTAGAGCTCAAAGATGAATTGAGTGAGATACTGAACTGTGAGTGCGCACCCAGGCCCTGTTAGGATTTAAGGGGTTAACGTGCTGTGTGGTGCAATAAGTAAGTGGCCACTGCATGTGGTCTGGCCTTTGCTGACAGCATGAGAAATGCTGTTAGGGTCAGTGAACTGCAGTATTACAACTGGACCTGCTCTTCCGACTCAGCCTACAGATGGGCCTGTGCAGGCTGGCATCACCATGGGACTCTTGGGGCTCTATAGAGATCTTTACCCTTTGTCCACCTGCCATACAGAGCTCTGTTCATGGCCAGGGATAGGGGAATTGCACCCATCTTTAAAGGTTGCCACAGAATGCATAGATTCAGCATTTTAGAAGGTATATGACTTTGGTCGGGGTGAAAATTGCCCATATGTGGTTTTATTACACACCCATTTACACCCTGTGATCTGGTCCTAGAATTAAACAAGCCGTTTTCCCTTTTTTGGTGAGCTCATGAATAATCTGATGAGGTCTGCTCTGATTGGCTGGTTTACAGCGAGACGCTGCCATGATCACACAGAGGCAATATATGGAAATAGACTAAATAAAATGGGCCTCCATGTAAATAAGCTCCGCCCTCATACTATTTAGCTAGCTATGCTAGTTACTTGGAGCTAATGCTACTTATACTAGCTACTGGCTTTCAACCAGCAAACACAGATACAGTCACACAGCATGGCTGCTACTTACAGGCTGCTGTTGGGGTTGTGATGCTAATAAAGGTGGAGCTTCTCCTCTCTTCAGTCTCCTCAGTGTTAAACACTGAGTGAAGCTGCTCCATATTGTAGAAGAGTTTGGGAAACTGTCCGTAGTGAAATGTGCAGAGCAAACTAACAACTCCGAATTAAAGTCGTCCAGGATGTGGGAGGTGAAGTTGGGCTATTGGGTGAAGTCCTATTCTCCAGCTTGTTTTTAGAATGTTCCGTTCCACCTTAAATGGAGCCGCAGTTACATTCTGGTGCCTGCACAAGCTGTAGCATTTAAGGTGGAACAGAACATTCGGTTAAGAAGCTGGTGAATAGGAAGCAGCTTTAGCATGTCGATTGATGAACTTCAGTTATGCCTATTGACAGTTTGGTTCCTTTGGCAAGGGAATGACAAGTGCCAGCATCCCCTTCACTGCCTGGAACAGTGCTATTCTCCACATAGTCCACCATTTTGGTTGCTGTTGCTCCGTTGTGGTTGTTTATAAATGTTGGTGGTGTCAATATTAATGAGTCTGTTTTATGGTCCTCTATTGCACAACCCCAATTCCAGAAAAGTTGGGATACTGTGTTAAATGTAAATAACTGTGAATAAAAACTGACTGCATTGATTTGCAAATCTCATAGGCCCATATGTACTTCACAGTAGAACATAGAACACTTATCAGATGTTGAAAGTGAGACGTTTTACAATTTCATGAACATTGTTAACTCATTTAGAACTTAGTGGCAGCAACACATCTCAAAAAAGTTGGAACAGGGGAAACAAAAGGCTGGAAAAGTAAGTGGTACTGATAGAAAACAGCTGGAGGAGAAATGAGCAAGTCACATGATCGGGTATAAGAAGAGCATTGTAGAGAGGCAGAGTCTCTCAGAACCAAAGATGGACAGAGGTTCACCAGTCAGCAGAAAAACTGCATCTAAAAAGTGTGGAACAGTTCCAGAAAAATGTTCCTCAACGTTAATTTGTGAAGACTTTGGATCGCCCACCGTCTGTAGTACATAACATTTTCAAAAAATTCAGAAAGTCTGGAGAAGTCCCTGTGCGCAAGGGTCTAGACCGACGGTCAATGTTGGATGCTTGTGATCTTTGGGCCCTCAGGTGGCACTGCATTGAACAGGCATGATTCTGTACCAGGCATCACTGCATAGACTCAGAAGCTCTTCCAGAAATCATTATCTGTGAAGACAGTTCACTGTGCATCCCACAAATCCTAGAGGTTAAAGATGTATCATGCGATGAAGCAGCCATATGTCAACACGATCCAGGAACGCCACCGTCTTCTCTGGGCCAAAGCTCATTTAAAATGGACTGAGGCAGAATGGAAAACTGTTCAGATGAATCAAAATCTGAAAGTCTGTTTGGAAACCACGGACACCGTGTCCTGGTGACTCAAGAGAAGAGGGACCGTCCAGCTTGTTATCAGCACACAGTTCAAAGGCCTGCATCTCTGATGGTATGGGGGTGCATTAGTGCCTATGGAGTGGGCAGCTTACACATCTGGAAATACACTGAACAGTATATAGCAGTTTTAGAACAACATATCATCGCTGTTAAATGAAAAACAAGTATCTCCAAAATGGCAGCTTTACAGGAGAGGGCAAAAACCTTATGAGATTGTAATGTAGGTCAATGGAACCAGACTTTTTCCAAGCAATTTTGGGTCATTTCTGTTGGTCCTTTATCCATGAAATTTGCGCACAGTGTAAACAGCAACTGCTGTGTTCAAAAGATGCATGAAAGTAAAAATCAACAAAAATGGAGATGCATGTTTTTCATTGGACAGTGACGATATGCTCCCATCCAGACATCCAGTTCAGCAAGATGATGCTAAACCACAAACTGCATTCATCACAGCAGTACGGCTTCATAGAAGAGAAGTCCGGGTGCTGAACTGGCCTGCCTGCAGTCCAGACCTTTCACCAATAGAAAACATTTGGTGCATCATGAAACGAAAAATCCGGAAAGACTCAGGACTGTTGAACAGCTAGGATCCTACGTCAGACAAGAATGGGACAACATTCCTCTCCATAAACACCAGCAGTTGGTCTCTTGACTTCCCAGACGTTTACAGACTGCGGTTAAAAGGAGAGGGGATGCTACACAATGGGAGGCATGGCCCTGTCCCAGACGTTTTTGAGAAGTGTTGCTGCCATCAAGTTCTAAATGAGTTAATAATTTCCATGAAATGGTAAAACGTCTCACTTTCAACTTCTCATATGTGTTCTATGTTCTGTTGTGAATAAAATATGGGTCTATGAGATTTGCCAAAAATTGCATTCTGTTTTTATTTCCATTTATTTACTTTTTGGGATTGGGGTTGTAAATGCAGGATTTGTATTCGAAGGAGGAATAACAGTGTTTGAGGTTCACGGTATGTTGGTTCTATGAACTGAACTCTCCTTATTCTACTTTGCCGATTCAGTTTTCGGTTCTATGGCAGCTTTAATTGTGTTTTTTAAATGTGGCACTATATTTTCCAGTGTGTACCATGAAACTGTCTTGAAGTATCACATGTTACTGTTTTGGCATGTAATCCAGGCCTAATAGAGCGTCTCAGACTCAGTCTCAAAATACTGTATGTTTGTCTTCACAGGTAGTTTGCGCGTTCTCGGTTTTGCTCGGCCCCCGTGTGTGCGTGGGCTATGTGTTCCAGGCCGCTCAGCCAACGGGGGAAAAGGATGACGGTCCGCCACATACCAAAAGTGAGACTCGAACACGCTGCCCTTTTCCTTTCTTCATGATGTCACTCTGGCATAGAGGCCTGTGGACCGTCACTGACCTGACTGACCGTTTAATAGCAACAAAGTTTAATTGAGTCCCTCAGAAGTACTTTCAATATTTAGTTGATTTCATATGTATTACAGGTGTTACAAAATGAATTACTTTTACATTTGATTGACACTCTGGTTTGAGTTTTGCACCTCTGACCTTTTTTTTGTTTGATTTCAATGTCAAGAAATGAAAGAAACTTGGTCAATATTGTACATAACTGTATGTACAGCAAAAAGTAATGTATTGGTGATCTTGGTGAAATGATCTGATATATAGTTGATATATCAAATTCTGATTTTGATCTTATTTCTGCCCTTTTTTAACTGGTTTGAGGTGATTTTAAGTGTTTTAGTAGATTTTTGGTAGATTTTAGCCAAATTGTCTTATTATTTTGGCCTATATTTTGAATTATTTCAACATATTCCTTAAAATAAGCTAAATTGTCCGCCAATATAGTGAGATCATTTAACTTACTAACTTTAATTAATTTAACTTTAGCTTACTACTGAGAGATATCCGCTAGATATTAGGTAATACTACTTGCCAAAACATATTTTTTGCAGGGTTTATATCAAATTGAAATTGTAATATTTTCTGAAACTTATGAACCAAATATGGTATTGATTGAAAGTTTTTAGTTCACACTTTTCCCCGAATATATCCGCTTGTGTAAAGTCACTGTCAACATTTAAAGTCATACGGAAAGTTTTTGGTAGCTGAGAGTTAAACTTTTGCGTCACACACGGTCGGTTTGTGATCATTAATGTTACTATCGTATCCGTGTTTGTGATTGTGTCCTCTTCTTCTCTGAATCCAGTTTCTTTTGGTTATGTTTCTGATAGTATCTGAATGGGTGAGCTCAGCAGGCTCATGTAAGGGGCGGTGCTTTGAGCTGGTGGAGGCGGAGCCTCCAGGCTGCAGGTGTGATAACCTGTGTAAGACGTACTACAGCTGCTGCTCTGACTTTGATGAGCATTGTCTCAAAACTGGTGAGCGCACACTTATTGAACTCTTCAAAGCGGCTATTTTTAAGTTTTAATCTGCTCTTTTTATTTGAATGTGATTTCTTCATGTTGTTGTCTTGTCTTGTCTTGTTCTCTTTCGGATATGCAAAAAACATGATCCATTTTTTTAAAAACATTTATCCATTTTATATTTTATTTATGTGCCACCAGGTGACACATTTCAGGTTCAAAGCCCTGTTTTTTCAGAGTGTCCCTACAAGCAGCATTGTGCTTCTTCATATATATATATATATATATATATATATATATATATATATATATATATATATGATTAACATATGATTAAGG
>CM067474.1:65004288-65040223 GCA_034552555.1 Semaprochilodus insignis
ATAATACCTGCTCTGTGGTGGTCCTGTGGGGGTCCTGACCATTGAAGAACAGGGTAATACAGTATACAGAGAAACAGATGGACTACAGTCTGTAACTGTAGAACTACAGAGTGCTCCTATATGGTCAGTGGAGCTGAGAACATAGACAGTGAGCGTAGATATATGGGCTGGGATGTGGCTGATGGGTGTAGTCCTGGGATGAAACGAGCTGTGTGTGTGTGTGTGTGTGAAATGTACGCGGAGCAGAGTAGTACCATTGTTCTCCGACTGGAAGCTCGTCCATATAGCCATTGTCATATTCCTGCGCGCGCACACACACACACACACACACACATACACGCAGTCTGTTTTTTGAGTTGTCATTTACAGGCTGTCCTGGATACAGGAGCAAGCAGAGTGGTAGCATGTGTGTTGAATCTTAATATTATAGTTTAATAAATGGATTATAATAGAATAACATAATAACAGTGCAGTTCCTTCACAGTCAGAGTTGTAATCTACTGTCCCCCCTGTGTTTGTGTCGTTTCTTTGTGTTACTGTGTGGTTGTACCTGCAGGTGGCGTTATTGGAGCATTATAGTGAACAGTGTTGACCTTTATGCTCTGTGTTTGTGTGTGTACAGGGATTTGGACTTACCTGCAGCAGGCAGTGTTGAGGCGCTATAGCGAAGAGAGGACTGGCATTCATATCATCACTGGACCCATTTTTGACAGTGATTACGATGGCCTGAGAGACACAGTGGAGAAGATAAAAGAGTACGGGAGTAACACATACATGCACACACATGTTTGAGGTTCTGCGACAGTGTTTGATGCCAAATATGTCAGCATATATCTGTGTGCATTCTCCTCTGTGATAAGCTGGTCACCCAGCATAACAGCATCAAAACACAACATATACCGGTTTTACTGGTGACCAGCATATTAACTTCCATTGCTGCTGAACTGCACCCGTTAGGAGGACAGTGCATGTGTTTAGAGGATAGTGCTCCTGTTTAGAGGATAGTGCACCCGTTAACAGAATAGTGCTCCTGTTTGGAGGATAGTGCACCCGTTAACAGAATAGTGCTCCTGTTTGGAGGATAGTGCACCCGTTAACAGAATAGTGCTCCTGTTTGAAGGATAGTGCACCCGTTAACAGAATAGTGCTCCTGTTTAGAGGATAGTGCCCCCGTTAACAGAATAGTGCTCCTGTTTGGAGGATAGTGCACCCGTTAACAGAATAGTGCTCCTGTTTGGAGGATAGTGCACCCGTTAACAGAATAGTGCTCCTGTTTGGAGGATAGTGCATGTGTTTAGAGGATAGTGCATGTGTTTAGAGGATAGTGCATGTGTTTAGAGGATAGTACACCCGTTTAGAGTATAGTACAACAACGAGTCACTAGTGTTGGGGTGAAAGATGAAATCAAAAAATGGTCTGTGGCGTGTGAGAAGTAGGTGTGATTCTGATACATGTATCTTATTGCCATGTCTGAGCTGCTATCATGCTCTGAGCTCTGACACCCCTCTTCTGTTTTTCACCTATTGGTGATCCTCTATACCACCAGTCACTGAGCCCTGACATAAAAGAGATATTTGACGCATAATAATTCCAAAATACTGTCATTTTTAATTATCATCATAACTTGTTTTTACATATCGGGCCATATCATATTACCATCATCCCGCCCAACCCTGGTGGTAACATTGTCACTTCTTGGATTGCTGTCAATATCAAAAGGTATGTGTTGGTACTGCAGGCACGCGGGGGAGTCCATTCCAGTCCCCACTCATTACTACATGATAATAACGAGCTGTGAGGTGGAGAACACAACGGTAGAGGAGTGTGAGGGATCCCTCTCGCCTATCTCCTTCATCCTCCCACACCGCCCTGACACCTCGGAAAGCTGCAAAGTGAGTATATGTTTATGCACAAGCATGATATATTGCACGCCATTACAAAATATTAATTGTCTGACTCAATCCACTGCATTTGTCAGTCAAGACTAAAGACTAATTCCAGGCAAATTCGAGACTAGTTCTGGACTCATGCAGACTCATGCCAACTCATGCAGACTCAGGTTGCATTACATTTGAAGCTAACGAATAGAGTTAAGACTGAGTCATTGGTAAACTGGAAATAAGTCTGTTCCGAGTCGTGTTTACTGGCTTTTAGGTCTCATCATGAGTAAGAGGGATAATCCGTGTTTATCCTGGGATAAAGCTGTGATAATCCTGTGATAATGCTGTGGAGAGGCTTTCGGATTTTATGCGAATGTTTCATTTGAAAACCACAATGCCTTTTTCATTTTAAGACGGAATAGCTCCCACTCTTTGGGAGGAACCAAAATTTCCCACTCTGAACAACAACAAAAAAAACAACCTCACTGACCTTTGACCTTTTTTTTTTGGGCAGAGTTCAGAGGAGCCATCTGTTTGGGTGGAGGAGGTTCTGCGGACACACACGGCTCGAGTTCGCGACGTGGAGCTGCTGACCGGACTGGATTTGTACCGCTCCACATCCTTGCCCTACACACAGATCCTCACGCTCAAAACCCACATGCACACCTTCGAGGAGGACATCTAATGGAAAACGTTGCGGCAACATTGTTCATCATCAGCGTTCTCTCTCCCTCTCTCTCTCTCTCTCTCTCTCTCTCTCTCTCTCTGTCCTTCTGCCTGGGTCAGCTGACGCTTAGGTGTATATTTTTTATACAGTTTGTCATATTTATTGTTCACTTCAAACAGAATAATGACGATGCCACATATAACACGACTAAACATGAAAGGCTTCTCGTATGTACAGCACCTCGCAGCGTTTGTGTCGTCTGTCATAGACTGTGAATAGGTTGTCAGTGCGAGTGAGTGAGACCAGTGTCATTTATGTGCTAGTGCGTTATGTCGGTGTGTTAAGCGTTGGTTCATTGGTGTGAATGCTTTAGCTGCTTTGTGGACAAGCTTCATACCGCATCACCTGTGGAGCTTCACACCGCATCACCTGTGGACAGGTTAGCAGTAGGTGTTTTGAATGGGAGGTTTTGTGTGTGGCTCAGTGCTCCAGTACACTGCTATAATAATGTGACTGCGCAATAATGTCTTTCCCTCCTCGCTACCACTCTTCCTCCCTCCGCCTGCCGTCTGCCTACCGGAACGGTCGGAGTGACGATCCTGCCTGTGAGTTGGGAGAACATGCTACAGTGCCTAAAATGCATGAGATTAACACGTTAACGTCTAGTTAAGCCCAGATAGCAATAAATCCACATACTGCATCTGCAATTCTGTCCTTCCTCATTTCACTGTCATGGATGTCCACCATATAGAAACTGTCCACCTTGTGGTTTGGCTGTGAATGCTCACAAACCCAGTTGATTACCAACACCATTCGATTCTTGTTGAGATTTTGGTTTCCAGGTTTGAGTGAGGCTTGAAGTTAGGGAACAGTTGTGAAGCGGTTCATTGTTGAGAAACGTACAGACTGCTGAAGATTGCTTTACAGTGGTGGTGATGGGAACCAGGGATCACCGTGTCTACAACACTGTTACAGCCACTCAAAGCTCACCAGTGTGTTTAAGGTGGTAGTATCTTCAGGCTCCTGCAGATGGTGCTGCACGAGGATGGAGGGGCTATAAATACCTGCAGGGTGTGAGTGACGGGATCCATAGATTGAGAAGAGGTGCTACAGTGCAGTGAATGTCTCGTTCCATGTGTGGAAAATGGCTCCAGAGCAGATGTTAATGATTGGCTAAAAGGAGTGACTGCATTTGCGTGTGCCAAAGACCATAGTGTGAAGGAAATTGCTGAATCTGCAGGTGTATGGAAGCGTACGGTCATGCGGGTCTACCAGCAGTGGCTAAAATCCCAGTCTACAGGAAACTCTCCTCAGAATTGTGCAGGGAAGGCATCCACCAAATCGGGCACAACTGCACAGTTCTTTCATGCAAGAGTGGCTGAACATTGATGTGGCCTACATCCAGAAATCCAATCACAGCCGTTAATCATGCTTGTGGAGGTATTACACGCTATTAGGTATATTTATTTTGTCAGATGAGCTTATTTACCATCCAAAACCGCCAGTGAACCTTTATTTATGTAATGCTGATGATGGTAAAAGTAAATATGTTTTCTTTGGGGATTATTTGGCCTAGCTACACCCGGCATGTATCCGTCTGATATGCATGCTTTTATATGAATGGATTGCCGTTGAATGGATCAAGACGTTCAATGGGCCAAAGCCAAAACTATAATGAAACAAGTTCTCAGGGATCAGACAGCCTACTCATAACCATTCCGTGTAACACCTCTCGGTGAAGAAGCTTTTAGAGGCATTAAACTGCTCAGACGTTCGGTTTCTTTCCATCACTACCGCTGTGAAGAATTTTGACTCAGCAAGTTTCTCAGGAAGGAAGCATTTCACATCCAAACACTCAGACTATAATTTTGTTTACATGTTAACCACTTAATTGCATAGAAATTCCTTTTAAGTTGAGTGTGTAGTACTGTGAAAAAGACAGAAACTCCCGTTCATGTACACTCATCATCAAAAGAATAGCTGCACCCAGAAGGAAGTGTGGGATTGCAGTGCTATTGGGAAGGAAGATAAAGGTTAATAATAAATGTAATATTTATTGAGCTACACATACAGAAGTAGTATCTCTCAGTATGGCGTCGGGCCACCATGTTTGCTAACCCAACATGCCAGACGTCTCAGCATGGAGTTGTAGGGGTTCCTAATGGTGTCCTGTGATAATCCATCCCATGCAGCTTGAATATTCCCACACAGTTCCTGCAGATGGTGCGGTAGGGGTGGAGGTGGAGTAACATCAGGCCCTCTGGACGTGGGACACGGGACAACAAACCGTTCATCTTGGTGCTGACCACGGTGCCTCCACATACGGATTCGTTGGACGTCTCCACCAAGACAAAAGCGGAACTCGTCACTGAAGATGACCCGCTGCCATTCTGAGTCACTCCATGACAGTCTGGCACGACACCATTGCAGTGTTTGGTGACGTTGATGCAGTGTTAAGGGCAGTCGTCGTAACAGTCTGCGTGCATGTCCTGTGTCGTACAGCCGTCTGCCAATGGTGCTGGCACTAACAGGATGACTCATGGAGGCATCACTGCTTGCTAAACTTTCGCATTCGTGGCTGTTGGGTCAGTCAGATACAGTGATAAGGCCTGTCCTCACTTACGTCACATGCACAGCCATGTTTCATTCCTGTTGGTTGAATCCTTCTGGGTGGAACTATGTTTTCAACAATTTTGACGATGAGTGTATTTCATTTCCTGTCAACACAGCCATAAATGGCGAGTTATGTAGTCTTCAGGAGATAAGCTTGTTTCTACAGAAATAATTATCTGGAGGTTAATGAAATTATCAAGGTTAATGAGAAATTAGTGGGAAAATAAAGTTTTCACTGTGAGATGACATCGCCATGGGTCTGAAAGGATGTGTAGCAGTTCGAGAACCTTAATAAACATGTAATAAGATTTGACTGATAAACCAAATCTGGTATGTTCAAATAAGTACTTCCAGCACGAATGAAGGGAGTTTGTTTTACAAAGCAACTTGCCAATAATGCGAGGTTAACCCAGCACGTTATGTGTGTGGGGTTTGTGGTAGGGAATGACTGTGCTGTGAGGCTTTGCGCTGTACTTTCTATTCACTGTCGGGAGTGAAAGGAAGTTTTTCAGGCATTAGCAATTGTCTAAATGAAAGTAATAAGTAATATCCTCTGAGTCATATGAACTTTCATTGGTTTCACACAGCTACAACTGACATGATCATCCATGAATCATAGTGTTAGTTGACGGGCTGGCATTTTACCCCTGGGCTAGGAGGGCAAAATAAAGAGGCACGAGGAGTATGTTCAGGGGTATGTCAGGATTCATTGTAAACAGAGTGTTTGTAAACAAGCTAAGTATACTTTCAAAAAGTGGCTTTCGAGATTCACATCATCATCATTTGAGCAGATTCAGAGATCGTGATCCCATCACTCAGCCCAAGCCCACCGACGCCGCTGTAAGAAGAAGAGCTGCAGACTTTGAGGATTCCACCTTTGTGCTTCACACTACTCTGAACAGCTGCAGTCATACATTTATAAGGTGTTATATAGCATAGCAACCATAACACTTTATAACACCAGACATAAGCTGGTATTATTGGTTTTAAAAAGTTATAATTACGTTCATAACAGCAAGAGTGTGTCACTTTATGAAGCTGGGTTTAGCATCTGTTCATAAGAGTAGAGTACACACTTGTGTTGTAATGCATTATAACATTTAATAAAGCTTTATGGCAGGCTATTACAAGTGTATACAGGTAAAAAAGAAACTTCACTTCAGTAAATATTACTTTAAAGAGCATTATAAGTGCTGTTTACAGGCACAGATAATTAATAAATGTTACTGGCATTTCAGGACATAGCAGTCATTCAATACTGCATAGTTTATAGCATCCTGTTTCCAGCAGAGAGAAAAGCTTCATGCTGTTGAGGGGGTCATATACACTGAGAATCAGATTTAGATACAGTATATTGTACAACCATAACACAGAAATTTCTGAGGCTTCAATTAGCAAAGCTAGCTTAAAGCTACTGCTAACACTAGCCCTGTTCCTAAAAGAGCAGCTGTTGTTTACTGTTGTTAGCTACTGGCTAACATAAAGCAGCTCTCTGAACTTTGCTTTTAGCTTTGGTTTAACTTTAACTTTGCTTTTAGCTTTTAGTTTGGTTTTACTTTTAGCTTTGGTTGCTAACTGCTAATAGTCTAGCCCCTGTAGCCAGCTGGCCTAGCACTATAGTGTCCAGTTATCTAAAGGTAAAATCTTCAAATCAAATTCACACTACATCTAAAAATGTAAATTGTTAATATAATAATAATAGTAGTATTAGTAGTAGTAATAATAATAACAATAATAATAATAATAAATATATATATATATATTTTCATACATTTATTGAAGCGGATTAATCAAAGAACAGATTTTTAATAGAATTAGAATCATTTGCCATTTGCCACAGAGGAATTTGTCTTCCTCATTTCACCCATTCATGAAGTGAAACACCCACATACACACTAGTGACCGCACACACTAGGAGGCAGTGAGCACAGTTACCCAGAGTGGTGGGCAGCCCTATCTATGGTGCCCGGGGAGCAGTTGCGGGTGAGGTGCCTTGATTAAGGGCACTTCAGTCGGGTCTTCCTCATTTCACCCATCGATGAAGTGAAACACCCACATACACACTAGTGACCACACACTAGGAGGCAGTGAGCACACTTACCCAGAGTGGTGGGCAGCCCCATTCTATGGTGCCCGGGGAGCAGTTGCGGGTGAGGTGCCTTGATTAAGGGCACTTCAGTCAGGTCTTCCGCATCGATGAAGTGAAACACCCACATACACACTAGTGACCACACACTAGGAGGCAGTGAGAGTACCTGCCCAGAGCAGTGGGCAGCCCTATCCTTGGGTGCCTGGGGAGCGGTTGTGGGTGTGGTCTTGATCAAGAGCACTTCGGTCATGTCCTGCTGGTTCAGGGAATCGAACCAGCAACCCTCCAGTCACAAGGACTGCCATATTGACTCACGCCATACAGAACCTTCTCCTATGTCTTCCGTAGCTGTTGGGGGTGGAAGTGATTAAACTGTCTGCAGAACACATACCAGAAGCTTGTGATAATGTACTACATTAATCACAGCTGTTATGATGGGTCTGGAAGTTTTACAGATACACAAATATAGATTACAAATGTACTGGATTACAAACATACCAGAGCCTTGTTACGGTGCATTACAGCACTCATGTTTCTTATGTACAAGCATTATAATGCATTATGAAAAACGTCACATTATAAAGTCATATTCTCTTGCTTTATAAAGTGTAAATGTAATTATAGCTACTTATGACTTATAACAGCTTATAAATGCAATTATAAAGTATTATAAATACAGGCTTCATAAGAAGTGGTACCTAAAGAAAGTCAGTCCCAGTATGAGTATGAGTATGAGTGAATGGGTATCTGGTAATGTTACCAGGTGCTTTATTTCCAGCAGCTGACAGTGAGCTGGCACCTGGGGTTGGTCAGTTACAGTAAGAGTTGAGTGTGTATCTGGCTGTGTTATCAAAAGCTCTTTAAACTGACCTTCTATCAAGATAAGCAAAGATAGCTGGCTTTATGGCTGAGGTCATGGCAATAATGAAAACAAGAACAGTGCTCTCAGAAAACAAAACCTCGAGATGAAAAGGAGTCTTTGGTCAGAATTGCCATCTGCTAACAGATGCTCAGTGATTACCTAGGAACCAGGCACCGGCATAGTCTGCATCTGGGGAGAGAAGGTCAAGCAGACTTTCTTTTAATGCACTTTAGACAGGGATTATACTGACTACTAAGCTGTAAAAAGAGAGCCAATAAAAAAGACGATTAGTGTTTTATAATTATTATCGCTTACCGCTTAGTCAGTGCTTGAAAGGTCAGTGAGCGCAAACCTTTGGCAATGAAAGGTCTCCAGCTAATATTGAACCCGTTGTAGATCCTTGCAGGAAGCAGTGTACAACAATGCACACACAGTTCTTAGCAAACTGCCAAGGAATAGCAAACTGCTGCTGTTATTTTGCTCATTATTCCAGCTGGAGTTTACACATATCTCATACATGTCTTAAATGACCATTTGAAGTCTTATTTCCATCTAAATTGGGTGAACCATCTAACAACCGCAACCCTTTTCATACTGCTTTACAGAGAAGCTCGGAGAAACACCAGAAAGCCTAGAAAAACAAGGAAAACCAGTTCAAAGAGCTTTGACAACAGTAAACCGATATAGTAAATGCCGAGGATTTAAGACAAGTTGCGTTCCCTGGAGGTTAGTGAACCAGCCTTGTGATCGGAGGGTCGCCGGTTTGTTTTCCTGAACCGACAGTAATGACTTAAGTGCCCTTGAGCAAGGCATTTAACTGCCCCCCGGGCGCTGAGGATAGGGCTGCCCACTGTTCTGGGCAAGTATGCTCACTGCCCCCTAGTGTGGGTGTTCACTAAATGTGTGTGTATGTGAGTGTTTCACTTCACGGATGGATTAAATGTGGAAGACAAATGGCAAAAAAAATGGCTCTAAACTCTCATTTCACCGAAAACAGGAAAGACCAGGAAGACCAGACTAAAGTTTTCCAGAAAACATCTAAAAAATTCCTATATGTTTCCGTAACAACGTCTTACGGACAGACGGTAAGACACGTCGGAATGAACCAGAATGATGGTGAGAGAAAAAAATAAAGAACAGAAGAAAAGGTTTCTAATACATCGCATAGCACCTCACCAGTGAAACATGTACGTGGCCTTGTACTGCTTTCAGTAGAACTGAAGCCCTTGCGTTTACTGATGATGTGACTGAAGAGTGTGGGCCGGTATTATCTGCTCAGGCTCCAAATGCCTTAAAACGAACCGAACAGTGCTTCGCAGTGCAATTGGACAATGGCGTCAAGCATACTGCAAAAACAGCCTGGGACGTTGTTCTTTAATGGTCATGTGGATCATTCAAACCAGTCAAGCGTGCCCTTAATCAAGGCAAGGCAGAAGGTAAAATCCCTCAAGTGCAAGCAGGAACTGAAGACAGCTGGAGGAAAGGCCTCAGAGAGCATCACCAAGGAAGAACCACAGCATCTGGTGATGTCTATGGGTCCCAGACCTCAGACAGTCAATGGGTGCACTTACATGCCCATAATAATCTGATAGCTGCAGAAAATCAGATTTAGTAAGCAATCGGTTCTCACCGCCTCATTCTTGGGTAATGTGATGATGGGAAACTCAAGGCCTGCATGAGTCAGGCAGTAATCGGATTTCTGAGAGGGGAAGACGTGACGTAAATGTAATGTACAACTGAATCTTCATGCCATGGCTGGTTTTTAAAACAACTCACTTCACCTGTTCCACACGTAGATGGAGAGTTTGATACCTTTAGTGCATTCCTACCAGCAGCATTCTGATTGGTTGTCCGCAAGTCCATTTACGGCTTGGTGCTGGTCCAGCCTAGTGAACAGTTTTAGCCACAGACGCTCCGCCCATCGTATACCTCTTTGTTTCCTGAGGGACTGTTTATGTCATAACTCAGTTTTCAAGATTGCCTCCTTCTATACCTTATGCCAAACAGCAGGCTTGCGATTGGTCGGTTTGCTTGTCAGTCTAATTTCCTGTTCCTGCAGTAGCAGGAGGTAGTAAGAGGATCATGGTAAGTGCCCAAAGGTTGCAGACTCTCCCTACAGAGTCTGACAATGCAATCTTTCATCTATTATACCTCTTTAGAAGATGATGAATATTTCAGTCCTTCATTTCGTCAAGCATGCAGTTGGTCAGCACTGCGGCTACGGAGAAATCCGAAAGAAATCAGAGTAAGGATGTACATGCTCTGAAAAAAAAACTGGCTACTGAGCTGAAATCCAGCTCTCTGTATCAGATTTCATCCTCGGATTTCTGAACTTTAATCACTGGAAATTGGAAATCAATTTTGGCAGATATAGCTCCTGTAAATACATTCATTGTCCATGTTATCAGCTCCACTGACCGTATAGGAGCACCTTGTAGTTCTACCGTGACAGACTGTAGTCCATCTGTTTCTCTGTATACTGTATTACCCTGTTCTTCAATGGTCAGGACCCCCACAAGACCACCACAGAGCAGGTATTATGTGGGTGGTGGATCATTCTCAGCACTGCAGTGACACTGACGTGGTGGTGGTGTGTTAGTGTGTGTTGGGCTGGTGTGAGTGGATCAGACACAGCAGTGCTGCTGGAGTGTTTAAACACTGTGTCCACTCACTGTCCACTCTATTAGACACTCCTACCTTGCTGCTCCACCTTGTAGATGTACAGTCAGAGACGATAGCTCATCTGCTGCTGCAGGGTTTGTGTCGGTCATCCTCTAGTCCTTCATCAGTGGTCACAGGACGCCGCCCACAGTACGCTACCCACAGTACGCTGCCCTCAGTACGCTGCCCACTCACACCAGCACAACACACACTAACACACCACGACCAAATCAGACTAAGGATGTACATACTCTGAAAAAAACTGGCTACTGGGCTGAAATCCAGCTCTCTGTATCAGATTTCATCCTCGGATTTCTGAACCTTAATCAGATCTACGAAATCAGAGCTGTGCTGTTTATGTGTCCGCTTGAATAATCGGATAACTGCAGAAATCTGAATATAATCAGTTTAGTAAGTGTATGCGAACACACTTGATGACCGCGAAGGATTAGCAACCAAGCATTCTACCGTTTGGTTAGTCATGTTAGTAACCTTTAAGCCCCTAAGAATCGAAATGGTTGTAAAATGGTTGTAATTCCAACACCGTCCACCGGAATGCAGGAAATCTGCACTTCTCCAATATGCAGCTAAAAGAACGGTAAGATAATATTTGACTGTATATGTGCAGTATATAACTGTACGGTCTGCATGCGTGTAGTCCTGCCTCGTGCAGCCGTCTGCCAGTGGTGCTGGCACAACAGGATGACTCATGGAGGACATCACTGTTCACTGAATGTCCGCAATCGTAGCTGTTGGGTCAGGCCTACCCATCAAGTTTCAGTCCTTTTGGTTGATTCCCTCTGGGTGCAGCTGTTCTTTTGATGGTGAGTGTAAATAAACCTTGACATGACCGGACTGTAAAGAAATCTGGCTGTAAGTCTTTCTACAATGAACCACTCTGAATGACATTCTGAATCAATGTAGATATTTTGGAATATATATTTTGGTCTCTTCTGCATAGTCCTGTTTTTGCACTGCAAGCAGCTTCCTTAAGGACTATCGAAGGTCTGTAAAACAATAAAGCCATATAACTTTAACTTCAAATGCTATTATCTAATAGTCATCCATGCCCTGTGCATGCCTGATAGCCCATGTGTCAGCTGGCCCATTGGTTCACGCAAGATAGCGTAACTGTAAAAAGAGCATGCAGGCCTTTGGTGATCAGGGTATATTGATTTATTAAGTCAGGAATGAGATAGCACTCGTTTATGAAGTGAACAGTTGCAAAGGGGCACGTTTGGAGTGAGTTAATGTTTACAGAACGTACAAAGGCATTTTCCCATAGCATAAAGATTGAGCGAGAGTCAAACGGCATCAGAGCAGGAGCCCCATGACATCAATGCAATAAATCTCAGCACACCAGCAGCCGACTTCAAAGGTTCTACTGACAAATGTTCACACTGTAGAGCTGTGAAGGTTTATTCACCCGGGTCAGCAGAGCGTACCTCTCGTAGCCAACATGGAGTATGGCAAGTCCCGAATGAGCAAGAAGAAACTTATCATTGTAAGTATGATGAAATATTAATGTCTGTCTGTTTGAAGAGTGCTGTGAGACTGGAGAACGGGATTGCTGCTTTTGGAATGTTGCTTTTGAACTGACAGCATAGATCAGCATGATTGGTCACCACCTGATACAGGATATGAAACAGAAGATGCTAAGCTGGTCACCAGCGAAACCAGCACTTCCTGTTCGGACACTTGTAATACCCATCAACATGATCAGCGGTATTCCTGTCCTGTGGCTTCTTTTTCTGGAATTGCATCTGGATGTGCATCTTATTTTTCATTGTCCATGTTCCATGTCCATTCTCCACTGACCGTATAGGAGCACTCTGTAGTTCTACAGTTACAGACTGTAGTCCATCTGTTTCTCTGTATACTTTATTACCCTGTTCTTCAATGGTCAGGACCCCCACAGGACCACCACACAGCAGGTATTATGTGGGTGGTGGATCATTCTCAGCACTGCAGTGACACTGACGTGGTGGTGGAGTTAGTGTGTGTTGTGCTGGTGTGAGTGGATCAGACACAGCAGTGCTGCTGGAGTGTTTAAACACTATGTCCACTCACTGTCCACTCTATTAGACACTCCTACCTTGCTGCTCCACCTTGTAGAGGTACAGTCAGAGACGATAGCTCATCTGCTGCTGCACAGTTTGTGTTGGTCATCCTCTAGTCCTTCATCAGTGGTCACAGGACGCTAGCCACAGTACACTGCCCTCAGGACGCTGCCCATGGGATGAAACCTGATCCACTCCACACCAGCACAACACACACTAACACACCACCACCACGTCAGTGTCACTGCAGTGCTGAGAACGATCAGTGGAGCTGATAACATGAATAATGAGTGTTGATACAGGGAGGTGGTTATGTGGTTATGGCTGATTGGTGTGAATGCTGTTTATATATGCGGAATATGCAGCTGAATGGATTCATATCGATCATCATAGAGAACTAAAGAACTATATTGAGGCAGTGACTTTTAATATGCACCGTTCGCCCATTTCAGTACCGGCTTTGACATGCTTTATTGGAATTTTAGAGGAATTTCTGAGGAATCCCTGGCCACATCTTGAAGCAACAATAGTTAGCAATTTTACCTTCAGACTCATTTTCATGGTACACTGACTTATAATAAGGAGAATGATGTTTATGTCCTTGGTGCTCCTTGGACCCGGAATGCCTTTTACAGTGCTATGTAATCTTGGAGGAGCGTCTCGCGAGAGCCGCGTAACACTTTGCCACTGTGCGTAAATATTCATAATCACACACATAAACTGGTATAACATCACATTATAAGGCTTCATAGCACAAAGAGATATAATATGTTAAAATGTATTTATAGATTTTTCTGTTCTTAACATTATTGTTGAGACCCGTATCATAAAGCTTAATACATCTATTCACGTAATCCATCATAGAGCTGATCATTAACATCACTTCACTTAAAGTCCTGTAAAGAAGGCTTATAAGTGTTCGTTAGATGTTATGTGCACCTTCAAAATCAATCAGATACTGAGGAACACTAGAGAATCTTCATAAAGCATCATGCAAATGAACACAACATTAGTTTCACTGATAATGTTAATAACATTTACGGCATTTAGCTGACGCTCTTATCCAGAGCGACTTACAAGGTTAATCATATTACAGGTAGGCCAATGTAGTGTTAGGAGTCTTGCCCAAGGACTCTTATCGGTGTAGCACAGCATAGTCACCCAGACCGGGATTCAAACCCCAGTCTCCCACATGTGGTGGTGGATCCCTGGTGGGTAGTGGTGTTACCCGCTGAGCTACACCAAACACATAACAAAAATAATAACAAAAATACCTATACATTATAATGCATTATGTCATGTTATGTGCTATGAAGCCTTATACTGTTGTGTTCATGTGTGGTTATGAAAGTTTATGCGCAGTTTCAAAGGCTCTAGTATTATAAAGCGTTATAAAGACATAATAGATCTTTATGAATGCACTTATAAGGCATTATAGATGCCTGATTCATAGAACGTTTTGCTGAAAAATCGATACATTTTAACATATGTCACTATGAAGCCTTATACTGCGGTGTTTCTACCAGTTCATGTGTGTGATTATGAACGGTAGCTTTATGACTGAATGCATTATGTGAAATAAAGTACTAAGCTTTATGATACGGGTCTCAACAATGATGTACAGAACAGGACAAATCGCTGACACTTTCTAGGAATCAGTTTATCCTCTATAAATCTATAAAGCATTCATAATGTTGTATGATACTGGACATAAACCTTTGTAACTGTACATAAATGTTCATATTTACACACATAAACTGGTATAAGGCTTCATAGTAGGCCTATACTGCCCACATAATGCAATAAAACCAAGGGTCCCCAAGCAGATATGGGTTCACATATGAGGTCACATATGAACTGCATACAGAAACATACCGTACTACAATAATACAGTATTCCATACAGTATTCCAGCGCTGATCCATCGGGTCATATAGCCAGTATTACCATGGGAAAGCTACCTTGTGCTACTGTGAAAGGATGTGGGCGAGAGTGACGGAGGTTTGTGTTCTTGGAAAGTTTATCATTAGTTTTACAGTAAAAGATTAAAACTGAAGGCTGAAGGCCTATTGTTCCTTTTCACCTCATCACACACTCTCACTCTCCACTCAGTCTGGGCTTTGTCATGCTCTGTGGTTTAAACATTGACGCAAGCTTTTTTTTAAAGGAGTGGTCTAAACCTGACCTCTATTTCCAGACCCCGTCACACCTGCCAAACCCAAAAGAGACATTATGTGCTCTACTCCTCCCAGGCAGCTCATACCTCTTACAGAACACTGAATGCGATGTTTGAACCAGATGGGTTATTTCCATCTCAGAAACGGAACAGAAATGTGCTGTGCTGCGTGCTTACCGTGCTAAATCTGATTTGTAAACACTATCTAAGTTTTATGAGTCAGCATAAATAGAGCTTTGTTTTCTATGCTACCTTTCTGGGAAAGAGGCTTATTTAAACTAAGTGCTAGAGTGTTGAAACTGAGGTCTGTTTGGAATGAGATCACTGTATGCGGTTTTGGTTTACAGCTCAAGGAACGCCAATCACAGTTTCTGTTTTGTTGTATAGGAATAGCAATAGTTACAGTATAGCAAGGATTTCATGTGCATCCAAATGACAGGACCATGCGGTAGGATGCATCAGTTCCTGGTCATGTCGCAGCCTGAGGCTTTCCTGCTGCTTCACATTCCAGACAAGACAATTCACGAGTCTATAGGAGCTATAACAAAACAGAAAGTTCCTTTTCCATCGCAGTGGCATGCAGCCAGGTTTAATAAAAACTTGTTTTAAACAGGTTCACAAATGAGTTTTCCTTTGCTGTTTGCATCTGTAGGTCTCTGACCAGAAACATAAACTAGCCAAAACAAATTAGCAGGAAAATGCAGAAAAAGACACTCGCCAGTCGCGTGTGTACATGCTTCTATGTTGTGGCCTATTTACCCACACAGTCAGGAACGATATGTTGTATCTGTTTACTAACCCCATCCTGCATTACCAGCCTTCCTCCAGGTGGTCCTTGTAGCCCAGGCCGGAAATGGACATTTCCATGGAAGCCAAGAAACCATGAATACGCTTGTTTCGTTTTGACATGTTGCATATTTAGCCGAAAGGAACTGCCAATTTCGCATAATGTAGTGGAGCAAACAGTAAGACATTTGAGTTTGAAATGTGGTGGAGTTAAAGTACAAAGTTGTCCAAAATGGAAATACTTCAGTAAAGCAGAAAAGCTACTTAAGTATAGTATTAATTACATTTACTTCGTTACTGTCCACCACTGCACCTTGTCCAATTGCAATTGCACTGTTACATAGTTTATAATTTCTCTGTGCAACAAAATGAACAGACCACAGATTCTTCCACTGCAATATACTATAATGACGTCTATTGGGATAACAGCTCTGGTGCTAGTTGACTGTCTGCGGTAAAACATGGTCACAGGGCTTCTGAGCTCATTGTAGTTCAGTCGTATGCTGACATTATGGTATGCTGGGTCCCTGGTCAAATACCATGTTTTTGTTGCCTTTCGCAGTGAAAACACAATAGCGCCTCCTCTGTAGAGAGCACACCGTCATGCGCAATTTCCATTTTTATTCGCTGTGTTTACAATATTAGAATATTGGTTGCCATGGTGCAACAGATAACCCCTTGTGAGAGACTGGTTTTCAGTTCCCGGTCTGGGTGACTATGCTGTGCTACACCAATGAGAGTCTTTGGGCAAGACTCCTAACACTACACGGGCCTACCTATAATATGATGAATACTGTAAGTCGCTCTGGATAAGAGCGTCAGCTAAAATGCCATAAAATATGAGCTGACATTATGCCAAAATGACATTCTATATTTTATGCTCAGCTCTAAAGTTGAACATGTGCACTAAAGCTTGCAGAACATTTGCCATATTAAAGTTTGCTGTCCAAAGATCTTTTACCCCTTAGAATATTAACTCACCGTGTAACTTTACTTAGGACAGCTTTTGCATACGGCTGTGAGTGCAAAGCTAAGGCAGTAAGTTCAGGTCTTTACTGGAGTGAAACACTATAAAACACTGTTATAAAACTCTATATAACGAGAATTCAGTGGCCTCTTTCACACTGTAGGGTCAAACAGTTCTGAGCATGGAGAATAACTGTTTCCAGAGAGACATGATTCAACATGGAACGCTACCCATGCTGGAGAACTGTGTGGCAGTGACTTATTAGCTGTGTCCCCATTCAGTGGTTCCAACCTTGGGAGGCTGCATATGAAGGTCGATTACGTCACAGCGTCTAGGCCGTCCCATTTCGAAGGCAATGTCATATGTGGCCAAGAAAAGCATCCTTCTTTTCCATGGACCCTTCACCAGCCAACATATCCTGTGGTTCATTGCAGGCCGGTGACGCAAACAGAAAATCCACCATAGAGCAGAGGGTCTCATTTTGGTTTGGCCTTCCCAGCTGAGTCAATCTTCAAAGGATACGTCTTAGTAGACTGAGTCCACGAAGCTCCTGAACTGAACACAGTTATCGATGTAGTTATTCACTGGTTCTATGTTTAGGTCGGTATCATGCCACCTCAAACCCAAAAACGTTTAGTTCAGGTCACTTACACATTCGCCAAATAAATGAAAGCACTGCACAACTTTCAAACCATCGTGCTACATAAATGCTGATCCTGGCTAACTGAAGCCACTAGTGCAAGTTTGGCATTGACTCAAATCTGAGAGAGTGAAATCAAGTCAATCAATATTTATTTGTATAACGCTTTTTACAACTTACGTTGTCTCAAAGCAGCTTCTCAGAAAATCAGTTTATGTAAACAAAAAGAAAAACACAGAGTCCATGTACAGACATAGGAAAGGGAATCCGGGTCCAAGCCCCCCGTGAGGAGGCCAGAGGCAACAGTGGCGAGCAAAAACTCCCTGGAGTAAGGAAGAAACCTTGAGAGGAACCAGGCTCGAGGGGGGAACCCATCCTCCTCAGGTCGATCCCGGGTGAGGAGAGAAAGACAGAGCTAACAGGAAAAGGAGAGTAGAACATCAATTCGATACAGTCTGATTAATCCAGGAGGCAGTGATTGCAAAGATGGAGTCGACCCATAGGTTCTCTGTTTAAGTGAGGGTTTAAGATCAGTGCCAGAAGCTGGTGGCTCTATTGCGATCATTGTAGACGTTGTAGCCATGTCGGGTGGTGGCCTGGAGAGACCAGGGCAGGAGGCTCATGGTGGAGATGATGCTCAGGTGACTCTAGCCACTCTGGGGGCTCCCATGTGTCAGTCAGGAGAAATGTCGTTCCTGTGCTTAACAAAGAAGAAAAAGGGAATGTGGGGAGAGAGAGAGCGATAGAGGGAATGAGAGAGACTGATTAGGAGGACTGAGGTAGGCCTTGCAACTTGTTGTATGAACTGAGTGTGTGTAATCCTGCGAGTCGTGGAGAAGGTTCCTCTGTGCTGGTAGCCCCTCAGTGTTATCCATCAGGATCGATCAGCTCATAGAAAGACAGATGAGAGGGAGAGATAAACAGTTTGTGTATTTATTCCATTTATGGAGAAATGTAAATTGTAGTGATAAACAGAAGATGTCAGCCAAATGCTTGTGCAAACAAGTAAGTGTTGAGTCTGGTTTTGAATGTAGTAGAAGATTCCACAGTTTTGGGGCTACACGAGAAAAGGCTCGACCACCTGCTGTGGTTCTTGTAATTCTAGGGACTGTCAGCAGGCNGTCTGGTTTTGAATGTAGAGAGTGTGTCTGATTCCCGAACGGAGAAAGAGAGAAGATTCCACAGTTTTGGGGCTACACGAGAAAAGGCTCGACCATGTGCTGTGGTTCTTCTAATTCTAGGGACTGTCAGCAGGCCGTTATTTTGTGAGCGGAGCGCACGTGTGGGTTTGTATGACTGAAGTAGTTCTCTAAGATACTGTGGCGCCAGGCCATTTAATGATTTATACGTTAAGAGTAGAATCTTGTACTCAACACGAACTTTAACCGGTAGCCGGCGTAATGACGACAATATTGGGGAAATATGATCATATTTTTTTAATCTTGTAAGAACTCGAGCAGCTGCATTCTGGACCAGCTGGAGCTTATGTAGAGCCTTATTTGAGCATCCTGCTAAAAGGGTGTTACAGTAATCCAGCCTAGAGGTTATAAAGGCATGGACCAGCTTTTCTGCGTCTTTTGAGGATAGGATATTGCGTACTTTATCGATGTTACACAGATGGAAGAATGCTGTCTTAACAAAGTTACAAACGTGCATCAAAAGACAAACTGTTATCGAAGATGACGCCTAGATTTTTTAGAGTTGAGCTTGGAGTAATAGTGCGGCTGTCTATATTCAGGACAAATTGGTAGAGTTTAGTTCTCTCTGCGTTGGGTCCGAGTAGCAGGACCTCGGTCTTGTTAAGATTAAGCTGAAGGAAATTGTTAGTCATCCAGTTTCTGATATTATTAATGCATTCTTCAAGTTTATTTAGATTTGAAGCCTCGTTTGGTTTGGCTGATATATAGAGTTGAGTGTCGTCTGCATAGCAATGAAAGCTGATGTCGAAACTGCGGATTATGTTACCAAGAGGCTGCATGTAAAGAGAGAAAAGAAGCGGCCCGAGCACTGACCCTTGAGGGACACCGTATCTTACTAGTGTGTGATTAGAGTGTTTATTGTTGAAACTAATAAACCGATAGCGGTCAGTCAGATACGATCTGAACCAGGATAAGGCCTGTCCTTTAATGTCAACCCAGTTTTCTAGCCTATCAAGGAGGATCTTATGGTCGATAGTATCAAAAGCAGCGTTGAGATCTAAAAGAACTAGTATAGAGATATGACCACTATTGAGCGCCATGAGGAGATCATTTACTACTCTAGTTAATGCTGTTTTGGTGCTGTGAAAAGACTGAAACATCTCATGAAGAGAGTTTTCACGTAGGTGGGAGCAGAGTTGTTGTGAAACCACTTTTTCTAGGATCTTTGCTATGAAAGGGAGATTGGAAATCGGTCTATAGTTGGCGAGCTCACTGGGATCGAGTTCAGGCTTTTTAATTAAGGGTTTAACGACTGCAAGTTTTAAGGATTTCGGCACAGACTGAGGGATGAGTTTAGTATAGAGAACAGGGGATGATCTGTGTTTTGTTGGGTCTAAGATACATGTTGAGGATTTGGAAGAGCTAATTAGCTTATTTAATTCATCTTGGGTGAAAGGGCTAAAGGATAGCAGTTCGCCTTTTGGGCTGACAGGGCACATGTCACACTGTGTCATTAGATTACGGGCGTATTTCGGGTTTGTGTTCTAATATTTTCTATTTTGTCATTGAAAAAACTGCTAAGGTCGTCACAGCTGTGTGTAGTTTGAATACAATCTTCAAACTGTTTAATGTTACTAGTTAGTTTCGATATAGTGCTGAACAGGACTTTAGGATTATTTTTGTTCTTCTCAATGAGCAGTGAGAAATAGGCAGCTTTAGCTGTGTTTAGGGCATTCTTATATTCTATGACGGTGTTTTTCCACTCAAATCGGAAACAGTCTAATTTTGATGTACGCCATTTACGTTCAAGACTACGAGCTTTTTGTTTTAGTGCGAGTGTGGTTGTTGTACCACGGCGCAAGCGTTTTTCTTCTAATGTGTTTCTTCTTTATCGGTGCCACACTGTCAAGAGTTGACTATAGAGTGGATTGCAGGATTTCGGTGCTACTTTCAAGCTCATCGAGGCCCAACGGGGCAGGGACATTTGAAAGATCCGGTAGGCTATTTATCAGGGCGTCTATAGTGGAGGCAGTGATATTTCGCTTATATTGATAGTGGGATGGTATGCAAACATCATAGTCTAGAACGACTTCATATCTTATTAAATGATGACCTGAGATGCAATCACTCTGAGAGACTTGGATGTTGGATTATTAGAAACCTGTTCCATGGTGTTTGGGTCAGTAGCTAGCTAGGCTAATGCTAGCTGGCTCCTTTCTCCCAGTTAGCTTAGCCAGTGGGCTACAGAATCAAACAGTGCTGTATAGTACAAGATTCCGACTGGCTGCTGCTCTGCTGCTAAAATTAGGGTGAGCGTATTGTGGCGACAGTAGAACAAGAAGACACAGGAAACTTTATGCTCGCAGAACTGGCAGAAGCTTTTTTATTCAGCTGGCAGCAAGAGGGAGAACCACCGCCCAGTGCTATTTAAGTGGCTGGGATAGCAACCCGGTCATTTCTCTTTAGGGTAGGCACTACCATTGACGCTACTACCCTTGGCCCCACACAGAATAGCACAGGAAACACATAAATCATCTGCAAATACAACAACATCAACATGAACACCTTAAAGTCTCTCTTTATCAGAACCAACGAAATCAACAGTGCCATAGCCGATAGTAATGGGATACAGCAAAGCTTAATCCATCCTTATTGGACTTTAGACACTGTTGGGTAGCAGAGGCTGAAGTTGGCTTCATATTTTCCAGCTTCTTATTCATTCTTTCCAGTCCATCTTAAATGCAGTCAGACATCGCCAGCACCAGAATTGAATTGCAGCACCTTTTAAGGTGGAACAGAAATTTGAATAAGCTAGAAAAAGATGTGTGAATGTGAGCTCTGTCCTCTTTTCTACCACATTGTTCGTTTTTGTGTTTTTCGTTGCTTGTGCCGTAGCTTAAAATTGTTTATTGGGATCCAAATCATGAAAAATGAAGATTATGTGGTGCAAGACATATAGAAACTTGTTCAAAGCTGGTAATTGAACTCTCAGTATTCAAACTCATACCCTTCACTGTCACTGCTTCATACTGACCATTGTCAAAATGTCCCTTCGGTTGATTACAGTAAAGCACACAAAGTCGAAGAGTGAACTCCCGGCATTTTGACTCCTAGAGTCGTTGGCCAGGAGTGGGCCCCAACTGCTGGCGACAAATCGACGAATCCCAATGGCTAGTTTAGTTAGTACGCTAAAAGTGACATAGTACAACAGCATAGGCTTCGTTTCAGCTATTTGGCAGTCAAATTGACTGGATGACAAAGACTCACATCTGAGAGAGTGAATCGGAGTGTTGCGGTAAAAGACGGAATCGTTCTCAGAACCACTTTTATGTGTAGCTTTCCTTCAGCACTTCTTGGCTCTGATTTGGCAGCACAACAAAAGGAGAAAGAAACTGCAACAGGTCCCAAAAGTCCATGCGCCAGCATGAAAACACTTGAGATGGTCGTGGGAACCATTTGGCCCTGCAGAGAAAAAAGAGCGTGATTGGCCCACGTTAATGCCAGAATAACGGCAGTTGGGGAAAAGGCCCTGGACATAACCTTTAACCCAAAGGTTTACAATTCTACAGACTGCTGTTTATAGTGTTGCTGCTGTTTCAATGAGTAATGCATGATGCTGTGTTCTGTTTTATCATTTATGTGGAATGTAGTTATAAGTCACCAAGTGGATGGATATTGTGTGTAAAAGGAACAAAGTTGAGTAATTCAGTATAACGTGTGTGCATATGTGTGTGTGTGTGTGAGCAGATAGGAGTTTTGGCTGTTTCTATCGTGACCATCATATTAGGCCTGGGTCTGGGTCTCGGACTTCAACTGCAAAGCTGCAGAAACAAAGGTGAGTAAGTCCAGTGTGGTATTGTATTAAATTATCACCAACCCTTTAATTATCATGGCTCTGAGCTGCTCTAGTGATGAACTACTGCAATGATATCAAAGTGCTGTGACTGAATTCTAACTAATCTATTGATAACAATCAGCCCAACTATTAAGGTTACTGACACCTAGGTAGCTCTGCAGAGTCTATAAAGAACATTGTACATTGTACCTTTATTAGGGCCATAAAAGTTGAAATAATTGTACACGTTACAAAATTGCAGTCTCGATATACACATTATATGACGGGTAATTCCATCTGCGTGGAATGTGTTTGGCTGAAAGGTATTCCAACATCATTGGACTGTTCACTTGGAGGAGAATGCTAACAGTCAGTCCTCTTACATCAGCTAACAGACATCTGCTAGCATCATGCTGAGTGACATAGCGAGAAATCCTCCCACACACACGTTTTCAATCAGACTCTTTAAACTGTATATTCTACTTGTCAGCGACTCAGTTTGAATAGTTTGAACAGTCAAAGTTTTCAAATGAGCAGGAGTGCAAACCATGTGTCTGTTATTTCCAAAGAAATAAATCGATCATGTCTCTCATCTACAAACCCACTGTCCCAGTGTGTGTGTTTTCTTGCACGTTCAGAGAGGTCAGTAAAAAACGTACAAGCCACATACCCACATACCATCAGGGCTCAGTTCTTGGCCCACTTCATTTTGTGTTGCAGAAGGAGGTTCTGAAAAAAACACGATATCCATTGCTATGCTGATAATACATTTACACAGAACTCTCAGATCAGTGAGGTCAGCGAATACCACACAAGACATCTTCTCCTGTGTGTTCCAGGGGTGTCCCTCAGGGCTCATTCTTGGCCCACTTCTTTTTCTGATGATTAATATATACATAACTCTCAGTGAGACTTTCCTTGAATTTAAATTCCCTGCCTAGTAAATTACAGCATGAAGAGCTGCAATAGGGAACTTCCTAAGGCTGAATTTTGAGATATCCGAGGCTTCCTCTTAAGGAAATACATTTTTAAAAACCTGTGGCTGGTTTTATTACTCTATCTCTACAGGCTTCTTTCGGTAGCACTTTACTTTACAGATCGGTGAAAAGTACGTAATAATGTAGTAATTTTACAGTAACAAATTGTTTTTGTAATCAATTAAATGCCAGTTTCCTAATTCTTACTAAATAATAAATCAGAAGTTGTAGTGAGGGTTAACAAGGCCATTATTAAGTGGTAAAATAATGGTAACAAACTGTACTTATCTAAAATTACCTGCTTATTTGATAGTTCTTTATGTATAATAAGTGACCAGTCGTAGTAGTAACAAGGCAGTAACGTAATAGAAACACAATGGTAACAAACACATTCCTAAACATTATATGCACATCTTCTAGTCTTTAATACATAAAAAGATAATCATTGTATCAGTATTTAATAATTAAATGATAAAAAACAGTAACAAGTTTTATTTACCTACAATGATCCACTTATTTTATATTTCTTAATGAACAATAAGAGAGCATAATAACTGAGTACATGTATATAATATATAATGTTAGAACTATTATTAGTGGTTCTGCTGTAATGACCTGGTATCAGGGCTGTAAAATACTAATTCTCTTGTTTCTGTTTTATTTCTTACCTGTTATGTATTTAGACGGTGAGTTACAGGCAGCAATTACAGTGAAACTAAATGGTATTAGAGCCGTAAAATACAAACTTACTTATTTCCATCTCGTTTCTTACTTACTACACATCCATCAGGGCATAGCATCAGTTATTTACTTATTCCTTATTCCAGTCTTCTTATTACCTAGGAATAGATAGAGGTAAATCTATTCTATTACGTTACTGCCTTGCGACCACTACAATTGCTCACTTATTATACATAAAGAACTATAAAATAAGCAGGTAATTTTAAGGAAGTACAACTTGTTACCGTTATTTTACCATTTCATAACGGCCTTGTTAACACTCGCTACAATTTCTGATTTATTATTTAGAAATTTGGCATTTAATTAATGATTAAATACAATTTGTTACTGTAAAATTACCATATCATTACCTACTTATTACCGATCTGTGAAGTAAAGTGCTACCCTTCTTTCATCTGAAGAATGTGGATGTTATTACAGTACATACCTGTTCCGCACCTGAGACCTTTATTCATGTTTTTTTTTTTCTTTTTCTTTTGTTGATGATTTTAATAGTGTTAATTTGTTAATAATTTTAATTTAGACACGAGCTCACATTTTCCATACCTAAAAGGCTTCAGTTGGCTCCCTGTACATTTAATATACATTATAATGGATTTACAGTTTTAAATGACTCCAATGGCCAGTTTAGTCCAGCCATACTCTCCTATTTGCACTTCTCTAGTCTTTGAAACCTGTCTGCTGTCTGCTGACAGTCCATCCCTTTAAAGTATGTACTGTAGATGATAGGGCATTAAGTGTAGCTGGCCTAACTAGCTTCCCTAAGGGCAGTCGTCGTCACAGTCTGCATGTATGTAGTCCTGCGTCGTGCAGTCGTCTGCCAATGGTGCTGGCACAAACAGGACGACTCATCACTGCTCGCTGAATGTTCGCAGTTGTGGATGTTGGGTCAGTCAGGTACAGCGATAAGGCCTACCTTGCTTACATGTCTCACCTACCCACCAAGTTTCATTCCTGTCGAATGATTCCTTCTGGGTGCAGCTACTTGTGCAACTATTTTTTTGACAATGAGCATATTTTGTACACTAATTTTAAAAAAATTAGAAAAAAAAAAGTTAGTGTTTAAGCAGCCTTAAAATTTGGAATTACTTGAATTTCAAATAGTAAGTTAGCAGAACTATAAATGGTGTTTAATGCCCAAAAACTTGTAATTTTAAGTTGAAATAACACAAAACATAGTTTAAAATATTAAAATATGTCTTTTTACAGTGTATATGTTTCAAGATTTCAGATTCCCTAAATGGTGCGAGGACAGGTTTTATCCCTGCTGTTAAATAAATGTTCAATTTAGTTTTGAAACAGTAGTCTTTATGTGCACAATGGAAAAAAAAAACATTTTTAACCTACAATTGTATAGTTTTCACCTATAATTGTATTGTTTTACCTACAGTTGTACTGTTTATACCTACAACTGTACTGTTTTTACTTACATTTACATTTACATTTAAGGCATTTAGCAGATGCTCTTATCCAGAGCGACTTACAACCGTGCTTAGTGTTCCATTGGATAATATTCCAGCTAGTACAGGAAGTTTAGAGCCTAAAACTCACCCTGAGCTCAGACACTGCCCGAACAGGGGGCCAGTGCTGATACCTAGATAGATCAATACACATATATAGAGCAAAAAGAGCACTACCTGGCAACCCCAGCCCAGTGCTCACACCTATAGAAAAGAAAAGAAAAGGTCATTATAAGTGCAATATAAGTGCAACACAACACAACTACATACACACAACTTACACCTCTACTAGTGCTTACTCACTTAAGTGCATTACGAAGAGATGGGTCTTCAGTCTGCGTTTGAAGACTGTGAGAGACTCAGCTGTTCGGGCGCCCAGTGGGAGTTCATTCCACCATCTGGGAGCCAGGACAGAGAAGAGTCTGGTCGCTTGTCTTCCATGAGACTTCAGGGATGGCGGTTCAAGTCTAGCTGTACTTGAAGCGCGAAGGGCTCGAGGTACAGATCGACTCTTCACCACTGCCATAAGGTAGGGAGGGGCTGATCCGTTCTTGGCTTTGTAGGCGAGCGTCAGAGTTTTAAATCTGATGCGGGCACCAACAGGAAGCCAATGAAGGGAGCACAGCAGTGGAGTCACGTGGGTGAACTTTGGAAGATTGAAGATGTACAGGTTTTAACCTAAAATTGTACTGTTTTTACCTACAGTTGTACTGTTTTTACCTACAGTTGTACTGTTTTGCCTACAACTGTACTGTTTTTAACCTACAGTTGTACAGGTTTTACCTACAACTGTACTGTTTTTACCTACAATTGTACTGTTTTTACCTACATTTGTACTGTTTTTACCTACATTTGTACTGTTTTACTTACAGTTGTACTGTTTTTAACCTACAGTTGTACAGGTTTTACCTACAACTGTACTGTTTTTACCTACAATTGTACTGTTTTTACCTACATTTGTACTGTTTTTACCTACATTTGTACTGTTTTACTTACAGTTGTACTGTTTTTAACCTACAGTTGTACAGGTTTTACCTACAACTGTACTGTTTTTACCTACAATTGTACTGTTTTTACCTACATTTGTACTGTTTTTACCTACATTTGTACTGTTTTACTTACAGTTGTACTGTTTTTAACCTACAGTTGTACAGGTTTTACCTACAACTGTACTGTTTTTACCTACAATTGTACTGTTTTTACCTACATTTGTACTGTTTTTACCTACATTTGTACTGTTTTACTTACAGTTGTACTGTTTTTAACCTACAGTTGTACAGGTTTTACCTACAACTGTACTGTTTTTACCTACAATTGTACTGTTTTTACCTACATTTGTACTGTTTTACTTACAGTTGTACTGTTTTTAACCTACAGTTGTACATGTTTTACCTACAACTGTACTGTTTTTAACCTACAGTTGTACAGGTTTTACCTACAACTGTACTGTTTTCACCTACAATTGTACTGTTTTTATCTACAGTTGTACTGTTTTTAACCTAAAGTTGTACTGTTTTTACCTACAATTGTACTGTTTTTACCTACAACTGTACTGTTTTTACCTACAGTTGTACTGTTTTTACCTACAGTTGTACTGTTTTTACCTACAACTGTACTGTTTTTAACCTACAGTTGTACATGTTTTACCAACAACTGTACTGTTTGTACCTACAATTGTACTGTTTTTACCTACATTTGTACTGTTTTACCTACAGTTGTATTGTTTTACCTACAGTTGCACTGTTTTTACCTACAATTGTACTGTTTGTACTTACAGTTGCACTGTTTTTACACACAGTTGTACTGTTTTTAACCTACAGTTGTACGGGTTTTACCTACAACTGTACTGTTTTAACCTACAATTTTACTGTTTTTACCTACAATTGCACCATTTTTAACCTGCCATTGTACTATAAAATTTTTCGCCTCCTCTGCATTTTTAGCTGCCAGTCTTGGGCTGGAGGTTAAGGGAACCAGCTTTGTGACCGGAGGGTTGTGGCCAGTTTGATTCCCTGAACCGACAGGACACGACTGAAGTGCCCTTGAGAAAGGCACCTAAATCCCAACTGCTCCCCGGGCGCCGTGGATAGGACTGTCCAGTAATTGCCCCCTAGTGTGTGTGTTTTCACTATGTGTGTGTTCACAAATGGGTTAAATCCAATAGACAAATTGTTTACAAATGATTACACATTCTAATTCTAAATTGTTAAATTATTTAATCCTGGCACTGGTCCAACTTCATATGGGAAATTCAAGAGTTGGCACATGTTGGCACAAAATTCTGTAACATTCATAATGTTCAACACTTAAAGAATATGTAGATTTCCATAAGGGCATGAAGGAATTGTCCCTTGACCTAGTGTAAACTGTACTTACTTTCTGCCAGTAGATTTTCCCATTTCCCATTTCATCCAAGGAACATTTCTTTATGTATTACATGATTAGAAAATTGGCTCAGGAGTTTTCAGTTCATTCATCTCTGTTCTCTTTCACAGCACCCGTGTCATGTCGGAACCGGTGCTACGAACCATACGATTACGAAGCTCCTGGCTGCCGCTGTGATGAACAGTGCATTGCTAATGGCAACTGCTGCTATGACTTCCAGGATATCTGCCTTCAGCCAAGTGAGTGATGTTCATGTGGTGTCCTGTGTGACTAATACTGATGCAGAATTGATGCCGATACATTTGTGCGTCACTTTCTTCCTGTAGCTGAGAGCTGGGAGTGCACTGCCCTACGCTGTGGAGAGAAGCGTATCTCCAGCAGTAAGTGCCACTGCTCTGCTGACTGTCTGAGTGCTGGAGACTGTTGCACTAACTATAATATGGTCTGCAAAGGTGAGTCACTGGAGGAATTCAAGCGCATGATAGCAATCTGGCAAGGCACACACCCATATACTTTATTCCTTCTCCTCTCATGTACATGTGCACTCATTTAATGTTTATGGGGCTTGAGATAGTCTCTTGTCTGAAAGGACTTTCAGACATGCTTTGTTCATCTAGTTGAAAAGGCCTTATTACAAACAGGCTGGAGTCTGGAGATACCATCAAGCCAAAGTACTGCCATAATCAGGTGTCAGTGCTGGTACACAGTACATAATTTATGGTAATACACTCATTATCAAAAAAAAAAAAATAGTTGCACACAGAAGTTTCATGTTTGGCCATGCATGTGACGTAAGCAAGGACAAGCTTTTACTGACTGTACAAGGTCGTCCTGTTGTGCCTGTTTTCCATTCTGACATTGTGCTGTTGTGTTGGTAGCATCCTTTGCAAGCGAAGTATGCCTCAGAGGAGAGTTCGAACATTCGAGCAGTTTGAGAGGTGTTGCACCGTAGGGCTCCAGGAAGTGGGATGGTCTCATTGATGTTTTGCATGCCATTGCTGTCGTTGCCTCCAGTGGTCAAGATCAGATAGCAAAACATAAACACAGACGATATACTTATACAATTAATATGGAATTAAATATAAAGGCAAGAAAAAAAGAAGAACAGAAGAATTTAGATTAGCCACGGATAATCACTGACTAATGACTACTGTTAGAAGCCTACAGTGGTCCTGTGTTTGAATGTGAATATGAAAAGAGCTTAGTGTGTTGTGAGTCAGGTGAAACAATATCTATGACCGGTATCAACAGGAGGATGAGTGGAATGTAGGTGAGGCTTTTTGCACAGCTTTGGACATTAGGAAGCTTCATGGTGGTGAAGCTGGTCCAGATGGAACACAAACAGGGGCACTCAGTCAAGGCAGATGAAGCAACAGTGCAGATCACACAGAATGGGCAGTTGTTAGGCATCCAACCACACAGGATGGGCAGTTGTTAGGCTTCCGACCACACAGGATGGGCAGTTGTTAGGCATCCGACCACACAGGATGGGCAGTTGTTAGGCATCAGACCTCACAATCATTTGACTATGATCTGTACTTTTTCTCTCCCAGGAGCAAAGTCATGGGTTGAGGATGAGTGTGTGAGCATGACCACCCCAAAGTGCCCAGCCAGGTAATAATGTCTACTGCTTAATATGTTCTATTCTATTCTATTCTATTCTAGTGTGGTCTGGTCTCTGTTCAATTTGGTTGTGGTTTCAATTCTATTTCAATTTTATTATGGTGTGATTTCTATTCTATTCTATTCTATTCTATTCTATTCTAGTGTGGTCTGGTCTCTGTGCTATTCTGTTGTGGTTTCAGTTCTATTTCAACTTTATTATGGTGTTATTTCTATTCTATTCTATTCTATTCTATTCTATTCTATTCCATTCTTATGTGGTCCGTTCAATTCTATTCTATATTAGTGTGGTCTATTCTATTCTGTTCTGTTCTGTTCTATTCTATTCTATTCTTATGTGATCTGTTCAGTTGTATTCTATATTAGTGTGGTCTGTTCTATTCTATTCTATTCTATTCTATTCTATTCTATTCTTATGTGATCTGTTAAATTCTATTCTATTCTATTCTATTCTATTCTATTCTATTCTAGTGTGTTCTGTTGTTTTGTTGGATTGGGTTGTCCTTTCATTTACTTTCAGTTTCAAGAGGCAGCCTTTGCTGTTGATCTCTCTGGACGGTTTAAGAGCAGAGTATCAACAAACTTGGCATTCTCTCATTCCGGTGCTGGACAAGCTAAGTAAGCACATATATACCACACACATACAGACATCCACAGTACGTGGATTTGAACTTGCATAGGCTCTTCATAAGCTGAATTATATGTGTGGTGTTTGTCTACTTTAGGAATGTGTGGGACGTCTTCTTCCTTCATGCAGCCTGTGTTCCCCAGCAAAACATTTCCAAACCACTACTCCATTGTTACGGTTAGTAGTCTATAAGTAAGACTGTGCGCCTCCCAGGGACTTTTTCAAAGCTGTTGGCAAGTAAAATATGCCCTCAATACAAACTTCAACCCCATGGTTATGCTATTTGGGTCCTCATAAATTCTTCCCAGAGCCTACCTAAACACCCCAAGCTCTTGCAACAGGCTGCCCTTATTGGTCACTTTACGAATTTAGAAACACTGTGGTGTGTGTGGCCGGGGGAGAGCCTTCTACAACAGCTCTGCCAGTATTAGCAGCTCTCAACTCCAGTCTTAAAACAGCAACAGCAGCAACAACAACAATGACAACAACAACAATAACTAGAAAAGTGAATTTCCAGAATGAAATGCAAAATAGTTGCACAACTCTAATGGTTCCCACTTCCTGCTAGGCTGTTGCTAGGCTGTGGTTTCTATGGTGTTGGTATGTGGTAGCTAGTTGCCTTAGTGTTGCTGTGGTAGTCCAAGTGCTGTTGCAATGTTGTTGCTTTTTTTGTTGTTAGGCGGTTGCTAGGGTATCAAAGGTGGTTGCTAGGGTGTTGCTAGGCAGTTGCTATTGTATCCCAAGTGGTTGCTATGCTGTTGGCAAGTGGTTGCTAAGGTGTTGCTATGGTATCCCAGCTGGTTGCTAGGGTGTTACTTGGCGGTTACTATGGTATCCCAGGTGGTTGCTATGGTATCCCAGGTGGTTGCTATGGTTTTGAAAAAGAAGAAGAAGAATATAAACTGGATAACAACATATTGCGTCTTGCAAAGCAATGCAAATAACAAGCTGTAGGAATGCCATTCTATTTGTATCATTCACAGTGTTTGAAAGAATGTAGAGTCATCAGCCAAGAAGTTGACCCTGACTCTCATATGCATCAGAGTTGAAATAAGGTGCTGTAGACCACTCTGGTGGAAATGTGTAATGAATCTGATGGTTGTGAGTGCATTAAAACATGCTGAAGGACCTCCCGTTCAAAAATGTGGGTAAATGATCTACTATTTTCATCATATCTTCATTAATACACTCATCATCAAAAGAACAGTTGCACAAATAGCTGCACCCAGAAGGAATCAACCAACAGGAATGCAACTTGGTGGGTTCACTGACATCATGAGACACGTTAATGATTCAACTTTCAAGCTCAGCTGCCTGTGTGATGGAAGCAACAACGGGCCTTACCTGTACCTGTACCTGACTGACCCAACAGCCAAGAGTGCAGACAAGCAGCGAGCTGTGATGGCCTTCATGAGTCATCCTGTGCCAGCACCATTGGCAGACGGCTGCACAACGCAGGACTACATGCACGCAGACCGTTACGACGACTGCTCTTAACTCCACGTCAGCGTCACCAAAGACTGCAATGGTGTCGTACCAGACTGTCATGGAGTGACTCAGAATGGCAGCGGGTCATCTTCAGTGTCGAGTCCCGCTTTAGTCTTGATGAAGACGACCAACGGATCCGTGTGTGGAGGCACCGTGGTCAGTGCCAAGATGAATGGTTTGTTGTCACGTGCCGTCCAGAAGGCCTGATGTCACTTCACCTCCACCCCTACAGCAAAGCCTGCAGGAACTGTGTGAGAATATTCAAGTTGCATGGGATGGATTATCACAGGACACCATTAGGAACCTCTACAACTCCATGCTGAGACGTCTGGCATGTTGTGTTCTCCTTCTTGAAAGAAGATCTTCTTTTTGATTGCGTGCCTGTGGTATAAAGATCCATCACAAGGTCCAAAACCTCCAGCCCGCCAGCTCTGATTTTTAAACGATTATTTCAGACTTTACTGGGCTACTAGCAGCAGCGCACGCACACCAGATCACATCACTGCTGTCAGAACAAAACCAAATGCTAACTTTACAGTACAAGGGAAAAAACATGCTTTACTTTTAATGTCATTGGAAGTCATTTTGGGCCATTAAGTTTGGATTGATGTTCAGAGAACTTCAGTGAAGTAATAAGTGGACCTTGTAAAGACAGTGAGGATGAGACTGCATTAAATAAAAGAGAATTGAAATTAGATCCAGTGTTTGCAAATATCTGTCTTTGTAATGCTGTGTAATATGATAGTCCAGTGCAGAGTGAGACATAAACCATCGCTCTCCCTCTAGGGCCTCTACACTGAGTCTCATGGTTTGGTGGATAACAACATGTACGACCCTGTATTTGACGCTTCATTCAGTCTGTCCAATGCAGAGAAGGACAAGCCCAGATGGTACCTGGGACAACCAGTAAGCATAACATTCCTCTCTCACACACACCTGTACACACACAAATATGTTTTTGTGAATTATGGGGCCTAACTTTAACCTACCCTGACCCTAACCTTACCAACACCTTAACCAGCTCAACTACTACCCTAACCCCTAACACTAACCTTACCCTAAACCTAACCTTAACCAGAACTACAAATACCCTAACCCCTAACCCTAACCCCTAACCCTACCCTAAACCTAACCTTAACCGGCACTACAACTACCCTAACCCCTAACACTAATCTTACCCTAAACCCAACCTTACCATAACCTTAACCAGAACTACAAATACCCTAACCCCTAACCCTAACCTTACCCTAATCTTAACCAGAATTTCAACTACCCTAACCCCTTACACTAACCTTACCCTAATCATAACCTTAACCAGAACTACAACTACTCTAAGCCCCAGCACTAACCTCACCCTAAACCTAACCTTACCCCAACCTTAACCAGAATTACAACTATCCTAACCCCAACACTAACCTTACCCTAAACCTAACCTTAACCAGCACTACAACTACCCTAACACCTAACACTATCCTTACCTTAAACCTAACCTTACCCTAACCTTAACCAGAATTACAACTATCCTAACCCCTAACCTTTACCCTAACCTTATCCAGAGCTTCTACTACCTTAACCAAAATTACTACTACCCTAATCCCTAACCCTAACCTTACTCTACCCTAATCCCTAACTCTAACCATTACCCTAACCTCACTCTGACCTTACCCTAATCCTAACCTTACCCTGACCCTAAACTTTACCTAAGCATATTCAGAACTACTACTGCCCTAATCCCTAACCTTACTCTGACCTTACCCTAACCTCGCCCCCACACATGCACAAACACACACACGTCAAATAGTCAAAAACATTGCAGTGTTACAGCTGCGCTTCAGTAAAATATAGAAACAAATATATATATATATATATTTATAAAGTTTAAAATCTTTGTGTTCTTTATGCATTATTTATATCTATGTCTATATTTTAGACCACTGCACTGTTTTCTCTCTCTCTCTCTCTCTCTCTCTCTCTCTCTCTCTCTCTCAGATCTGGCACACAGCAATGTATCAAGGTCTAAGAGCAGGAACATTCTTCTGGCCGGGATCAGACGTAAAAATAAATGGATCCTTCCCAAACATATATGAGAAATATGATGGGTACAGTGCACATTATTATACTAACTGTGTTCAATTAGTGTTCAAATATAATTTGTGTTCAATTAGCCAAACTCACTATGCAATACATAAAAATCCCTGTTATTATTATTATTATTATTATTATTATTATTGGTATTATTATATACTAAACTTAAAAATTAATTGCATTTCTCACAATCTCAGACCTATCATTCCAAAAAGTTGGGACTCTGTGTAAAATGTAAGTAAATGTAAATGCAATGATTTGCAAATCTCATAGGTCCATATTTAATTCACAACAGAACACAGAACACATATCAGATGTTGAAAGTGAGACGTTTTTACCGTTTCATTATTGACTCGTTTAGAACTTGATGGCAGCAAAGCATCTCAAAACAGAGTTGTCTGGAATTGTTCCACAGTTTTAAGATGCAGTTTTTTGCAGATCGGTGGGCCTCTGTTCATCTTTGCTTCTGAGAGACTCTGCCTCTCTACAATGCTCTTCTTATACCCAGTCATGTGACTTGGAAACTGCTCCTCCAGCTATTTTCTATTAGTACCACTTACTTTTCCAGCCTTTTGTTTCCCCGTCCCAACTTTTTTAAGACGCTTTGCTGCAATCAAGTTCTAAATGAATTAATAATTTTCATGAAAACGTCTCACTCTCAACCGATATGTGTTCTGTGTCCTAATGTGAATTAAATATGGGTCTAGGAAATTTGCAAATCATTGCATTCTGTTTTTATTTACATTTATTTACATTTATTTACAGTTTACACAGCATCCCAGAGTACCACGCGATGTACTTGTCTGGAAATCAGTCTGCCAGGTGGAGGCAGAGCTGAATCCCATGCCACAGTCTAAAGGCAAGAAGGGTAGTGTCACCATTGCCAGTTCTGCTGAACTCACACCGTGTCTTAACAAGTCTTTAATACATACTGGCCACTTCCAAGAGATCTGATCTAACACAACAACAGATTCTGAAACTCTCCATTCATTGAATACTTGCTCAGACACTGTGAATATTCAGGGGAAATTAAAATGCTCCTAGCCAGACATCCTGCCTTTAGCTGCTCTCCACCCTGGACATGTGGGCTTGCTTCCCTGTTAAGGAAAGATCCAAGAGTGTTTGGGTAAGACTCCCAACCCTGTGTTCAGACCGCAGAGATGCGACGATACAGAACTCATTTACCTTCAGTAAGTCCCGTGATGCCAGCACGAATGGTGGCAAAGAGAAAATGGATGGAGTCAATTCAACTAAGCTGAGCAAAGTCATGCAGAAAAGGAGCAAAGCTGGAAGTTCGTGAACCTCTGCTCCCCTTACAGTAACAGCAAAGGCCGAGTACAACTTGTAGAGCTTATCCAACTGTTGAAGCTCGGAATAGTCTCAGTTTTGATGGCTTCTGAGCTGCCGATGAGCTGATCCGCAGTGTGTGGATTAAAGTCGGTGCTGTTCCGGCTGCTGTCAATGGAACGATTTTCATTTGCGCCCTTAAAGAAAAAAGGAACTGAAGCCTCTGGCCTTGGAAACATCTACAGTGGGTCTACGGACCATGACGATGCGGCAGACCTCCCTGCATGCTAACCTCATTAACTCCCACAGTGTGGTGCTGTTGGTGTTCAGCCATTCTGGACACATCCTTGAACTCAGCCTTGGCATCTATAAAAAAGGAAGTGAAATAACTTTCTATAGTGAGCTGAATGGATGTGAATGCCAGTATGTCTGAGGCTATTAATTGTCTGTAATGCAATGGCAGAATTTGTTTTACCCAGCTATTTTAGGTATGACCAGGTTCTTGTGAAAAGGGCCTATACATATGTGTGTGAATGGAGCTAAATGGCTAAAAGCAAAATGTTAAAACAGTTTCTGAACACTTGTCCAGGACTTTCCTGTTATTGTCGAAAGTAGAAGGATGTGTTTTAAGAGGAGCAAGATAGCTTAACTGTATATTCACAGGTTTAAGGCAGTAAGATGCTAGTATTACTACTACTGAGTGCTGTTTAGTTAGCATTACTGCTGCTGAGTGCTTATTGGTTAGCAGTACTACTACTGAGTGCTGATTAGTTAGCATTACTGCTGCTGAGTGCTTAGTGGTTAGCATTACTGCTGCTGAGTGCTTATTGGTTAGCATTACTACTACTGAGTGCTGTTTAGTTAGCATTACTGCTGCTGAGTGCTTA
>CM067474.1:65065069-65084814 GCA_034552555.1 Semaprochilodus insignis
CAGGACATTAGAGCCATAATAAATCATGCTACTGTTACTCTCCATACTTCCAACTACGTGGTTTGTGTACCTCGTCCGGTGCCTGTATATGGCCCATATAAGGTTTAAATACACTAGCTGTTCTGAGGGTATAGGCTGATTGAGTGATCACCACTAATAAGTACAACAGCTCTGAATGTGCTTTATTCCTGTCTGTACACTCTCACATGGTTTTGTCTACAGTATGTGTTGTGATGCGAGAAGTAATTTAGCCTGCTAGCTCTGCTAACTTGTAACATTTGATGTGGTTATTTTTTATTTTCCAACAGAATAACATCTGACGTATTATTGGGAGGATCTGTATGGGAGGAATGTACTGTATTTTTTCCATATTTGGCTACGACCATCTCAGAGTTGAGAAAACACACGGAAACATTAAAATAATGGCTGTGCTCACTGTGACCTGATTCAAACTGATGGATATATTTAATTTACTCCTGAGCCAAGCATAGCATGTCTTACTGAGTCATTCAACATTATGCCATGATACCTCTCAATGGGAGTTCATGAAGTAATCTAACAGCGTCTGTGTTTGTTGCAGGGTGGCACCAATCCCAACTCCCGCCTCAACCTGACTGCTGCTGAAAGTAAGAAGTTCATAAGTTCGTACGTGGAATCCCAGCATGCAATACACAGTATCTTGGTAAATGTGTATACTGCGGCGCTGTATAAGTCGATGAGTATGCCGCAGAGCCGCAGAGCCGCAGTACGCACTCCCAGACCCGCACTCTCAGCCCCAGATATGGCATTACACAGTGGCCCAGGGACTTTTTAGCTACTGCAAGGAGGCAATGAAGTGCGTAAAGTTTTTATAAACCCCTTAATGACTATCCCAGATGGCTGCCTATTCCCTACATAGCGCACTACCTGAGTTATGATATTTGGGCCTATACACAAAATGAGTGTAGTATAAATCCTGCAGGGAATTGTGCACATGTAGATGAATTTCAAATAGCTCTGTGTTAGACGTATTGGCACTCTTTTAGTGCTACCGAACATCTTAAGACCTTTGTATTGCAGAGTCGGCAGCCATTGCCATTGCCTTTGCCATTCTTGCCTACTGTGTAGTATTGAAGTAGGCGATTTCAGATGCAGCCATTGACCTAGGTTGACCATTTTCATAACCCCAAAAAGGAGGACACCCCACCCCCATAAGGAGGACATCATAAAGGGGAGGGGATCGGTCACGATACTAGAACAGAATTCAAATCATAACCGAACCTATATAACACATAAATAGTGCTTTACTCACCTAACTGGGTGGAATGGATGACCTTCGTGAGTCAGACGGGAGTTTACTAACTGACTAGCATTTGGAGTCATGCGGTTAGCCAGTAGGTGAGTCACAACGTCACATGACCTTGTTAAACCAATAACATGCAAGGCATTTCTTTTGACATGGACGTGAGCCAATGATACACTTATTATTGTTGGCGAGTGAACATTTTAAATAGTTCATCCCGAAAAGAGGACTAATAGGCGTCCGTCCAGGTGCTGCGCCAGACGGAGGACTGGGACTTGTGGCCACCCTACATTGACCGGACAAGTGGTCAGTTAACAAGCAAGGATTTACACCTTCACAAGCTCAACAGCAGCCCACAGCACCCAAATATTCTTCAATACCGAAACATCCAAAACTGTGACTACTAGTACAAATAAGAACTCTGTTAACAATGTTTCCCCTCATCTAACAAGATGTTCAATCCACCGTTTACTCCCACACTCATAAGGGTGCAGCTGCAGGTCCAAGCCACAGGGAGCTGAAAGTGCAGGTCTGAAAGAGTGGGGGCTTGATTTGCGGTACTGCGGATCTGTGCATACGGATACTACAGGTTGGGTCTTGTGTTGAGGTATTGCTGTGTGTGGTTGTATACTGATGGCTCTGCATTTTGGGTGTGTTTGTATTTGCAGAGGCTGCAAGTGAGAAAAGACACTTGCCGTTCGGCAGACCCAGAGTGCTACAGCCTCAGTCTAACTACTGTCTTCTGCACCATCAAGGCTTTATCAGTGCCTACGGCAGAGACGTGTACATGCCTCTCTGGAGCTCATTTACTGTGGGAAAACCGGTAAGAAATGAAACACACACATACACACAACGGGATGCAATAACATGAACCCATCAGATCTAGTACTGGCCCTGAAAGGAAGAAAGGAAGAAAGGAAGAAAGAAAGAAAGAAAGAAAGGCTCTCCTGCGGCCAGAGGAGTCATTTCTTAAACCATTAAAATCGTTTTAGCTGTTTCACTGCGTGGAATATGAGCTTTCTGTGTGTGTAAAATATGCATGAGGTTTCCTTTCTGATGGATGTAGCATTTAGGGCTTAGAGGCAGGATACATCTGCAACACAGCTTTATTAGAGCCAATAGAAAACTCATAGTCATTACAGGCAGGGGTCAGTACATAAGCAGGCAGCAGAATACAAGGAGAGTCCGTCCATGTGGCTTCGGTCATGCAGTTTTCATTTCAAAACCAGGATTGAAATGTGGGAAAATGGGTTGCTTGTCATTTTTGGTCCTGGTTATTGTCAGTGAATCAAGAAATAGCTTTGTTTTCTAGTTTCACATGTTAATTCTAAATAATAATAATAATGATGATGTTGTATTGTATAATACCTATCGCAAATATTCTATCACTTCAGCTGGAAATAAACGTGCAGAGTTCACATATAATTGCCAAAAGGTTGCTATATTGCTATATGGCAGGCCTGTTATCCAGGCATATTGGTAGGCTGAATTGCACTGTGTATATACTAGGGGCGTAACGATACACTCAGCCCATGACTCGATTCAATTCATGATACTGGGTCCACGATTCAGTATTCTTCAATATTTTCAATATATATATTAAATTATATTAAATATATCCAATATTTTGAACGAAGTGTGAATAAAAAAAAATTGATGAGTCTAATGATGTTGTTGCATAGCTTACTCATGACCTTAGAGGCCGGAGAAATGTGTGGATTGATGCTGATTGTTTCGGTTGGTAAGGTTAGTGTTTTTAATCAATTCAGATGCATTAGAGGGCATAATTAATAAAATGCCTATTCTTCACGAAGCACATTGTCACAGTTTCACATCACGATATCACGATTTCATGATGCATTGTTACACCCCCAGTGTTGGCATATGTGCACTGGGGTGCCATGTTGGATTTCCACTATTTAATGGGGAAAAGAAAGCAAAACAAACGTAACGTTGTCCGTAATGTCACGTAATCAGAGGTGTTGGATATCAGTGTTTTGTATACAAGAGTGTTTTCTGCATTATCAGAATGGAATTATATGCATGTACGACAGGAGTCCCTAAGAGAATATTGTTATCAGGGTTGTACAGGACATAGGTCAAACGCCACGTGAAGGACAGCTGACCATCTGTTAACATTAGATAAGGACAGCTGACACATCCTCTTTGTATCTTGAGGGGGTGTATAAAACCTGTGTGATGAAGTTCTGTCTTTGGACTGGACTGAGTTGGACTGGATGGGACTGTCCTTGGACAGGAGCTGTGAGTGAACTGCGATCGCCATGAAATAAACTACTCCAACATCCCCAACTTTCGGTTTCCTGACTCTACCCTTCTGTGCAAGCAAGAAAAAAAAAAAAACAACAGAGGTGAACTGTGTTTTAGAGTATGTTATTGTTCCGGTCTTGAGAACAAGTCTAGCAGATTGTGATCTCCCCTCAAGTGCATGTGTGCCAAGTAGGCATATCAGATAGAAGATAGTGGACCACTGTTGGCCCCCCTGACAAAAAAGCTGGCAGCACACTGGCTTTTTGCTTAGCGTTTTGCCACTTTTCATTGTTCGTTTTTCACTTGCAGCTCAATTTACTCATTTGTACTTCATTTATTCTTTGTAAATGACTTTAGTACATCATTGTAAGATTAATATCATAGATAAAGTCAATTGTAGAGCTGTAGCCAACCCAGCACAATTAAAACAATATCATTTCAGTCATATTAGGCCTAGTCATTTCTCTCTGCAGTTTGTAATATTTCTCTTATTTTCCAAAATAAAAGTCTGTGTGCATTTAAAATCTCTTTGAGGAAACTAAAAACCAATTAGACGTAGGACAATAATCTGGCTGGTCCAAGCATGAACCAGCAGTGACCCTCTGGGGGTGGGGTGTGAAAGAACGCAGACCTGTGCTTGCTATGTCGGACACTACAGATTACAGCCGTGATTTCTGTCGTCTGTGTGTAAATAACAGTTAATCTTTCAATTTCCTTCACAATAAACGAAACGACACTGTCTAAAGTCTCGCAGTGATAGTTTAGCTATATGCAACAAACTAAAGATGGTGGCTAGTGCAGGCTAGTGCCTTTCACTACACTGACAACGCTACTCAACTTGAACTTGAAGACATCAGCAGCTGATCTGATGAGCACTGATGCCCCCCATCAAATAGAGGGAGTTCATGATACGAGGAAGCTGTGAATGTCAAATATACAAACACCAATACAAAACCCAATATAGCATTCAGATATGCCTGAACAGCAGGCCTGTATTCTGCGCCTCTGTGACCGTATGTGCACTCAGTTAAACTGAAGGTAAAGTTTAAATCTGCATGAATCAACTAGAACCCCATTGTTTCATTGTTTGTTAGTCTGTTATAAGACTTCAGTTTCAATAGTTTGCCACCCAAGGCAGGAGACAAAACAACAAACCCAAAGCACTTACAACCCAAGACTTCCTTCCGTCTACCAAAACAAATGAAAATACTACACACTGCACCCTTCCTGACTGCCTAGATGGCATGAACTGGAGAAAACAAAGGGACCTGAAATAACTGGCTCACTCTTGTGCAAGAGCTCACATGGTTGATCTGTCAGATTGTGGCAGCCCTTCCAGTTGTACATAATAGCTAACTCGAGAGATTTGCAGTGGCCGTGTGATGTCTTGTTGGTCCAGGCCTTGTCAGCTTCGCCCCAGTGATGTGGATCAATCAGAAAGCTAAATTAAGCAAACCTCCCATGCCAAGCCAAGACCTAAAACCGGAATCACAGTATGGAAGAGGTCAAACACAGACGAGTCACAAGTTCAAATAACAGTACAGATTACGTCTTAAGATGGTAGAGAAACTATAAACCAATCTATTTTTTATTTTTCTACTGGCAGTATCAGAACCAAAAAAATTGGAAATCAACCCATTTCCCCCTTTTCCCATTGCTAATACTGGTTTTGAAATTACATTAAATGAAAATTTAATTACCAAAAATACATGGACTGGAGTCCCAAGTGGCCAAGATCCAAAAACCAACGCAAGGGTCAAGGACGCACGAAACGACAAAGACAAACTGAGGACCAGGCCTAGAAATAGACAGTTCTATCAGGCAAGACTTATTGGGTATTGAGTATAAAGTATATAGCTGTGTCTCAAAGGCGCATTACTGTCTTTATGTCTCTGAAGCCTGGCCCGTTTTGTACAGTCCTCTGAAAGGAAGCAGCTGGTGTATCCTTCCAGATGTTCAGTCTCCCACAATTCTTCAAGCACAGCTGCCAGAGAGAGTTACAAGAAGCCTACTCAAAAAGCACAGCTGTGCCGCACCTGGGGTGGACCAGACAACATCCCTTACACATTACATTACAGAACCTCTTCTGGGACAACTAATTAAAATTAGAATTAATAACTGCTTGCCAACTGTGTTTGCACACAGAGGAATTTGTCTACCGCATTTAACCCATCCGTGAAGTGAAACACCCACTAGGGGGGCAGTGAGCACACTTACCCAGGGTGGTGGGCAGCCCTATCCACCTGGGCAGCAATTGGGGGTTAGATGCTTTGCTCAAGGCCACTTCAGTCATATCCTGGCGGTCCAGGGGAATCGAACCAGCAACCCTCTGGTGATAAAGCTGGCTCCCTAACTTTCAGCCCACAGTCTAGCTCAGACTGTGAGACAGAATTGCCCTACATGATTCTTGCCCTGATACTATCATTCTCAACGATTAATCAAAGTTACTGTAAACAGTGCCAGAAGAACTTAAACAGATACGATACGGAGCCATACACTACAGAACACACAGAGATGTTACACGAATTATTACATCTACATACCTGCGATATTCTCACCCATATACAATACCAGTCAAAAGCTTAGAGACGGCTACTCATAGAAGGCCTTGTTTTTAGCTTAACCCTTTACTTTAGAAATAAAAGTGAAGACATCAAACTATAAAATAGCACTCATGGGATTATGCAGTCCACCTTAAAACACCTCAAAAATGGAACTTTACAGGAGGATAAAACAGCTTTCTTTGCTTGCAATTGGACTAAAAGCCTATTGGTCTGTGCATCATGAATATTCACTCAACTGAAAGGAGAACTAGAGCTTTTAAAAGTTTTTGTGAGCTACTAAATATATATCAGAGGTGGAGATATGGATAAATATAATATTGTGGTACATCAAGGGTATATGTGGTATATCAGGATATACAGACATCTCATCAGTTGGAGCTGTTAAGCCTGTAGAGTCTTTAAGATCACCAACAACATCCATTTAGTTGGGGGGTGTCTAAACGTTTTGACTGGTTCTGTGTGTACAGTCTTGGTCAAATGACATGTTTTGATGGTTTCGTAAGTGACGATACATAAGCACATCCTCTTTTAGTGCACCATACTGGAAAAAACAACACCATAGATAATAAATAAAATGTGCTATAGCGTCTGCAGGGGCCAGATTTTATGTTTCATGTTTGTTTTTTTGTCACATTCATCAAACAAACAGTAACTAGGGGATAGTTAGTCATGGAACTTGGCTAAAGGCACCCAAATCTTTGCATATGACCTGACACTGTTTTTTCCCACTTGCCTCACATGACTCCACTGAGTCACTGTTGTTGTTATTGTGATACTAAGAGGAATTAATATCTATAAGGGGCATTATAAGGGGGACCAGCTCAGTTTTAACTAGTCAGTAAGAACATCTGACTCATCAGTGAGTGTGGACTTCATTAAATACTGTACGTCTTTGTTTTCGTGCAATTCCTCATCCACAGTCAGGGTCTATTTACACTTCCAGTCAAGCCCATATAGGGTTCCGGTACTACATTAACCTATACCTGCCCATGCACAAATAGTCCTAAACTGGTACGTGACGGTGCCTCACAATGACTTGGCACTCAGCTGACTGACGGGCTTTTGAGTGCAGTGATTTTCCAGCCTAGCCCTTGCTGTGTCCCAGCTTTGGTTACAGCTGATGGCCTGTTTCCAAGTCCTGGCCTGGGAAACACTACTGTCCTAACGCAACTGAGAACCATTCTTGATACCCAAAGCCCTCACAGGTAGGGTCAGGATAATGAAATAGCAGCAGAGCAAGTTTTCCAGGCTGCTAATCGCATTGGAATTCCACAGTAGTCCCTGGAGTTTCCGCAGTGCAGTTATTTTAATTGTCTGTATTATAAAAAGGCAGGAAACACTTATTTAAGAGATATTTACACAGAAGGCTCCAACACTGTCATACAGCCAAATCTATCAGTATTTCATCGGTCCACTAGACCAGCAACACTACAAGGCTTTCAGCTTTCAGATCTGAGAACATCCACGGGTGTTTCTCTCCATCCTTCCTCTGTGAAAAGACACCTCGATGCTATGGAGGTTTGAAAGGATGTGTAGCTGTTCAAGTAAGAAGTTCTTAATGCAGTGGAATGCCAAAAACTGAACATCTGAGATCAGCTAGCGTTGATGGACTGATAAATCTGCAATTGTAATTAGATTTTTTGGATGGTGAGAAACTGAAAGTGAGTTTCCTGAAAAGAACGGAGATGGCAAAAAAGGCAAAAGGCAACGAAAGGCAACACTGCCAGCCGACTGGTACTCCTAGAAGGTCCTCCTTATGTTTAGCTTAATGCTTTACTTTAGAATAAAGGTGAAGACACCAAACTATAAAATAGCACTCATGGAATTATACAGTCCACCTTAAAACACCTCATGCTTTCCTCATTGCCTGTTTCTGTCTTTGTTTACCTTTCTTCATGTTCCAGTCATTCCCATGTGCTTCTGTTTATTTTGGTTCTGGCTCCTCCTTGTCCCCGCCCTCATGCCACCCACTCACCTGGTCCCAGTTTTTGGTTTCTCCCCTTCCCAGGTGTTCCTTGTCTACCTCTGTGCTTAAATAGCCCTCTGTTTGGTGCCTCTCTTGATGGCATTGAGATTATTTTGCGAGTGCGTTGGGAACTTAGTTTCATGTTCTCGTCCGCTCTGTTGTTTTGTTTTGCTTTCTTGTTGATCGTATCATTGACTGTCCTGCTCTCACCGTTTCTGCCTGAACTCTAACTTCTGTTAATGTTATGTTGGACCGTAATAAGTGGACTTTCCACATGTATCCACCTTTCCTGCATGCTCTATCGTCACAACCTCCAAAATGGAATTTTACAGGAGGCTAAAAGAGTTTTTTCTAAGCAATTCTGTTGGTCTGTGCTGGTCTGGCTTTACTTAAGGATAAAAGAGAAGACACCAAACTATAACATAGCTCTCATGGAATTATACAGTCCGTCTTAAAAACCTCCAAAATGAAGCTTTGCAGGAGGGTAAAACCGCTTTCTTAACCTGCAATTGGACAAAAAGTCTATTGGTCTTTATTCACTAAATTGAAAGAATAACTACAGCTTTTAAACTGTGCAGAAAAAGAGATAAAAGTTAAATATATATTAGAGGTGGAGATATGGAGAAATATAATACTGTGGTACATCAAGAGTATATGTGGTGTATCAGGATATGTGTTTCAGACTCTCATCAGTGTGAGCCTGTAGAGTCTTTAAGACCAACAACATCCATTTAGTTGGGTGTGTCCAAACTTTGGACTTTTGGTATGGGTATTGAAGCATATAGATATATACAGATATAATAAATAATAATTTTTTTGACTGGAACTTGAGCAAATGAAGCACAGCCTTTGATTTTTGGACAGTACTGCATATATGCGTATAAGACACACATCGTGTTTCACACCCTGACATTGCATAGAAGCAAAAGTCTCTGTGTGTACGTATGACTGCACATGTGTCTCATGAACAGAGCAGAGATGTTACGGCCTTGTTCATACTGCCTGCCAGCGATCAGACTTTTTGCACATCAAGGTCGATTTTTGAAATTCTGGCAAATCAACACATAGAATCTGATTGGTCCAATTGGATCCAAACCAGATTTGGAGATGGTTTGAAATGTGATTACATTTATACAGACCCATCTGAGTCTGGATGCTCAGGCCACACAAACTGAATTTCAAAGTGTCGTTTGCGTTTCTCGCAACACAACAAACGATGACAATGTCAAATCCAGAGTGACAGAAGTCCAGAGTGCCTACGCTGGTACCCCAGCAACCTGCACAGATAGGTTGGTGATGTCTGGACACACACAATCCGATCTGATCACCTGCAACTGTTGTCTCTTGAAACGACTGATTTGAGGAACAACTCCGTTTTGCCTGCAGTCTGAACCCTGAAGCCTAAGAATAGCTCGCAGTCAGACTCTGACGGCACATATCAGCAAAACACATCAACACCATAACACATTTCGTCATTGACTAAAGCATTGTTGTACACCTGGAAGTCATGAATTGTGTATGAGTAAACATGTTTCTCTGCTTGCAGGCTGGAGGCTCTGGCTCACTGCCAGCGGTGACTGAAGACTGTCTGAGGGCTGATGTCAGAATCCCAGCAAATCAGAGTTCAAACTGCGACCTATATAACAGCATCCGCAACATCACACATGCCTTCCTGTATCCACCCAGTACGTACTGCACTCCCCATCACACACAGGCCTATGGTTAGCAGATGCCAGACTTTGACAGCTTTGATACTGATATCAGTAGTGTTATCACACTATTGAATACTGCTGTAATCAAATATCCACCCAGTATTAGTGTTTGAACACCAGCCACTTCGTTAGGTACACCACTCGTTATCCATTTTAGCAGCTCCACTGACCGTATAGGAGCACTTTGGAGTTCTACAGGTACAGACTGTAGTCCATCTGTTTCTCTGTATACTTGCTACCCTAGTCTTGAATGGTCAGGACCCCCACAGGACCACCTTAGAGCTGGTCCACCTGGGGATGTAAAGTCAGAGACAATAGCTCATCTGCAGCTGCACAGTTTGTGTTGGTCATCCTCTAGTCCTTCATCAGCGATCACGGGATGCTGACCACAGGATGCTGCTGGCTGGATAGTTTTGGTTGGTGGATGATTCTCAGTCCAGCAGTAACACTGAGGTGTCCAGTAGCCCTGCTGTGTCTGATCCACTCACTGTGCTGGGAATGATCCACCACCCACATAATACCTGCTCTGTGGTGGTCCTGTGGAATAAAATGGACAATGAGTAAAGATACAAGGAGGTACCTAATGAATGAATGTGTCAGGTCAGACTGTCAGACTGTCATTAAGTGACTCAGAATGGCAGCGGGTCATCTTCAGTGACGAGTCCCACTTTTGTCTTGGTGAACACAACCAACGAGTTTGTGTGTAGAGGCACCGTGGTCAGCACCAAGATGAACGGTTTGTTGTCATGAGTCACACGTCCAGAAGGCCTGGTGTCACTCCACCACCACCCCTACCACACAGGAGCTGTGTGAGAATATTCAAGCTGCATGGGATGGATTATCACAGGACACCATTAGGTCCATGCCGGGATGTCTGGCATGTTGCGCTACCAAACATGGCAGCCCAACGCCATACTGAGAGACACTACTTCTGTATGTGTAGCTCAATAAGTATTGCCCATATCAGTCTAAATGTATCATCATTTATTGTTCCTGGTCACCTTTATCTTCCTTCCCAATACCACTGCAATTCTGGGTGCAGCTATCCTTTTGACGATGTGTGTATATGAGCTTGCTGGACATCCGATTCCCACATCATGTGCATACCTCTTTTTCTCTGAAGGCTTTTCAAAAGATTTTTAAGTGCGCCTGCGGGAAGTTGTGCCCAAGCGAAAGAGCATGTGGGACATGAGGCACTAATGTTGAGAACGCCTGGCTTACAGTGTTCCAATTCATCCACTGGACATGACGTCAAGGCTCTGCGGAGGCCAACAGAGTTACACATCAAACTCAGTCCATGTCTTTATGGAGCTGAAAATTGAAAGCATATGATTTTCTAAAATGTGTATGCTGTAGTATTAATATTACCCTTCACTGGAACTAAGGGGCTCCATCAGACTGCCAGGCAGTGTCTGCTAGACTCCACCCAATGCTTGCCACAGCGCATAGTAATTTCAAAAGTGACATTTAATGACCGTGCCAGACACTAAGGTCTTCAGAATGACCCATTCTACTGCCAGTGCTGGCTTATGGAGGTTGCATGGCTATGTAGGTAAGTTGATTTAGCAATGGGCGAGAGGTTGAAACTCGATAATTAGAAGAAACGACCACTTACTTTTGTCCAGTCTCCTGATTCATTCTCTCCACCTACCCTGTACACTGATGGCTAGAAGTAAGACGTGAGCTACGTGACTTCCAGTTGCAGAACCAAATGAACATTTCGCCTCTTGAATTCTACAGTAGCCTTGGTTTTAGAATTTAGAACCATTGACCAATTCCGCTTACATCCAGAGGAATTTGGCCTCAGCATTAAACCCATCCGTGCTGTGAAACGCTAGAGGTTAGGGAATCCGTCTTGGGACCAAAGAGTTGTCGGTTTGATTCCCTGAACCGACAGGACACTACTGATGTGCCTTTGAGTAACCCGCCAAGGGCTCCTCAGGTGCTGTAGATAGGGCTGCCCACCGCTCTGGGCTCAGGGAATCAAACCACCAACCACTTATCACAAGACTTGTTACCTAACCTCCAGCCAACGATTGCCCCCAGTAGTTTCTGCTACTGACAAGGCATAAATAGGCGACCAGGGAATCATAGCTCCATCTAACAGATCAGTTGCACAGTCCCAAAGACAAGTGGCCTACTTTTTACTAAATAGCTCTATGCCAGGTGTTAATGGGCTTTCAATACTGGTGGGGGCCACAAGGTGAGCTAGGCAGGCTTGTGTTCAGCATACACTGCTGTTGTAGCCAGGGTAAGCCTAAAACGAAGGCATGCGAGAAGAACTGGAGAGTAAACAAGGAGGGCTCCAGGCCTCCTGGTGTGTAACAGTTCCAGTTCTTACTGGTCTTTCATCTAGTGTGTGCATAAGGCATGGGGCTGGTAGTTCTTGCACCTGCAGTCCCAGATAAAGAGCCATGTTGTAATCTGAGGAGTTTCCCAAGGAGGCTGAAAAGGACAAACTTTTAATCAAGGCAGTGAGTCCTGACCAGAAGAGTAATGGGGCTGGAAGTAACAGGAACAGAGAAGCTAGTCACCGAGCCTGAGTTCATGTGCTGTGTGGTAACACCTTGCATTCAAAAGGGTCACAATGGGCAGTCAGGATTCAGATGGCTTCTCTCTCCACTGTAAAAACAGAGACCCTTTTGCTGGGGGGTACGCAGTCGAATAGCCGTGATAATGTTCCACATTGACGTCTTTGTGAAAGGCCCTTTTTAAGGGCAGTAATCAGAGCTGCCTCATTCTAGCTGCTGCATACAGCTATGGTCCAAAATTGCAAAGCGTAATAAGATCCCCGGACAAAAAAACGAGTCACCGTGTGTGTTTAGGGTGGTAGTAACTTCAGGCTCCTGCAGATGGCGCTGAGTGATGGGATTCATAGATTGAGAAGAGGCGGTACAGTGCAGTGAATGTCTCGTTCCATGTGTGGAAAATGGGTCCAAAGCAGGGGCAGGGCCAGTGGTCAGAAGGCTGGGGACAGTAAGAGCTGGGGACAGCTCTTGGGACAGAGTGTGACATTGGGATTGTGACTAGAAGAAAATACACTACATTATGGCCAAATCTGTCCTTCCTTTTGTCTTATGAGAGCACAAAAACGTAACATGTCCAAATGAGCGGTCACTTTGTTTGGAGCTTGTTTTGAACTGTTGGACAGAGCTTGGTTCTAGCTAATGGAACCTGTTCTCCTTCAGTGTTCTGTGCTTATGATCATTGTAATAGACGTCAGTGTCAGACTAATTAATGAGCTTCTATTAAGGACTGGTGGACTGAGAGACACTAGAGTCTCTTCACCTACACTGAGCTGATTGAGAGTCTTGTTCCAGAAATGATAATAGGACACTAGAGCCATAATAAATCATGCTCCTGTTACTCTCCATACTTAAGTACATTTGAAGGTAAATACTTTACTACTTTAGTAGCTAATCCAGAAATGGCCAGAGAGGTGAGTCAGAGTGGTTTGGCTTTTTCAGAAGAATCACAAAACCCCTCAAAACTAAATGTGGGAAAGCCAGTGGAGTATTTTCAGTATGTTCAGCTCTACATCTGTCCTTTACATTTCTGTTCGTGGTTTTCTTTCGCTCCTGCAAACATTTGCTCCAAGTTTCAAGTTTGTCATTTGCATTAATATGCATACTAACTAAACAGACTAAATAAACAGAAATACACTCATCGTCAGTGTGGGATGGCGATGCCATTGGGGAGGAAGATAAAGGTTACCAGGTACCAGATGAAGGTTGACTAACTCTAAATTTTAGTTTCTGTGATTGAACCAAAATGGTTGATTGTACCTGTTTCAGGCTCTAATTCCCAGGATTTCAGCCTTAAGACATTTAAGAAATAGAAACGTATACAGTATAAAAAAGGTGGATTTCAGTTTTCCTGTGGACCACTAGGCTTTATAGGTGTAAACAGGGAGCGGTGGAAAAGGTTGAGAATTCCTGATGTATTGAAAGATGACAAATAATAACCAATACAAATAATATACAGTATAAAATCAAGTTCAAGTTTCAGGTTTATTTGTCATTTGCACAACATGTCAGGACATTTATGCGTTGTGGTGAGGCTCAGGTTAATAATACTCTACAGCAGGGCAACATTATATACATACTAACTAAACATATTAAATAAAGGTATATAAAAGAGATATATTAAATAAATACAAAATACACAAAACACAGAATATACAAAGTCTGTGGGAATTCTCTGATGTATACATTATTAGACAAGGATAGTCTAAGAGAGAGCAGAGACATATCTTTATATATAATATGATATGAATATATGAATATAATATGCCCGTTGTTTAAAGTGACTCAGTGATATTGTCCATAGCGGTAATATATTAATAATAATAATAATAATAATAAAGTGTCATGATGATGGTGATATGTAAAGCTAAAAAATTGAGTGNATATGATATGAATATATGAATATAATATGCCCGTTGTTTAAAGTGACTCAGTGATATTGTCCATAGCGGTAATATATTAATAATAATAATAATAATAATAAAGTGTCATGATGATGGTGATATGTAAAGCTAAAAAATTGAGTGCAGTATTATTAAATGCTGGATATTTTATGTGCTGATTTTATGCTTGTGTGGTTGTGTGTGTGTGTGTGTGTGTGTGTGTGTGTGTGGGTGAATATTCGTGGGTGTTGCAGGTCTAAACAGCACGGCTGAAGAAGTGTATGATGGTCTGATTCTGAGTAATGTGATTCCAATGTACCCGGAGTTCAAGAGTGAGTCATGCTCTTTCTCGTTCCCGCCACTCAGTCATTGTATTAATCAATTATAAAAGCTTGTCTATGTGTATTCTGCAGGAATCTGGCAGTACTTTCAGGATGTCTTGCTCCTGAAGTATTCCTCTCAGTACAATGGGATCAACGTGGTGACCGGACCTGTGTTTCACTATGATTCCAATGGCACTTCCGCCCAGACACCAGAGTATGCATCCTGCTTCATTTAGCGCTCACCAGCCGTTTGGGCAATGTGTAGAATGATGTGCTCCAAATATAACACACATATTACTACATGAGAAGGGCCGACTTTTGAGGCTGATTTTCTCCATGTCAACACAAGTCCAGACTGTTTATTTGGGTGTGGTTTTTATAAGGCTCGGCTAAATAACCAGGTGCTGGAAACATGTTCTTAGGCCTCTTAAATTTAGGACTCTGATGCACACAAGCAACCAGTAAATGAACATCTAACCGTTTCCTAACCCGAGTCTGAAAGTCTAAAGTGGGGGGGGGGGGTCCAACCTGTTGTTAGCCTGTGGATGTCACGGAAGTTAGCATTACTGAAATCCCATGTCATGGATATCACGATAGCTTTGTTTTGCTCATGTAATTAGTCTGGACGGTAGCACTGGCTAGAGGACTTTTTTTTTGTTGGGTCGGGGAGAGGACGTAGTCTGACCCAGTGAGACTATGTAGAACTTGATGGGGTTTTTCACTGGAGGTATACTTTTGTACAGTGTGGTGATGCTTGCAGCTGATAAAGAGATTGAACTAAAACAATCTACTACAGACCGGAGACTTTAATGTGTGCTCACGAGAGAAGCGACTTACGATCACCTGTGCTCTAGTCTCGTCCACGGATACTCAGCCCACACATAGACGGAGAGTCTGATCTCTTTAGTGTGTTAACATGCCGGTTAAGTTCTTATTGGCTGTATGCACTTCCATGTATATGCACTTCCGTGTGTGGCTTTGCAATGGTCCACTGTGAATCAATGTTTTGTGGTTCCAGCTAAGGTCATCCTAGCAAACAGTAGATTCTCCACAGACACTCTGTCCATCGTATACAAGTAGTCAAGACCGCAACATCTGAGTCAAAGTCAAGACAGAGACCAAGACTAATCGCATCGGAATCAAGACCAAGACCAGGAGTGCACGAGATCAAGAAAAGACCAAGACCAGAGACCAATAGTACATATATATATATATGTATACTACAAGACCACTGCAAAATTATCAGTTTCTCTGATTTTACTATTTATAGGTATATGTTTGAGCAAAATGAACATTGTTGCTTTATTTTATAAACTACTAACGACATTTCTCCAAAACTCCAAACCAAATATTGTCATTTAGAGCATATATTTGGAGAAAATGAGGAACGGTCAAAATAATGAAAAAGATGCAGTGCTTTCAGACCTCAAATAATGCAAAGAAAACAAGTTCATATTCATCTAGAAACAACAATACTAATGTTATAACTCAGGAAGAGTTCAGAAATCCATATTTGGTGGTCTTAGCAGTTCAGCTTTGTTTGATGGCTTGTGACCATCCATCTTCCTCTTGATTACATTCCAGAGGTTTTCAATGGGGTTCAGGTCTGGAGACTGGGCCGGTCTTGACAGGGTCTTGATCTGGTGGTCCTTCATCCACACCTTGATTGACTTAGCTGTGTGGCATGGAGCATTGTCCTGCTGGAGAAACCAGTCCTCAGAGTTGGGGAACATTGCCAGAGCAGAAGGAAGCAAGTTTTCTTCCAGGATAACCTTGTATGTGGTTTGATTCATATGTCCTTCGCAAACATTCCGATTCCAGCCTTGCTGAAGCATCCCCAGATCATCACCGATCCTCCACCAAATTTCACAGTGGGTGCAAGACACTGTGGCTTGTACGCGTCTCCAGGTCTCCGTCTAACCATTAGACAACCAGGTGTTGGGCAAAGCTGAAAATTGGACTCATCAGAGAAGATGACCTTACTCCAGTCCTCTAAGGTCCAATCCTTATGGTCTTTTGCAAACTTCAGCCTGGCTCTTCTGTGCTTCTCATTGATGAAGGGCTTTTTTCTAGCTTTAGATGACTTTTGAGCCCTGCATCTAGGAGCCTGTTTTGAACTGTTCTTGCTGCGCACTTCACCCCAGCTGCCATTTGCCATTCTTTCTGTAGGTCACTTGATGTCATCCTGCGGTTGCTGACTGACATTCGAATAAGTTGACAGTCATCCCGGTCAGTGGAGTGTCGATTTCACCCTCTGCCAGTCTGTAGCTTTGTTTGTCCCCAATGTCTGCTGTTTGACCTTGTTGTAATGAACTGCTGTCTTAGAAATTTTAAGAATGGAAGCAACAGGACACTCACTGTATCCCTCTGTCAGTAAAGCCAGAACCGAGCCCTTCTTTTCCTCACTTTTCTTTTCAACTCAAGTTCTTTTTTTATTCCAATTACTTTTGAGCTATTTCTAGCACTTTTTTGCCATCCAGCTTGTCCTATTGCAAGAGGATAGTGATGACCACATCAGCGGTTTTGTCACGCCCTCGGGTCTCCCTGACACCGCCGATCTCCCGGACTGCATTTCCCAGAGTGCACTACCCGATGACGTCACACCCACATGTCCCCAGTCTCCCAATCATTCCCGTTCTAGATCTCCCGAGTTTTAGCACAGCTGTCATCAATCACACACACACACACACACACACACACTCACTGCAAAGTTTTGCCAAACCTCTGTTTGCAATTCTAAGCGTTTCTCTCTTGCCTTTTGCTTGTATCTCTGGTTTTGACCTCCTTTATCTTCTAACTGCTCTTCCCCTTTTGATCTGTTTGCTTGGTTGTTTTGTCTTACTGGTTATCGACCTCCGCCTGTCTTACTGGTCTTCGACCCTGCATTACCCCTTTTGTTATGATTGCCTTGCTTTTGCTGTTGTGTTTAACTATCGACGTATCAGATAAACCTCCTTTGGCTTTTAGCTCTGCGCGCGTCGAGCCCAGTTCTTTGTCCCAGACAGGTTTTTATACTGTTCCCCATTAAATAAGATTTGGTTCAGGTGATCACCTAATCAGAACCACATTAAGTAGAATGAGGTGTACTTGTGTTGGAATTCAACTGACACTGGAATGGACTGGCTATCATACATGTAGAGATGCTGATTTTAGAAAACTTTACAGTGGTCTCTTAATTTTTTCCAGAGCTGTATATGTCTATAGTTGTATGTAGCTGGTTAAATTAGACGTTATTGTTTTTCTCTCACACTGATATGAAATGCAAATAGGATAAATGCAAATGCAGTGATTTTACATGATGTCAGAATGTTTGTTTAACCCTTTACGAACTGCTCCTTGAGGAAGACCAGTTTTGTAGTCATTATACAACACCTGGTTTAGATAATCACGTTATCATTAAATGAAATCTCTGCATCACTAAATGAAATTAAATGGTGTCCATGTAATGGCTTAAGCCTTTGAGGGGAAATGTGGAACCAAACTGAATTATATTTCATAAGAAGTAGAAAAGAAAATATAGCAGTTAATTTGCATTTTTCCCTTCTTAAAAAGATGGTTCTTCAAGGGTTCTTTAGTAAAGACAATGCTTCTGAAAAGAACCTAAGGGGTTCTTCCATCATTACGAGTTAACATTAGCAGAACCCCCTTATGTTCATCAGTACATAGAACAATACACAACACATTCGCCATGAATCTGAAAAATTTCATCATATAAAGAACCATTTAAACACGCATATTGTTCTGTACAGAGTGACTGTACTAAAGGACCTTAAGGATCTCTTTATGAGAGTATTTAGGTTTATTGGTATGTATTTAATTGGTAAACAGTGTTTTTGCTAAAATACACAGACACTGCTGAGATACATGGTTTTTATGTTGTCTTAACCTGAAGATGTTTAATTAGCCTACAACTGTGACATTTTCATTTGCTCATGTGGTCATTAATATATATATATATATATATATATATATATATATATATATATATATATATATATATATACAGGTATTCAGTACTTTAAACACTGATATGGTTATATATGACATTTTCAGCCCACTAGAGGGTGCTAGATGGCTCACTAGAGGGTGCTAGATGGCCCACTGCTGGTCTGCGGCCCAGCTGTAATTCTAGTTATTGTACTGTGGTCTGTGTACAGGTGGTGACCCCCTCATGCCTTTGTATACTACATGGCCCATCTGTTTGTGCCTCCTGCTTTCTGTTTGGATTGTATTTGCATTCATCAGGAAAAAGGCCAACACTGCACGAGGTAACCCTCCAGTATGAATCTCTATGACCCGTATCTAATAAAGACCACTTGCCTATACTAATACAGATTATACATTAATTATACATAATGTCTTCTCTACAGGATGTCAGACTATGGAGTTACAGGGGTAGGCTGCAACAGTAATGTTTACATTTAGCTCTTAAATGAACATCATTACTTTGTTTATTGTGTGATTGTTGTTTATTTCTGTGTCACCATGTTGTGCTGTGACTGCTGTAGCATCCAAAATGCAGAAGCAGCTCCTGATGCTGAAGGTGAGCACCTAGATTTTGTGTGTTTCCTTTCTCTATATGATTTCTAAATCTTTCAAAATGGTCACACTGGGTCATGTGTGTCATGTATACAGATGGGACATTGTGAGGAGGGGAATTAGGAACCATGTGGAATTCTTCCAAGAAGATCCAGGCCATGAAGAATCCACAGTATTATGGGTCTGGACTATTAGAGTACAGCAAACACCCTCATGATGAAGATGATGATAAAGCTTCTTGGGTTTAAAGTAAAGGATTGTACAAACGTACCAACCAGCCATTACATTAACCACCTCCTTATATCTATACTCATTTTATCAGCTCCACTTACCATATAGCAGCACTGTGTAGTTCTATGATACAGACTGTAGTCCATCTGTTTCTCTGAATACTTAATGTCCCCTCTTTTATCCTGTTCTTCAGCCCCCACAGGACCACCACAGGACCACCCCGAGCAGGTATTATGTGGGTGTTGGATCATTCTCAGCACTGCAGTAACACTGACATGGTGGTGGTGTGTTAGTATATGTTGTGCTGGTGTGAGTGGATCAGACACAGCAGTGCTGCTGGAGTGTTTAACTAACACACCACCACCACGTCAGTGTCACTGCATTAAAGGAAGAGTAACAAAGAACTACAAAGTGCTCCTATATGGTACATGGAGCTGATGTGAGTGTAGATG
>CM067474.1:65085174-65098724 GCA_034552555.1 Semaprochilodus insignis
TATATATATATATAGTTATTATTATTATATTAGTCTTAGTAATTTTGCGTTATAACTGGAAGCAATAGTGAGGATATTTTCACTTCCATTCTTCTTTACAACTTCTTTGAGTTTTCCCGTTCCACCTTAAATGGTGCAGCAGTTACAGGAGCCAGAATATAACTGCTGCACCATTTAAGGTGGAGAAGGGAAATTCAAATGAGAAGCTGGCGAATAGGAAACTAACTTTAGCTTCATTTCCTCTCTTCAGCTTGACAGTTTCAATAATAATTCAGCTTCCAGTTACCTCATCACACTCGACTGGTCTTAACAACCATCTCCCAGTCCTCCTTACTCTGAGATGGAGACAAGACTGAATCCAGTTTAGGACGAGACCGAGACTGCTAGTTTATGATGCCCAGGCCTGCTAGGTTATTTACTACAACACTATCAATATTTCCTTCTTTCCTGAGAGACTGTTTATGTCGTGTCTCCGTTTTTGAGATTGCCTCCTTCCATACATCATGCCAAATAACAGGCTTGTGACTGGTTGGTTTGCGTGTCAGTCGAATGAGCTATTCCCGCTCATAGTGTGCGGTTCTTGGCCAGGTTAAGTGGTGAAAGGTATTAGACTCTTCCTGGAGACTACGTGTCCCCCACCTTCCATTTAGGTCCATCACCTAGACCTAATTATCCATTACAATGTGGCATTAGATGCTTAGGCTCAGAGTAATGCTTAGGGCTGGGCTTCAGGTCAGAGGTAGGTCAAGATTATGATGGTGTATTTGAGGTCAGTATTTGGACCTCATAACCATGGTAATGTAAATATCTCTCTTTCTCTCTGTGTGTGTGTGTGTGTAGGTTTGTTCCAGGCACACGGATTCCCATCCCCTCCCATTACTTTGCAGTACTGACGAGTTGCTTGAATTCAAACCAGCCAGCAAATGAGTGTCAGGGGGAGTTTCAAACTGTGTGTTTCATATTGCCACACAGGCCAGACAACTCAGAGAGCTGTACGGTGAGTACACACACACATGCATGCATGCACACTCACACAAATTCTATTTTGGGAAAGACAGCATCCACAGGTGGTGGTTGGCTGATATCGAAACTCCTTTAAGATAATCAGGTTACAGGAAACTTCCAAAGCAACTGCAAATTAAAGTGAAAAGCAAACGCTGACACGCTGAATGAGGTTGCCACACCCCATGATCCCTTACATCTCTAAAGAATTAACTTCTCTTCCAACTAATCCCAAAGTCGAGACCAGTATTTACAGTGGTCTACCTCCTCAGTAGAGTGACACATTATCGTTTAAAGGAGGCCTCCTGTGCTTTAGTGTGTTGTAGCTCTTTGTGCATATAAACAGTCTGCAAAGTTATAAAGACCAGAAACCACAGATACACTTGTCATCAAAAGAATAGCTGCACCCAGAAGGACGTGTGGGATTGCAGTCCTGTTGGGAGGGAAGATAAAGATTACCAGGAACAATAAATGGTGATACATTTAGAGTGATAATATTATAATATTTATTGAGCTACACATACAGAAGTAGTGTCTCTCAGTATGGTGTTGGGCTAACGCAACATGCCAGACGTCTTGGCAAAGACTTGTAGAGGTTCCTAATGGTGTCCTGTGATAATCCATCCCATGCAGCTTCAATATTCTCACACAGTTGCTGCAGATTGTGCGGTAGGGGTGGAGGTGGAGTGACACCAGGCCTTCTGGACATGTGACGTGTGACAACAAACCGTTCATCTTGGTGCTGACCACGGTGCCTCCACAGACAGACTCGTTGGTCGTCTCCACCAAGACTAAAGCGGAACTCGTTACTGAAGATGACCTGCTGCCATTCTGAGTCACTCCATGTCAGTCTGGCACGACACCATTGCAGTCTTTGGTGATGTAGATGTGGTGTTAAGGACAGTTGTAGTAACGGTCTGCGTGCATGCATTGTACAGCCGTCTGCCAATGGTGCTGGCACTAACAGGATGACTCATGGGGGGCATCACTGCCTGCTGTATGTCTCTAATCATGGCAGTTGGGTCAGTCAGGTACAGGGATAAGGCCCGTCCTTGCTTATGTCAAATGCGCGGGCAAGTTTGAAACTTGAAACATTCTTGTGTCTCACAATGTCATTTGTGCAACTGTTCTTTTGGTGATGAGTGTAGACTAATTTTATTTGGTTGGTCCTTTTTAGGCAGAGAGCCAATCATAAATTCACTATAAAGTGGCATTTCACTTGTACCCAAACCCGGTACTACTGGACTTTTTGACTTCTTGGCTTGACTTTTCTCAAACATTTCACAAATGGACGTATCCAAAAACAATAAAATGACATTTTTAACATCTGGGTCACGAGGGGTGCTGGAGCCTATCCCAGCACTTTTCCCAGTGGAAAGCAGGCAGGGCAGACACACTCACTCACTGCTAGGGGTTAATTTAGTGTCACCAATTCTCCTGACTGCATGTCTTTGGACACGAGGAGAACATGCAGACTCCACACAGAAGGATCCCCGATTGCCCAAGCCGAGAATCAAACCCAGGCCCTTCTTGCTGTGAGGCGACGGCGCTACCTACTGCACCACCCCTAGTTTCCGCAGTTTAATGGGTTTCAGAAAGTAACATAGAAGACAATAAGTACAGGGATGACTTTTCCCAGGAAGTATCTAGTAAAGTAATCCCATTACAGTTTCAGAGAAGCAATTAGTGACCGGTTTGGACAGGGTTCTCAAAAAATGACCAGGTTGCACGCGAGTCACACCAATGATGACACGTTGCACGTGAGTCACACCTCCTTACCTACATGAACAGGATGGAGAGTTTTACATTCATTCCTTTTGGGGACGAACTAAACAAAATTCTTATGAATCGCATCAGGTCCAGATCTCATCTTACCTCTGTATCAGCTGCGTTTCTTAACAACATGCCATGTCACATACAAGCCTGTTGTGAAAATGAGTTCAGTAGGGATCTACTAACTCGCACTGAGATGTGCAACGTGTTTTGTGAGAAGTGGGATTTGGTAATCTTGCTCTTAATGAAGGAATGCTGGTTATATATGCCTGGCATAAGTAAGGCAAGAGGCATCTGCTCTACGAGGAACCACTTAAAATCTCAGGCAAATTAGGTCCTAAGGCTTATCCTTTAACAATTACATGGAAGTAAGTGCAATTACGCTGAGTAATTATTTAAGGAGTGAGTAATACAAGCAAGGATCCGGTGCTGGTTCCTGGCCATATAAGGGAGTCTGAATTATTGCTGCCAAACTGCAACAATAACAAATTAATTTGGACGGTAAGTAGTTGTCAGCTGCTAAGGTCGTTCCTGGGCACAGAGCCAAAGTCTACTATTAAATTAACAGGCTGATTGCCCTCCTCAAACACATGTGGTTTGCTTGTTAACTCTGTGAACTGCAAAGTTTAGTCTGCGCAGGTGACAATAGTACGTAAACACATATGATGTGGTCCGAGAAACCCACTATCATGAAAGGGTGACTCACCGCCGTGCATGCACACCATATTTTAGAGCGGTTTGTTTTTCCTGACTCAGTAACAGTAACAGCATTAACATACCACTGAGAATCATGTGGTGAGGCTCCTAACAATGAATTCACCTTCTAGACGGTTCTGGATAAAAGCATTTGTTAAATATGTAAGAATAAATAGCTAGTTTTATCATAATATGTCATCTCACAATACATATCGCATAATATATCACATAAATACTGGAGTAGAACTTCATCAAGCCCATAATGTATTTTGTGGGGCCTATGGTGAATTTGTCACCCCCTCCTGGATCTATGCAGTACTGCACATGGTTTTTGCCACATGACTTTGGTTTTCTGTTCCGGCTCCTCCCCGGCTACACCTTCTCAAGCCATTCCACACACCTGCGGATGATCTAGGGCTCATTAGGACTCTCATATATACACCTTTGATTGTCCTATCTGTTTGCGAAGTGGGCGCACTCCAATTGCTAACTAGTGTTTGAGTATGTAGTGTATAGTACAGTTACGAATGTCAAAGTCGAGCATACTCAAAAACCCGCAATGCACACTTACTTCCGGTAACGATGGACGCTGTTGTCCCACAATGCAACGGAAACAAAAAGGGAGGAGCTTCTCACATTGTGAAAAAATGGCGGTTGACAATGCAACAGCGGCTGCGGTGGTGGCAGGACCAGAGTTCAACCCAAATCTGTCTTAACAGCCTGTATAAATAAATGGTGGTTGGTGTGGCGCAACGGATAACACCACTTCCTGCAATTGAGCTACCAACCCATGTGGGAGGACTAGGTTTCGATTCCCGGTCTGGGTGACAATGTTGCGAGTCCTTGGGCAAGACTCCTAACACTACATTGGCCTATCTGTAATATGAACAACCGTGTAAGTTGCTCTGGGTGAGAGCGTCAGCCGAAGCAGGCTACAGAGTCCAGCTTGGGCATGACGTATGACATCACTTCCTGTTAGTAAGACACGATGTAGTATGTTAATATCCTGTGTGCTAGCCTGCTGAACTCACACTATAAAGAGTAGTACATAGCATAGACTGTGTAGTATTAGTGTGTGGTACACAGTTGAGACGTAGCTGTGTTCCTTTGAGTTTGTCCTGGTTCTGACCCTTGCTTTTGTCTCCTTGTATTGCTGATTACGGATTTGCCTCTGCTGTTGCCTTGCTGTGTTTTGAGCCCTGCCTGTCTGGACTCTGAGTATTGGGGCTGTACTGTGCATGTAATCTGCCTCAACCCCATCGTCACAGATTTCCTCCCTCCTTGTTTGCTGCTCTTTCATTTCTCTGCTTCTTATGACAAATACTGGGACCAAAATGGACTGAAAGGTATATATGCGCGGTTGAATCACTAAAGCGGCCATATCGTCACTATCCAAAGATAACCATGTATCTCCATTTTAGTCAATTTGTACTTTTATGTATCATTTGGTCACATGAGCTGCCGTTTACACTGTGTGAAAATTTCCTGATCAATAGACCTGCAGAAATCCCTCAAAATTGCTTGGAAAAAGGTCTGGTTCCATTAACTAACATTAAAATCAAAACAGCTTTTTGCCCTCTCCTGTAAAGTTGCCATTTTGGCGATACTTGTTTGTCTTTAGACAGCCATGTTATGTAAGATGATCTGTCAATCTGTCGAATTTTCTTTTTGCCTGTGTTCATACTCCAATCTGATTTGTTTGCCTTCCTGTGAAACAGATTGAATTTTTTTTCCAGGTCTGTGTGGACACACGTCAAATCCGATCTTTCCAAATCAGATTTGAGTCTCGTGGTCCTAGATTGGATATGCAACATGAATGTGAACGTTCCGATCGGATTTCACGTGGGTTTTTTTTCCCTCCACAGTGCATGTGGCATCATTTAGCATTAAGGTGGCAGCAGAGCCAAATGTGAAGTTAGTGCTAGAAAACGGTGGAAATGCAGCACAGCAGACCCCTCTGTTTCAGGATGCTGGTTTGTTCACATTAATGACAGATCTGCTATTTTTCAGGGCTGTGTGGACACACGGCAAATCTGATGTTTCCAAATCAGATCTGAGTCACTTTCATATGTGACGTTACTGATTAGGAGGTGCGCATGCGGGTCGTTTCAGGGCGCTGATTCAATCATGTAATGACAGATCATTTTTCCTAATCAGACAATTCATATGTTGACGCTGGTTCATTAATGACAGATCTGAATTTTTTTTTGCAGGTCTGTGTGGACACATGTCAAATCTGATCTTTCCAAATCACTTTCATATGTGGTCCTAGATCAGATAATTATCCAATTCATGGGCATACGGCGTGAGTGTAAACATTTCAGATTGGATTTCACATGTGTTTTTTTTTTTTTTTCTTTTTCACTGCACATGCGCCATCATTCTGCTCTAATGTGGCAGCAGAGCCAGTAAACGACGGAAATGCAGCTGACCCTTTTTATCTCCATCCTCCTCCAACAATGAATAGCTGATCAGAGCTAATCATCCTGGCAGGAAAGGCTCATTCTGCATTGTACTGCTCATGATGCACGTGGCTCCCTCACGTGACGTTGCACATGCAGGTTGTTTCAGGATGCTGATACATTCACATTAATGTTACATTCACATTCACATCTCATGTTACGAGATCAGATCTGAGTAGAAACGTGACCTATGGCTGTGGTGTTTCAGAAACAAGGACATTATCCCTCTTATTAGGACATCATATTCCCCCTCAGGATAGGAGATGGCTCATCCTGGGAGGGTAATTTCCCTGCTCAAACATGCATGGTTGTTTATTAGTCCTGGAGGGGACAATTAAACAAAGATGCCTCAAAATCTGACTCTGAGAGGTGTCACTGTCTGTGCCTCGAGCTCACAGTCTGAGAATCCATCTTCCGTCTTTCTGTGTAGAGATGATACTCATTCCCGACTCGGATAGAAAAGTCCCTGATCAGTTTTTAATATATTAAACTCAGCAGATACATAGAAATTGGCCAATAAAAACAGCAGCTGGGTGTGTGAGTGTGTAGTTGAATGTGTTCTCTGTTGAGCCACAGTGCAAATTCCAGGCAGTCAGGAACAGAGGTTGGCCAGGTTTTAAAGGTGCTCTTGTGTGTTTTGGCATACACAGCCCTTTTCATCAGTATTAGGGCAAATTGCTTTCTATCAGCTTCAACATTTGGTAGGCATTCTGGCATGAAACTAGTGTTTAATAAGCTATTAGTCACGCGGTGTAATGTTCTGTAGAGCATTACTCATCAACTTTGTTGAATTGTAAATTCATATTTTATCTTTTTTTTTTTTTGTACGCAGCATGCCTTACAGTCATTCTTACAGCGGCCAACAAATCCTGACTGCTGATCTACCATGTGGAACAGGTTTTCAGTTTGACTGCAGATGGTAAAAAGCAGTTTAACTGATTTAACTCAGATACACACTTAGAAACTGAACTTTACTCTTCAGTTCAAACTGAGGAAACGCATGTTTTATGTTATGTTTATATGTCAAATTTATGGCTCTGCAGCGAGTCAGCACCGGGAGACGAGAGAGACCTGAAACAGCAGTGATCCAGCAAAACAAGCAGAGAAGGAAAAGTTCATGACGGAACCTGCTGGCTTGACAAACCCTGTGCTATGTTAAGCAGGTGGTTGCCAAGGTGTTGCTATGGTATACCAGGTGGTTGCTAAGGAATTGCTGTGTTATCCAAGTGGTTGCTAAGGTGTTGCTACGGTATACCAGGCGTGGTTGCTAAGGTGTTGCTATGGAACCGTAGATGGTTGCTAAGGTATTGCTATGGTATACCGATACCATATGGAAACCTTTGTAAAACAGCACGCTGTAGCATCCTGCTACCAGCTCATTCAGCCATGGGCACACGGGAGGTGTGGCCGTGCAGAGCTCCATGGGTTGCACCACGGCAGCAGTAAGACTAATAGCTTGGAGCTGTATAAATGTGTTGCATGGGTCATTCTGTACTGGGCTGTTTAGTAGGGGTGTTGGTGCGGTGTTGGTGGAGAGCTGTATGGCAGCTGATGAGCTGTCTGCTCAGTAGCATGGAGCGGTGGGTCTCCCCTGCTGCCGTGTTCAACGAAGAGCACTTGTTACGTAGTGCCAGTCTAAACTTTGTACTGAAAGTGACAGGATGTCAGATAACAGTAAGACAGTGAGTACGCATGAGTATGTACTGAGTGTCCGCAGTCTGCTCCGACTGGGTGCCACTGCTTGCCTCTAACCACCACGGAGCTCCTGGCTGTCCTGCACTGTGGAAGCTTGGCCTGCGTCCTGCTGACCCATCCGATGACCCAACTATTTAATTACAGACTAATCAGACTTTTATTTCTCTACCTTCGCTCCTTTCCTTTGCTTGTCTTGTTATCTGGTGTTGACCCGAGGAGGATGGGTTCCCCTTTTGAGTCTTGGTTCCTCTCGAGGTTTCTTCTTTTGAACTGAGGGAGTTTTTCCTTGCCTCTGTAGCCCCGGGCTTGCTCACTGGGGGCTCGGACACCAGATTCTTTGTAAAGCTGCTTTGTGACAACATCAGTTGTAAAAAGTGAATAAAATAAATAAAAAAATAAATAAATGTTGGCTGGACTTGACTTGTTATGTTTAATCCACTGAGCTTGAGCATAGAGACAAAAGTGGGAATGCATTCCTGATTTTGGATTATTCAGGGTTAAACCTCTAGTCGGCACCCATCACAAACAGATGCGAAGGCTCTGTTTGAGTTTTTGTTTAGTTTTTTTTCCTCATCACGTGATGTGACATGGAGTAACCCTGAAGTACCAAGCATATGTTTTCAAGCTTGGGGTGTCTTCTTGGGAAACTGACTACGGCACAGCATGTTCTTTGGCTGCCCGAGGGCTGTGAAAAAAAATATTGTGCAAGTGGGGAGCTTAACTCATCTAAGGGAAGCCTGCTGCAGCCACAAGTCACGTCCTGTCAACACAAATTAGTGCAGCATTCACTCTTACTGTGTAGTTTAAATATGACCAGCACTTTATCCACAAATCTGTCTCTGTTTAACACACACTCACAGACACATTCAGCTGCATGCGTGCCTGGTCACGGAATTGTGCTGTTGATTTGAAGTGAAAGTGAGTGTTGCCACATCCTCAACACTTTTCTGCACACTCAGCAAAAAACAAAACAAAACAGAAGCTGTGAATAACAGCTGATAAACGCGCTTAATGATTTAAGTGTGTTCAATGGAAAATGTGTGAACTTGTTTTCATTCGAAAAAAATAAAAATCCCCAGGGGTGCCCAAACTTTTGCCTTAGACTGTTTTTAGGGAGTGGAATCTCTTAGTTTTGCATGTCCTTATCAACATGATCACAACATCGGTGAGGATTTGCATTCGAAAGCATATATGACTTTATCATGACTGAATAGAAAAGTGAACGCATTTGCATACACTTCGGGCTCCTGCAGTTATCTGATTATTCAAGCGGTCATGTAAAGAGCATACTCTGAATTCTTAGATCGGATTAAGAAAATCCCAGAAATCCGATAAAGAGCTGGATTTTAGCTCAGGAATCAGGTTTCTCAGTGCTTGGATACCCCTTACTCTGATTTCTTTCGGGATTTCCCCAAGCAGTGTTTAACATGGCACCTGCGAGATGGCAACAAAACCAACTACATTCATTCACTCCTTCGTCCATTCACTCATTCATTCATTCATTCATCTTCTTAGCTGTTTATCTTTCTGGGTTGTGGGTGTTGCTGGAGCCTATCCCAGCCCTTACTGGGTAGAAGGCAGGAAACACCCTGGGCAGGCGATCAGTCCATCACAGGGCAGCCAACTACATGCTTAACAAAATGATGGATTTAAACGTTTTCAATTTCTAGATGATGCATGTTCATATTTTCAGGTAAAATGACTTAATGTTTAAAAAAATAAGAAAATCAAGAACTTTGAATTTGAGTTACATGTATGTCACATCTTTTTCTGTGAGTTTATTTCGCTGGTTGCAAAGCAGAAATCCGATTACCGCCTGACTCATGGTGACCTGGAGTTTCCCCGTTATCTGATTAGCCAAGTGCATGTAAACAGGACGAACAGATTACAGACAACATCCAAAAACTTTCTTGCAGTTATCAGATTATTAAGATCAAGCGCCTGTAAATGCACTCGGTGATTGTATGGTAAGCAAATGGTAAATATGGATATTAATTTGCTGATCTACTTTTTGCACACAGAGCAACCAAGAGGAATCAAAGTGGGTGGAGGACTTGCTGTGGTTCCATCAATCACGCGTCAAGGATGTCGAAATACTGACAGGATTGAACCTCTTCCAGGATAGCGGTAGACCAGTCCCTGAGATCCTACGGGTGAAGACGCGCCCCACTGTTGCGATTCAGCGGAGGACATGAAACTGGTTATTTGCATGCCCATGTAAAGGGACGTAAAATGTGTATGTTTGGGGTTAAATCAAGCAAACTCTTGATTAAGCTATACACTGATGTATTGTAACCAGTGCACTGCTGTTTCATATCAGTGGATATCAGATCTGTGGATAACTGAAAACTCCATACTTGTTTCTTGCTTAAATTCCTGATTAAATTATTATAATATGTGGTTGAATAAAAACTAAAGGGAGTATTGTTTGTCAATGTTGTCAATGTCATTTAAAGTTTGGTTAAAGAGCGTGGTCTAGATTGAGTGACCACTGTTTTCCCCAGTGGGTGTGCAGAATGTCCACGGTGGGAATGCAACAGGAAAACATGCTCCCGCTGGGCTCAGCAGGGAAACATTATATTGAAGTTGTTTATTTATCCCTCTTTATGTCATGTAGCATTTCTAATTTCAGTCCCTTACAGATTTCTAGGAATAGTAGGAATTACAGAGGACATTCCTCAGAATCAAAGTTCTAAGAAGTCCCTGGTCCCTGAGCTTAGTCATACTGTCTGTTAGATACAAACAAGCACTCAAATACAAATTCTTTGGAAGCTTGTTGTTTAGATGCCTTACGCACTATTGAGCTTCTGTCTTAACTAACTATAGCTGCAGCACTGGCACTGTAGCAAACTGATTCACCGAGTTCACGAGTCCATCATGGACTTGTAACTATAATCATGCACCCCTCTGTAAAACCTTACAACATGCTGTAGCATATTTGTAAATCACCCCAAACTCCCAATTTCCACAAAGTTGGGTAGAAGAAATGAACTGGTGCTCATTTCCCAAACTGAGGATAAACGAGAAGTGTGGAAGTGGATGCATCGTCTCCAAACTAGAAAAGAGCATGTCCAGAAGAAGAACTAATAAACCAAACATTTGTGGCTATTTGTTGCTAGCACCAGCACTGCTATGGCGAATACCCAACCACCATGGGACCAGGGGGTGTTTCGCATCCTGCAACTGGACGAGAATGAAGAAGTTTGCTGAAGTGAATACACTGAAGGCATTTTGTTCTAGCTGGATCAGTTTCACTGAGCTTCAGAGGGTTAAGAAAGGTTACTCTCGTTTACCTGCCTTACCCCTTACCATATCAGTTCATATCTCTTCATGCGGGTCAGTTCGTGTGAACGCACAACTGTACAATTGTGAAATCCTGTTCATAACATTATCAGTAGTGAATAAAAATCAACCGTAGGTAGAGCACGGCTTCCCTTTACCTGTTGCACCTGTTGCATGGCTCATCTGTCTGATCTTCCAAATTAATCAGTATTATCAAATTACATTCCAGCAGTCCATAGCATAAAGAAAGCCACTCATGTGGGTTAGCGTGAGCGTGGCCACTCTTTTCCCGGGCATTCTTCATTCTGCAGAAATTCCTGGTGACATTTACTTTTCGAGAGTTATTGATTTCCAGGGAAACCATCACAGATGGCTCTTAGGCAGATGAAGTCACGCTTGCAGTTCGGCGCTTTGCGTTTGGAATCTGAAGGCAGCCGAGAAAGCCAAGTTATTAGAAGCGCTGGTTCAAAAGTTCATCAGCAATCGTTTGGATATATTTCCTTCACTGGGCTCCATGATAAATTGGTTAGTGAGTTCTCAAGTGTGACTCGAGAGGAAGATAACAGGATTAGCCTGCTAATGTCAGACACTCATTTTGAGTCAGCTAAGTATCTACATATAAACTGTTTGTGATATCAGCTCATCCAAGGTAAAAGTAACTGGACATTTCTGACAGTCTGTATCATGTTAGGAGAGAAGTAGTTCAGTATTTTGCATGCAGTAGTCTTTGACCAGCGTTTGGCATTTTGCTGACTCATTATATTCTCTGCCTTGCTGAACAACTAGTCAATGGCAGTTTGAGTGAACATGAAATTACATTTAAAGCAAGGCAGTAATCGCAAGGCAATATACACCCACCAGCCCCTTCATTAGGTACACCTCCTTGTATCTACACTCACTGTCCATATAGGAACACTCTGTAGTTCTACAGTTACAGACTGTAGTCCATCTGTTTCTCTGTATACTTTACTACCCTGTTCTTCAATGGTCAGGACCCCCACAGGACAAGGTATTACGTGAGTGGTGGATCATTCTTCTACTTAGACTTCTACTTAGTGTTAGTGTGTGTTGTGCTGGTGTGAGTGGATCAGACACAGCAGTGCTGCTGGACACCTCAGTGTCACTGCTGGACTGAGAATAGTCTACCAACCAAAACTATCCAGCCAATAGCATCCTGCGGGCAGCATCCTGTGACCACTGATGAAGGACTAGAGGATGACCAACACAAACTGTGCAGCAGCAGATGAGCTGTTGTCTCTGACTGTACATCTACAAGGTGGTCCAGCAAGATAGGAGTGTCTAATAGAGTGGACAGTGAGTGGACACAGTGTTTAAACACTCCAGCAGCACTGCTGTGTCTGGGTAACAGAGTATGTGGAGAAACAGATGGACTACAGTCTGTAACTGTAGAGCTACAAAGCACTCCTATATGGTATATATCCCTGATTATAATACAGTGACAGCACACATCTGCCGAAAGCTTGTGGTCAGGTCTACTCAACTTTGAATTTGGCTTGTCCAGCCTTGATGATTGATGTTCCACTTTAAACTAGGCAGAATCTGACTTCCTATTCACCAGCTTCTTAATCAAATGCCCTGTTCCCTCCTTAAATGCTGCATCAGCAGACTCCAACCTTGGACAATATGGAGCAGTTCCACCTTTAGTAGCATCACAACCCCAACAGCAGCCTGTAAGTAGCAGCCATGCTGTGTGACTGTATCCGTGTTTGCTGGTTGAAGCAGATCATCTTAAACTGAGAGCTTCATAGTGAGGAACAGCTTTAATCTACTGTGTGTTGGTGTCCAGATGGAAAGCCAGTAACTAGTATAGCAGCTCCAAGTAACTAGCATAGCTAACTAAACAGCATGAGGGCGGAGCTTGTTTACACAGAGGCTCATTTTATTTAGTCTATTTGGACATGTTGTGTCTGTGTGATCATCACTGCGGTGTCTTGCTGTTAACCAGCCAATCAGAGGAGAGCATATCAGATTATTCATGAGCTCACCAAAGAAGGAAAACAGCTCATTTAATTCTAGGACCAGATCATAGGGTGTAAATGGGGGTGTAATAAAACCGCATCTTGGCATTTTTCACCCCGACCAAAGTCACATACCTTCTAGGTAGAACTGAAATGCTGACTAAATGGCACCTTTAAATAGCACTTGTATGCAAAAGTTTAGATGCCACTATTAAACCTAAGTGAACACATTCTCTACAGGGAACAGGATTCTGCAAATTTTAATGACCTGTGATATAATTTATTAATTATGACATTAGTTTTTCCACAATACGGTAAAGTCAACACAAAAACAGCCACAATTGCCATACATAGGATGTTCATTGGGGATCGGTGAATGGAAGCACAGTGGCCTGAGAGTGGTTGTGAGAGCTAGTTGAAGACCAAGGAGCATTGCAGTGTAGCTGTTTCTTCATACCAGACATCCATGGTCTGTCATGCACCAGTGGGTTGTGTGGGTGCCAATATTTAAGCATGTTTTGCGGCTTGCCACTGAAATATCACTATTGCATAATTTCACTCATAAGCAACGGGTGCATTACATTCCCCAACATTGTTTCTTCATCTAGTCATTCCTTTATCCATACACCAACATTGTTCCTTCATCTGTCATTCCTTTATC
>CM067474.1:65113717-65137889 GCA_034552555.1 Semaprochilodus insignis
TAAAGTACTTTCATAAACTAAGCAGTGGGATTAAAGCAGGGACGACATTAGACCCAATTTACCAATAAGTTACTTTTCATGGCAGTAAAACTCAATTTTATCCTGGATCTATTATGCTGTATCAATGAGCAGAACTACAGCACATGCTACACATGCAATTTACTATAGGCACTACATTTCCCATAATGCCCCAGAGTCTTTCCAAATGTTTGAGGAGCTAACCCTTTCCGTTAGTTTTGTTATATGTAGTAATGGACAGTATTTAAAGTCAGCCATGCAACAGAAGACAAGATAATGACTTATAACTCAGAGCTGTATGTTTTGGATATAGTCACTTCTAACTATATAAACTACCAAAGATAAAAATTAGACCACTATGTCATATGAATGCAGTTTTGGTAAGTACAAATTAATGGTGGTAATACAAATTAATAAAATTTTCTTCAGTGTTAATTTATTCTTGATTTCTCATACAAGGTACAGTAACACCCACCTTAGTGTTAAATTACATAATCTATTTAGTGTTTAACAGGCTAACTAGATGCACAGTTGTGCCTCTACGACTGAGTGGCAGCCAAAAGGGTACAGCTGTGGCCCTCTAATTTCTGTGTGTGCTGCCGGTACAATAAGTACTCTTGAAACACCCCTGGATAGAAGTATATAAATAGTAAGCTAGCAATGTACCTATAAGTTCACTTTTAGAATAGCTCACGGCCAGAGTTGCTTCCATGCATACTTGCGTCCCGTGTGTCATCAGCGATTAGTTGACATTGGCTAGACTTTCATGCAACCGCTAGTTCACAGTATATAGTTGCATGGATGTAAAGAGATGAGTAAGTGAGGTGAGCCTGGAACCGGAAAGTTACAGGGTCAAATCCCATGACTAATTAAGTATACAAGGTTGTGCCCTTGGGAAAGGTGCTTATTCAGCATCCTGCTGACCCATTTGATGATCCTGCTATTTAATCACAGACTAATCAGACACGTCTTCCTCTGCCACACTGAACACTCCTCATATTCTTACTAATAGACTATCATAGTAGTCTCCTAGCAGCATTTGGTGTTTGTTTCATTACTGTGATAAACTCCTTACAGTGGTTTCAGTAGTAACAATGACTGAATTTCATTCAGACTTTCAGGTCTGAGTTATCAGTTATTATATTCAATACTGCACATGACTGTAAATCCTTATCCTTTTATGTGCTTGTCTTGCTATCTGGTGTCGACCTGAGGAGGCTGGGTTCCCCTTCCGAGTCTTGGTCCCTCTTGCAGTTTCTTCCTCTTGCTCTGAGGGAGTTTTCCTTGCCACGGTCACCCTTGGCTTGCTCTTTGGACCCTGTGTGAATGTTGGGGTGTAGGGATCACAGGACTGCACGAGTTTATGTGTAGCGTGACAATTCAGAGGCTGAGTTCTCCTCGAAAAGATCAGGCGAGGCTCCGAAGTTCAACTTGCACACACATGATGTTTTATTTATACACAAACACGCAAAGAGTGAAAGAAAAGAGTGGAAGCATAAAATAAACGGGTTGCAGTGCAACTAAAAAGACTAAGACAGGAACGGGGTATTTCCAAGCATTCGAGCAGTCCGCTACGGAGATTCCTGGCTAGGCATCAGCCAGGTTGTGCCGGCGGCCCCAGGCCATTTAGACACCCCCCTTTTAACACCCTAGCCCCGCCCCATTTGGCTAACCCAAACCATTCCCCAGGGCTAGTGAGGGGATACACAAAACAAACATTAGCCAACCAGCTTCAGGACAATAAACACAATACAAACAACACATAACAAGAAGCTCCCTTTACCGGTAATCACACTCATTTATATTAATTTACTCCTAACCCTTTTCTGTCTCTCCCCACAGGTTCTCGGATCCCACCTCCCCCCTTCTACACACAGCCGTGGGCTCTACCGGCCCGTATAAGGGAAGCCCTGGAAGGCGCCCGCACTCCCCTGAGGATCAGGACAGAACAAGGTAAGTATTTCTTCTATGTACATTTTACAATAATTTAAGTTTGACTCCCGTCATTGTCCCCCTTTTTATGCCCCGCTGTCCTTTCACAGTCTTGGTGATGGGACAGATTTACTGACCCCATCACAGACCCGGATTCTCCGTAAACCTGCTTTGTGACAACATCTGTTGTAAAAGGCACACATAAATAAATTTGCCCCAGACAGCACTCCTCTGCTGGAGACGCTATGCTGCTTCTAGATGGGGTGTATATAACAAGAATATTGAAGTATACTTTCCTAAACTTACTCATAAAGGGTATACCTGCCATTTCCCACCTTAAATAATAAGTATTCACTGCTGAAGCAGTTCTCTGTTAATCATTCATATTCGCCAGTGATATTGTAACCATGCCAAGATTTGTGTGGTTTCATGCCAGCATTACTGTGGCTACTGGTGAGGACTACATCAGTGCCCACTGAGCAGCAGAGTGAACTTTACCGTTTGCAACATATGCACAACCTGTGCATCAATCGAGTCGATCTCAAATGCATGCACATACCATGTTGAGTTGGGCTGCTCTAAGGTGCTCTGCAGAGCACCAGGTGGTACACAGTCATTGTTTGGTTACACCCATGAGGGCCAGAGGAAGGTTCAGGTATCCTTGACAGGTGAAACGTTCACCAGGCCCACCTCCTCTTTGACCCTGGCTGCAGGCAGTGCAGTCGATGTGGGCAGCTTTGGTGTGCTCCCCAGGCCGCCAGGTGGCACTGTACGACAAAGACTGCTCTTGTCAAGGTGAGTGGTTTAACAGTGCTCTGTGGGGTAGTAGGCAGTGCAAAGACACTGGCCAGTTGCAGCCTTGATGGACAGGGGAAGGTCCAGGTATCCAGGCCCATCTCCTCTTTGACCCTGGGTGCAGGCAGTGCAGTCAATGTGGGCGGCTTTGGGGTGCTCCCCAGGCCGCCAAGTGGCACTCTACGACAAGGACAGATTTGGTCAAGGTGGGAGGCTTAAGGGTACTGTGTGGGATAGTAGGCAGTGCACAGACGTTGGCTAGTTGCAGCCATGAGGGGCAGCGGAAATCCTTGCTGTCTACGACAAGCAAAACGTTCACCAGGCCCACCTCCTTTTTGAGCTTACAGCTGGCAGTACTGTCAATGTAGGCAGCTCTGATGGCCCTATATAACAAGGACAGTGCTCATTGGCCAGTTGCAGCCATGAGGGGCAGGTGAAGTCCTCTGTCTCAGGCACATGCTCACCAGGCCCTTCTCCCTCACCTTGCAAACCTGGCCTGCAGCCAGAGGAGCGAAAACTAGATGTGGGGACAGGTGCAGTACAGTAGGTCTAGGGGATGCCTCATTGAGGCCAGTAGAATTCCAGCTGGGCTGCTGTTGTTTCTTCTCTTTGCTAGTCATTTCCTTGTGACTGTCTCAATCTGAATGTCCCCTAGTAACATTCATACCATGTGAAGCAGCTCATGGTTTGAAAACTCGTGTTTTCTGTTCACATGCATTGTCAAGTCTCAAGTGACTTGGCATGTGTCAACAATGTGGAATCCACAGAAACACTTATTGGGTAGATCAGGAAATTGATGAGCAATAAGCAAAATCTCCTTTCAAATCACATTGCATTGTCTAATCGCGAGCTGTCAAATACAGAAACCAACGTCATGTTGATGTTTTCTGCAGTTTGGCCATTGTCATTTCCTTTCGTTCATTTTTGTTTTCTGATTAGACCATAACCACTTGAAGTCAAGTTTGTGTTGTTTTGAGTCCCTGCTGTGCCATATCCTGGCTTACTGGCACCACAAAGGTGATTCAGTTGGAAAGATTTTCTTCCCAAAGTCAAGCAAAAATATGTTATTCCTATATTACATACACATTTGTGTAGTTTTCCAAGGTCTTCAAAGGATTTATAGACACATCCAGTTTCCACGGTATGAGTAAATCCTGTCCCTTCCCTATTTACGTTCAGTGTAATGTTTAAGCCCTACCTTATGAATGTGTAGCTATATTAGATCCACAAATGTCCGTTGCATTTATAGAAGCTAGCATTTTAACTAGCTGCTATCAGTTAGTGACAGCAAAAACCTCTTCTGTGGCCACAAACCAAAGGCTAGTGCAGGTCAATTGGTGAATGTATATACTTCATTATTAACCGCTCCTTGTTTCAACACTCAACACTTGTCCATTTTACATTTACATTTATGGCATTTAGCAGACGCTCTCATCCAGAGCGACTTACAACCGTGCTTAGCGTTCTGTTGGTTAATGTTTCCCAGCTAGTATAAGTAAGTTAGGAGTCTAAAACTTACCCTGAGCTCAGACACTGCCCGAACAAGGGCCAGGTGCTGCTACCTGGAGAGAATAATACACAGATATATATAGCATAAGTGCACTACCTGGCAACCCAACCCAGTGCTCATACCTAGAGAGATGAAAGGTTATGGTGAGTATAAGTGCAAAACAAAGTATTTCAGCATACGCATCTACTAGTGCTCACTCGCTTAAGTGCCTGCGCTTGAAGACTGCGAGAGACTCAGCTGTTCGGACAGCCAGTGGGAGTTCATTCCACCATCTGGGAGCCAGGACAGAGAAGAGTCTGGACGCTTGTCTTCCATGCGTTTTCAGGGATGGCGGATCGAGACGAGCTGTACTTGAAGCTCGAAGGGCTCTAGGTACAGATCGACTCTTAACCGTTGCCATAAAGTAGTGAGGGCCGGTCCATTCTTGGCTTTGTAGGCATCTGGCTTTTAAATCTGATGTGGGCAGCTACAGGAAGCCAGTGAAGGGAGCGCAGCAGTGGAGTCATGTGGGTGAACTTGAGAAGATTAAAGATGAGTCGAGCTGCTGCATTCTGGACCAGTTGCAAGGGCCTGATGGTCGGTACAGGAAGACCAGCCAGGAGCGAGTTGCAGTAGTCTAGCCTTGAAATGACCAGAGACTGGACAAGCAGCTGGGTGGCCTCCTGAGAGAGGAAGGGTCATATCCTCCGGATGTCGTAGAGGAGGAATCTGCATGACCGAGTCAGGTTCGCAATATGAGCTGAGAACGATAAATGGCCATCCAGAATCACACCAAGGCTTCTTGCATCTTCAGTCGGGGTGATCAAGGAGTTCCCGAATGAGATGGCAAGATCATGGTGAGGACCTGTAGTGCCGGGGACGAACAGCAGCTCAGTCTTGCTGGGATTGAGCTTAAGGTGGTGAGCTGCCATCCATGAGCAGATGTCCGTCAGGCACGCTGAGATGCAATTGCATACCTGTGTGTCAGTTGATGGGAAGGAATACATGAGTGGAGTGTCATACATGAGTTATCAGCTCTACTTACCATATAGGAGTACTTTGTAGTTCCACAGTTCCAGACTGTAGTCCATCTGTGTGACAGAACAGACCTAGTTTTTTCTTATATTTCCTCCTCTCTTTTAGCCCCGTTCTGTCCCTGTTTTAAGTTTTGTTCGGTAGTTCACATACCTCATACTCTCTGCAACAATACAATATCACACTTTGCTAGCTTGGTACACATCACCACCTTCTACAGTTAAAGCTACTGGACTTTTAAATTGTTCACTAACAGCAGGGTAGAATACTTACATGGGCCACTTGGACCGTTTGTTATGTTTCTAGGATGGGAGAAAAGGCCCATGCTCGGTTTTAGCTGAGCTTATATAGTGGCTGGGCAAGCCCGGACATGCCCAGTGGGAGTCTACTGGAACGATCCATTTGGAGTGGGGTTCATGGGGTTCATGTTGGTTACATTTCATTTCGTGTTTATGTCATTTCTTTCTGTCCACCCTGTGGGTTTAAGTTTAAAAAGGGTCGTTTCCGCCAACTAAATACTTTTGGTTTACTTGTTTTTTTTTTCTTTTCTTTTCTTTTTTTCTTGTCAATATTCAATATTCTTAAAATAAATACCTTCGCACTGCATGTGCTATTGCGGTTTTGCCACCACTTTTTTCCCCATAATTTTCAACCCTGTTGGAGCACTCTGTCACACCTAGAATGCTGGTATGGGTAATCTGTTTCTCTGTATACTTTATTACCCTGTTCTTCAATGGTCAATGGGTAATTTGCGCAATAAAACAGTGAACACTTGGAGGCCAGCGTGAATTTGGGTGATTTGAAATGTGTGAATTTAAAATGGTCAGATATGCACAATAAGAGATTAATACTGAACTTTTCTTACCACTTTCTACTTCACTGGGAAAAGATAAGATGACACACAGGACACCAGAAGACTACTACTAATCCCTCAACCTGGAAAAGATCAGACCATAACCATAAATGAGACAAAAGCTTGTGAACCTTCAAATCACATGCATATCACAAAACACACACTTACTTAAGTAAGTACTATTTTAAAGCACTGTATATAAGGTATCCTGTATTCATTTAATTAAATTAATTCAATTCAATTAAATATATACATAATTAAAGTTTATTTATAATATGAACTTAAAAAGTAAGCAACTGGGTTAAGTGGAAATATTGAGATTGTAGACCTATAATGAGTTAACAAGTGTAAAACACACTTAACAGTTTTCTTCTGTTAACTTAATATTACAAGTTTGATGAACTCATTTTAACATTTAAAATTACTTCAGATTTTAAAGTTGCACATGTCAATGGCATCATGATGGAACATGCCCATCTCTACTGTAGGTCTGTGGTCTCAAACAGCTGGAGCAGGGATGAATTTCAGATAGATATGTTGCACACACACACACACACACACACACACACACACACGTTGTTCTAACCCCATCAAGGGTGTCAGTCAAGTACAGATGTTGACATGTAAAGTGATGATTACATTGTATCACAAGTTTCAGCTTGACTTTGTACAACTGGACAGTTCAACTGGAAATACGTATAGCTCATTGTAGTTGTGTTTTGCAGTTCCACTCCAGCACAGCAGGGGGTGGTAATGCACTAGCATTGCATTAGCTGTTTCATCATATCAGGGCACTGGCCAGTGCAATTTGTCTGCATGTCAAAGTTTGCATGTAGTTTACCATGTCAAAGAGGCATGCTTTATATTATAGCCCTGTAGAAGACACTAACCATGACGCAGCCTTAGGCACCTGGCTTGAGCAACCATATATTGTGGATGTAATGTGAATCTCCTGGAGCTTGGTGGAATCAGTGATCCCATGTAATCTGACAGCTACCTCTTTTTATGCCAACCTACATCTGGTCCTTGTTGCCAGAAAGCCACTGTGCAGCTTGTTGTCTCATTCGACCCTGGAACAACTCCAGACGCTTACGTTTAGGGTACGATGACTGGCTTTCATCATACCTGTTTTCCAGATGGTTTGTTGGCCTTGAGCTTGCTATAAAGTTGGTTGAGCCCACACTGAAGTAACACAGGGCCGCTACAGGACCAGACCAGAGGACCAGAGTAGGTATTATGTGGGTGGTGGATCATCCTGTGGTGCTGGTGTGAGTGGATCAGACACAGCAGTGCTGCTGGAGTGTTTAAACACTGTGTCCACTCACTGTCCACTCTATTAGACGCTCCTACCTTGCTGCTCCACCTTGTAGATGTACAGTCAGAGACAATAGCTCATCTGTTGCTGCACAGTGCAGTGTTGGTCATCCTCTAGTCCTTCATCAGTGCCCACAGGACGCTGTTGGCTGGATAGTATTGGTTGATGGACTATTCTCAGTCCAGCAGTGACACTGTGGTGTTTAACAACATACGCAGGTCTGTGTATACATATAGTATATACACCTAAAGTACTATTTACAGAATATTACACAATCTGTAAGCTGTGCTTATAAGCTTTAGGTTACAGATGGTTTGTTGGTTCAGTGGAAGATTAATGTGTGAGGTGAACTTTGTGGTTAATTAGCTACAGGGAAAAAGCTGATAGCGTGTCTGGTTGTGCTGATTTAGTTGGTTCTGGGTCTTCTATCAGAGGGAATTGGCTAGAAGAGGCATTCTCCAGGATGAGAGGGGTCAGCTATAATTTTTCCAGCATACAGAAATAACAGCTGACCCCTCTTATCTTGGTCATTACCTCTTCTTGACACTTCCCTCTGGTCACACGGTCAAATCACATTTGTAGTTCCAGTGACATTTTGCAAAGTTCAGGGGCTGCGTTTTTTCCCCTTGCTCTTAGGAAAGGCTTCCAAAAAGGTTCTTGTCATGGAGACAGCATCTGTGAGGTTCAACCAAACTGTGCATTTCTGAAACTTTGGCTTCCTCTTTGACGCTCTTATCATGCTACTCACTGTTTGTGAGGGCGGTATCCTCATGCATCCTATCCAAGCAGACTGGATGGTTGGGTAATGAGAAGAACTGTCACTGGAATGTTTGCTTGAATGTATTCCTAGGGAGCTTTTGTGCAAAATCACAGTTTATAAATGCTTATTGATATACATACACAACGATTTTCACAACATCAAACGTAAATCATTTCAACACAGATGTCATATTTTTAAGCATATTTTTTTTTAACTAGTACCGTATAGAGTGTAATACCTCCCTGAGGACAAATAACAGCTGTGACTGGCTTCGGCACGGACTGGACAAGTTTCCGGATGTAGGCCACATCAATGTTCAGACACTCTTGCATCAAAGAATTGTGCAGTTGGTGCCAGATTTGGTGGATGCCTTCCCTGGCACAATTCTGAGGAGAGTTTCCTGTAGACTGGGATTTTAGCCACTGCTGGTAGACCCGTATGACCGTACGCTTCCATACACCTGCAGATTCAGCTACTTCCTTCACACTACGGTCTTTGGTACACCCACATGCAGTCACTCCTTTTAGCCAATCATTAACATCTGCTCTGGAGCCATTTTCCACACATGGAACGAGACATTCACTGCACTGTACCACCTCTTCTCAATCTATGGATCCCGTCCCTCACACCCCGCAGGTATTTATAGCCCCATCATCCTCGTGCAGCGCCATCTGCAGGAGCCTGAAGTTACTACCACCCTATATACAAAGTATATATATATAGATGTCATACTAATAATGTAATAATGTCTTATGTATATTCATAACATGACTGAGTGGTTTTTTTTTCATCTCTGTTCACCCTGCTAATGTGTCGCAGTCATGTTTTCATATAATGTTAGAAAACGGAAGTATCCAGGCTCCCCTTAAACTGGTTTTGTTTGGGTCCCAACGAAGGCAACCTTAAACAAACACCAACAACTTAACAAAGATTAATTGGCTTATCACCAATTCATATGGTGCTCCAAAATCAGCTCAAACTGGGCTACAGGAAGCTGAGCTGTGTCAGCACGGTACTTTTTTCCGTAAACCAAAATTAGTCCAGCCAGTGGCACACAGTACCTCTCTGTGAGGAGTAAGGGATGTCCTTGTCGCTTCAAGATATTTTTATGGCACAATCCACATGGCAAAATTAAACAAATAACACACCATTTCCAAAACTGACAGGTGCAGTCTTTAACTATTTGCCCCAGACATCTATAGTTAGTGCTGTACAAAGTAGGACTCTGGGTAAGTTGTCTTCACACGCCATGGTGTGCAAGCAGCTGTTACTGTAAGTTATGCAGTTAAATACGAGGTCAGTAAAGCGGAACACATGGGCAGACATCTCATGTTGTGCTTGTCTTAGGCCAGCACAGGGACTGGTATGTACTAACCACCTCTACCACTTGCTGGCCTAGTTTTAGAGAATACTGCTGTGTAAAACTAGCAAGTGTCATGTGAGTCCACAACATCACCACAAACGTCTTTTCAAGACTCATGGATTAAAAGCAGAGGCCTGAATCATACTACCTGATGAAGGTAGACATCTGATTTGACTTGAATGTAGCTTCATACCATCTATAAATAGTGCATAATTTGTTTTGTATGTGTCACTTTTTCAGCCGTACATATATGACATATGACATGCCGTCTCTCAAGAACTGGAGCTAAACCAGGGGTGTGTGTAGGAAATGGCTACTGGGCTGTAGCCACATGTCTCTTCTTACTGTCCCCCTTTACTGTGCTCCTTCTGAATCTTCTGTGGTAACTGTATCACTGCCTCATCCCTGCTCCTAGACCTAGTTACTTTTGAGACCCTTTTTACCTATGATTTTATCTTTAAGCAGTATATAAAGTATATAAATATAAATAAATATAAGTATATAAATCTTTTATCATTTTCCATCATGTTCTGTATGACTGATCCACGGTTTCCCATAGCATCACTCACCATGGTGGGCTACTGTATGATTTTACGACATGGTTTCCAAAGTTACTTACACTCATCGTTAAACAAATAGTTGCACACAGAAGGAATTAAGCGACAGGAATGAAACTTGTTGGGTAGGTTTGACATCTTGACAACTGCCCTTAACACCACGTTAACCTCGTTAAAGACTGCAATGGCGGCTTGCCAGACTGGAGTGACTCAGAATGGCAGCGGGTCAACTTCAGTGACGAGTCACACTTTTGTCTTGGTGGAGATGACCAACGAATCCATGTGTGGAGACACCGTGGTCAGCACAGTGATGAATGGTTTGTTGTCACGCGCCACACGTCCAGAAGGCCTGGTTGGTGTCACTCCACCTCCACCCCTACCGCACAATCTGCAGGAACTGTGTGAGAATATTCAAGCTGCATGGGATGTATTATCACAGGACACCATTAGGAACCTCTACAACTCCATGCTGAGACATCCAGAATGTTGGATTAGCAAACATGGTGGCCCGACGCCATACTGAGAGACACTACTTCTGTATGTGTAGCTCAATAAATATTGATCATATCAGTCTAAATGTATCATCATTTGTTGTTCCAGGTAACCTTTATCTTCCTTCCCAATAGCACTGCAATCCCACACTTCCTTCTGGGTACAACTGTTCTGTTGACGATGAGTGTAGTTAGTTCCCAATTTGACTGGTCAGCCTTTGCCATAGTTAATGACAGTACAACAGATACCAGGACCACAATACTCAAAACCGGAACCATTTTTTTCTCACTGATAAAGCATTGGTTATTTTAATGATGTATTGATCTCCTAACTGCCCTGCCCCTCCTCCCAATGAGCGCTAGAATAGGCTCCAGTAAACCCCCTCCCCCAATCCAGAAGGATGTGCAGCTTTGAAGGTGAATAAATGAATGAATGATTTTCATTCTTGATAAAATGATTTTCAGTTTTCATTTCAGAATTCCGGTCACTTTATTTTGGCAGTTATATTCAACCTACAATATATGACAACACAGTGCAGTTTTCCCATGTGCCATGTTTAAAGATGTCTCTTAAAAATTAGTCTGAACTCATCTTCGGATGATTTTATTTTTAAAAAAGGCCAGCAGTCCAAAAGTATTGTAAAGCAATCAGATTACATTCATGCAGAACATTTTTGAAGTAAAACCCTTAGCTGTAAAACAGCTTACTCCCCTCCTGATATGTTGAGTCATTGTTAGAAATGAGGGTGCCAGAGTTGATAAGTCTGACACATTGACTGTTAAGTGCACCGTCACTAGTGTGATAGCTGCAATTGAGAAACACACAGCCCTTGGAAGTTCCAGTGCTGAGGAAGAGGTGGTCCAAACTGGGTCACCAACTCTGGAAGCTGCTGATCCAGTGGACAGGAGAGGAAATATTAAGCTGCCTGAATTCATTCAAGACTGGATAAAGAACAATATGAAAGAAAACAAACAGAATATGGCGATAAGTGTGAGAACTGTCCAGGTGGTTCAGGATGTGGAAGTGATACAGGTTGAGCCTCTCACGACACCTCATGATGACAGAGCTTTGGACAGCTGGTTTTGGTCAGTACTTTGGTGATTACTGAGGCAGGAGCGTATCTGTATTTTGAGAACTGATGTGATGACAGAGGGTTTGAAACAAGCTGAGGAAACATGCTGGACCTTACTGGACCTTACTACTCTAATCAGACAGATTAGAGACAGCTGTTCAGCACTGTGTCTGAGGGTCGATGAGACACCATTAAGCCTTGCCACCATCCTAAACTTCTGATCTCAGAGATTCCGGATGACTCAGCAAGTACAGATTCATCATTGGTAATAATCCTGACTAGAGGCAAAGTTTGTGGCCAAACCTTAGGACGCTAGGAGGTAGCTAAGATGTTGCTAGGGCATTGCCGTGATATCCCAGATGGTTGCGGACATCTTGCTTAGGCCACTGCAGAGCAGTTGTGGGCCAGAGGTTAGGGAACCAGCTTTGGGGCCAGAAGGTTGTTGGTTTGATCCCCTGAACCAACAGAACGAGACTGAAGGCAGCTAACTGCCCCTGGGCCCCATGGAGAGGGCTGCCCACTGCTCTGGACAAGTGTGCTCACCTGTGTATGTGAGGGTGCATGGGTTAATGCAGAAGTCAAATTCCACTGTGTACAATCATGAATGGTCAATAAGTCTAAGTTCATTACTATGATGCTGTGGTTGATAAAGTATCAGATTAGCACCTTTTTACACAGATCTGTAGTTGGCTTCCTGCCTTTCAGCTTGTTCAGATTGTCCCATTCCACCATACATTGTGCAGTCTCGGGTAGAATGTAACTGCTGCACCATTTAAGGTGGAACAGGAAAATCCAAATAAGAAGCTGGTGAATAGGACACCTTGTCCTTCTGGGGGAGTTCCTGTGTTTGTATGTGCCTGAACATTGGAAGCGGTTCACATATTCAAGGATTTCCTGATGTGTGTGCCTGTGTTTCTACCGGAGCTCAAGCTTAACTCTTAACTCTTCCTGCTGCTCTGGACTGCTGACCAGCAGCTTTCTCAGTTCTGAAATAGAAATAAAAGCCACTTAGAGAAATCCATACAACAAAGTTCAATAGAATATAACAAAACAAATTCGGTGAAAATGAGTTGGGTAATTTAATCATAAGAACATAAGAACCATGTCCCGTTTCCCCGTTCTTCATCCCCGGAATACTAACAGCACAGTCTAGTCTGTTTGCTTATATACCCCTGTTTTCCACACACCCATTGTGAAGTTTTGTGTTACCGAGCGGGCTACCCTTTGTTATCTCTGTTTGCTATCCTGCTTTGACTCTGCTTTGTTTTTTGGTTTCTCCCTTTTGTTTTGGTTGCTGGTTTGTTGTCTGCTTGGTTCTTGACTCTTGCTTGCCTTTCCGGTTTTGACTTTGCCTGTCCCCTTTGTTATGTTTGCTTGGATCCTGTTCTCGAGCCTGACTGCTAGCTTGTTAATAAAACCTTGCTCTGCTTTTAGCTCAGTGCGCGTCATTCTAATTACAGAACTCATCTTATCGCAATACATGTATTTTTGTTTACAAGTGGGTCTTGACCACTCTAACACGGAAGTAAACCTTTATTTATGTAGCACTTTTCCAGAACAAGTCTCAGAGTGCTTCAGTTGCTTTAGCTGAGTTAAAGTAGAGATACCCAAGGTACAACACTCCTCCAGTAAAAGCAGAAGTTCCACTGGAGTAAAAGTACTGAAGTGTTTATCTTCAAATGTACATATGTATGGAAAGTAAAAGTAACGTGATTTATTACGGCTCTTAATGGCAACTTGGTGAGGATGTGCACGTACTCCTTCCTTTCCAGGATTTCTAGCTTTGGTGTGTGTGTGTGTGTGTGGGTGTGTCCGTGTCTTTCCATCATAGGTCTGTACTTTTCCAACTGAAGAGTGCCTGCCTTCTCCTAAATATAGTTCTAGGGAACTCTTTTATAGTAGGCCTGTGCTAACATGTTAAACCACATACGCTATCATTGGTGTTTAGAAACCTGGAGTATTATAGGGATATGCATTTGACATGAATTCCTTGTGGGCAGTGAGGTTAACTCACTGGCAAAACTATAAATACACCAAGTAAATCACACTTTAACCGCACTCGTATTAAGTCTTCTCAGTCTTTCTCAATATTAACACTGTATTACAGTAACCCCCTTGTAACATAAAGCTTATTTGCACAGTTGTGTGGATTCTGTTATTATTAGTGTTATGATATATGTCCACGAGGACCTACTTGTGTATAGAATGTTCTCATACATACAGTAAGTACAGATATCCACATATCTCTTCACCTCCATTCCTGAATCTCCATTGTTATTATTATTACTATCCTATTTTCTATTTATGGAATCTTATGGTACTTTTTTCCCTTAGTGTAATACTTGTTAACAGTCTGTGCTCTTGTTACACGTCATACAAGTGTGCTCTCGCCAAGACAAATTCCTTGTGTGTGTGACATACATGCCAAAATAAAGATTTTGATTCCGATATTTGAGATAATTATGACGTGACAATGTCAACTGGACTACCTCAAGTGACAATCTTATCATTACATGCTTCCTCTCCAACGACACATGACAGGAGATAATGACTTTCAATATCTAATCTTTGAAGCTCTGTAGAGTCTAAACTCGCAGGTCAGTGATGTGTGACAAGCCCTAGACTGCATCAGTGGCCTTCAGGAAACTGGAGATACAGACCCGGAAACCACCAGGCTCCTCACCTCTTCTCTAAGGCGTCCATGTTGTTAATCACACAATCAATCCCATGATCAGGACTAGTAAACCTCAAGCTTAAAGCATTGTGGCTGAGCAGTAGTCAACTAGTTTGTGCATCCTCTAGTACCCTAGCTGTATAATGTTAGAAGCCCTGGAGTGGAGCTTGCAATGTTGGGCTGTTTTCAGACAAATTGACAGAACATCTTATTTAAAAACATACATACAACATACATAGAAAGGCACAAAGGCAGCCAGAGGCAGATACCACACATTAGCCAAAACAGTCTACTTCAGCAACACTCTTAGAACTAAATGACATGATTACATACAGTGGTGTTTGCCCCCTTCATGATTTCTTAATTTTTTGCGTGTTTGTCACTCTTAAATGTTTCAGATCATCAAACAAATTTAAATATTAGTCAAAGACAACACAAGTAAATATAAAATGCAGTTTTTAAATGAAGGTTTTTATTATTAAGGGAGAAAAAAAAAATCCAAACCTACATGGCCCTGTGTGAAAGTGTTTGGCCCCCCAGTTAAAACATAACTGTGGTTTATCACACCTGAGTTCCATTTCTCTAGCCACACCCAGGCCTGATTACTGCCACACCTGTTCTCAATCAAGAAATCACTTAAATAGGACCTGCCTGACAAAGCGAAGTAGACCAAAAGATACTCAAAAGCTAGACATCATGCCAAGATCCAAAGACATTTAGGAACAAATGAGAAAGAAAGTGATTGAGATCTATCAGTCTGGAAAAGGTTATAAAGCCATTTCTAAAGTTTTAGGACTCCAGCGAACCACAGTGAGAGCCTTCATCCACAAATGGCGAAAACGTGGAACAGTGGGGAACCTTCCCAGGAGTGGGCGGCCGACCAAAATTATCCCATGAGCGCAATGAGGACTCATCCAAGAGGTCACAAAAGACCCTACAACAACATCCACAGAACTGCAGCCCTCACTTGCCTCAGTTAAGATCAGCGTTCATGACTGCTGCATGGCAGAGTGCTAAGACGAAAACCACTGCTGAGCAAAAAGAACATTAAGGCTCATCTCAATTTTGCCAGAAAACGTCTTGATGATCCCCAAGACTTTTAGGAAAATACTCTGTGGACTGAAGTGGTAGTGTGATGGTCTGGGGCTGTTTTGCTGCTTCAGGACCTGGAAGACTTGCTGTGATAAATGGAACCATGAATTCCGCTGTCTACCAAAAGATCCTGAAGGAGAATGTCCGGCCATCTGTTCGTGACCTCAAGCTGAAACGAACTTGGGTTCTGCAGCAGGACAATGATCCAAAATACACCAGCAAGTCCACCTCTGAATGGCTGAAGAAAAACAAAGTGAAGACTTTGGAGTGGCCTAGTCAAAGTCCTGACCTGAATCCTATTGAGATGCTGTGGCATGATCTTAAAAAGGCGGTTCATGCTCGAAAGCCCTCTAGTGTGGCTGAATTACAACAATTCTGCAAAGATGAGTGGGCCAAAATTCCTCATTGCAAGTTACGGCAAACGAGTGAAAGACTCATTGCAAGTTACGGCAAACGCTTGATTGCAGTTGTTGCTGCTAAGGGTGGCCCAACCAGTTATTAAGTTTAGGGGCCAAACACTTTTTCACACAGGGCCATGTAGGTTTGGATTTTTTTTTTCTCCCTTAATAATAAAAACCTTCATTTAAAAACTGCATTTTATGTTTACTTGTGTTGTCTTTGACTAATATTTAAATTTGTCTGATGATCTGAAGCATTTAAGAGTGACAAACTTGCAAAGAAATAAGAAATCATGAAGGGGGCAAACACTTTTTCACACCACTGTATATTCTGACTCACTGGGTATTGTGTAACTTCGTTAGTGCTCCTCATATGACCATTTCTAAGAATCTTGTGATTCATAAAGCTACATGATGTACATGTCTTAGGTAGTATTTGGAAGCCACTCTGGTAGAAGCGTTTAATTGCACACAAAGTGGGGAACAGTATTATGTAACATGGGTTGTACTTCGGACCCTTTGCTCAAGTGGATAGTGAACGTGTTGCAAGAGTATTTAAAGAGAAGACAAAGAGTGTCTTCTGAGGACGTGAGTGAATGATCTACTATTGTCATCATATCTTCATCAGTGTAATGTTGAGACCTAAGCCCTGAGTCGGATCTTCTTTTCGAGTCTGTGCATGTGACATCAAGCATGTAAAGACGTGCGATGTGGTCTGAAAAAGTCCCGACCCCACACGTTTGACTTTTGAAAAGATTATTTCAGGCTTTACAGGGTGACTCGTATCAGTGCACACTCACCATTTTGTCTCCTGACTGCTTCAACTTTAACACAAATAGCTTTAAATAAAAAATAAAAAAACAAGAAACAATTCAGAGTAAGTCAGACAATAGGACAGTTCTGGACACATTCTGATTGTACAGCTCATTGGTTCTTTTGTTGTGTTTTAATTGTTGGATTTCTCGTTGGAGCATGTTTAAGGCAAAAGAACTTCTTTTAAGATATCCATTTTTAATGATTTGTTTTCAAATATATATATATATATATATTCCTTGTGTGCTGTGTACACTTGTATTTGATGCTTTGCAATGTTTGAATCTCATTTTATTTTTTTATTATTTCGAGAAATATTATTTAGTAATTAGTCATATTAATTATTATGGTAAATATATGCTCATTCCTGTAACACGGTCCAAAAACAACGGGACAGGAGCTTGTTTACCACTGCGGCATGCAATATTTTCTTTAAACAGCACTTAATAAATATATCGCTGCTGTCCAAAGAAAAACATGTATCTCCAAAATGGTACATTTACAGGAGAGGGCAAAAACCTCTTTTAAGTTGAATGGAAGTCAATGGAACCAGACTTTTTTTGGTCCAAGCAATTTTGGGCCATTTCTGTTGGTCCATTCATCATGAAATTTTCACACGGTGTAAACAGCAGCTGCTCGGTTCAAATGATGCACGAAAATAAAAATTGACAAAAATGGAGATAAATGGAGACTGAAGACACAAACTGATCCAGTTTAATATTATATTACGCAATATGTAATATTGTGCCATTCTTCAGTTACACCAGTATTCAGCTGTGCAATCAAACAGGGCCTTATCTAGTGGGAGTGCTGCCGTTCCAAATGGTAGTCAATTAAGGAAGGTTGCAAATGCAGAACGGTTTTATTAGGGGCATTCCAATATTCACAATGCATGTGACCAGCACTGGAAGGCATCATCAAAGGCATATCCACAAACAGACCAGGAGACAAGGAAAGGAGCAACACCACGGACAAGATAAACCGACAGAAACAAGACTGAAACACAGAGACTTCACAAGCTAACTCAGCAAACAAAGGGCTGGTAACAATCTGGGTGGTCCTTTTCTTCTTCAGTACAGAGAACCAAAGGATTGCTTCCATAAGCAATCTAAAAGGTCGACTCATCAGACCATCATACATGTTTCTACTGAGCATGAGGCCGGAGAAGCTGTGCAGCAGCATTGCTGGACACTGCTGATATATGGCTTCCACTGTGTATTGTCCAGTCTTAACTAGGTTTTGCAGATCCAGCAACGGATGGCATTAATTGACTATGATTTTTTTGAAGCACTCTCAAGCGTATGCGGTGATATCCATCACGGAACCGTGTGATCTGAGGGGTCGATAGCCATTCTTCAGCCTTTTTTCATGAACTTGCAGAGATTTCTTTGTATTCCCTGCACCACCAAAGAGGGTGAAACACCTCAAATTCTTTTTATCCCTCGTTGAAGAATGTCATTTTTAAACTGTTGGGTTTTTTGCTGATCAATTGTTTTGCAAAGTGGCGGTGAGCCTTAACTCACCCTTGCTTACATAGGACTAAGCCGTTCCTGGATGCTTCTATCCAAGCGCGATTGCATCACCTGTGTAAGATGTTATTTGTTTGCTTCAATTTCACATTGTGCTTAGTCTTACATTGCGCCTGTCCCAACTTCTGTAGGCCTCGATTTCAGAATGACTGTATATTTGGAAGAAAACACAATAGGGTTGATGAAGTAAAGGATTACGCATCTTGTCTTTGTATTGTTTTTGGTCGAACGCCGGTCAACTGACAGTAATAAATTACTACTTTCTGTTTTATTGGAATTCTCCTTGGAAGTGGGTTTGTATAATTGATCAGTGACAGTAAGGAAAGAGATCAAATTACAGGAAGATGAAGGAAGATGAAATCACGGTTAGATGGAAATAATGGGAAGATTAAAAAAGACTCGGTTAACCACTCATCCTGCTTTAGGCCACTATGATGCACTGTAACCACACTCATTGAATTGTGCCCATTGTACAAGCTTTCCCTCTACTAGATTGCACACTGCTGGTTTTTACCCATTTCTGTTTGCTGCAGTGCTATAGCTTCATCCAAAACTGTCGTCTTACACAGACCACATTTATGAATGGACTTCTAACGGTGGCATGCTAGTCTTGATCCACTATTTAGTGTGATGGTATGTGGTTTCTGGATGCAGCATATGATGCCTCTGGTTTTCACTTCCTTACTGAAACGTGATGTGTGGTCAGGTGAACACTTGCTCACTCAGTTACTGCCAACTCATTGTTTTCACCTACACAATACTTGTACATGGTTCCTATATCAATTCTCTGTTCCATAGCTCAAAATCAACTGGCATGTTGCATTAGGTTCTCCTTTCAGCTGCTGGATCATGAGAGCATTACATGACAATGCACATTTTACATTGCCATTACAGGACAATGACTTTTAACACACTGACACTTTTGGTGAACCAGGATTGGATCCAGTCGGCACTCCTACACCCACTACCCATTGCTACAAACGCAGCAAATGTCACTCACTGGCCATTTTATCCGAAACGGCTACCATATAAGCGCACTTTCCAGGTGTGCAATTGCTGACTGAAGCCTGTTGCTGCCCAATTTTTCAGCCCCCCATATACTCCATCCAGTGTGACCACTACAGGAGCACAGCTGACCACATATTATTTGTGTGGCGGACCATTCTAAGTGTACCAGGGATGATGTTTTGAATGTTTTGAACTGAAACCCAAAAACCCAGCACCCTAAAACCAGCACATGTGGATCTTTAATATGCCCAGGAATGTTTTGAATTATATTCAGCAGCAACAACTGCAACCAAACATTTCCTAGGACTGTAGATTGGACTTCCACATCACTGTGGAGGAATTGTTCCCTCTCTTCTTTGCAGATTGGTTTTAATTCAGACATACCGAAGAGCTTTTGATCACAATCTTCCCATTTATGACTGAGAAAATTCCACCAACCAAAACTATCCAGCCAATGGGTCATGTGGGCAGCATCCTGTGACCACTGATGAAGGACTAGAGGATGACCAACACTGCACTGTGCAGCAGCAGTGGATGAGTTATCATCTCTGACTGTACATCTACAAGGTGGAGCAGCAAGGTAGGACTGTCTAATAGAGTGGACAGTGAGTGGACACAGTGTTTAAACACTCCAGCAGTACTGCAGTGTCACTGCAGTGCTGAGAATGATCCACCACCCACATAATACCTACTCTGTGGTGGTCCAAAATTATTACTGGGACACTGGGAATTCCCCCACTCCCAACCAAAGTGGCCATTGAGTGTTATTCACATCATCATACATAGGAGAACTGTTGTTGTGTCAGAGCTTGTCTCGGAGTGGCTTTCCCAGAGACAGGTTTAGACTATTAGCAGACTAAAAGTAAACTTAATGTGTTCATTTACTCTGAGTTTTCCCTGGAAAACGAGTGAAGGAATGTCTCAGCATCATCAGTAATGCCACTGTAAGGTCACTGAGATCATCCTCATGACTAACACTGCTTTTCATTTTACCATTTAAGCTAGACTCAGTGACTCTAGGAGGTCTAGATGAAAGACAAGTAGTCTGTTTTCTGGAGTGATGCCCAGCTTTGATTCTGTAAACCCTGGACAAAGAAAGTCTTTGGTCCTCAATGTGTGTTAAACGTAAACGGTATCCATCGGTGGTAAACCAGTATGTCAACTACACTCCTGGGCACAAAATGTGCTGTACCCAAAACGGCAATACGTTAGACTTTTAGTGGTCTTAACATTCATTCGTTCATCTTCTAAACCGCTTGTCCTTCTGGGTCATGGGCGATGATGGAGCCTATCCCAGCACTCAATGGGCGGAAGGCAGGAAACCCTGAACAGGCTGCCAGTCTATCACAGGGGCAGACATAGAGACATACACACTCCCACCTAGGGGGCAATTTAGCATCCCCAGTTCACCTGACTGCATATCTTTGGACTGTGGGAGGAAACCAGAGCGCTTGGAGGAAACCCACACAGACAAGGAGAACATACAAACTCACATACTAACACAGAAAGGACCCCAGAACATGCATGTGACCTTAGCTGTACCTGACTGACTATATAAGGTCGTCCTCTTGTGCATACTTTCCATTCTGACTCACGCTGTTGTGTTGGTAGCATCCTTCGCAAGTGAAGTATGCCTCAGAGAAGACTTTGAAAGCAATTCAAGCAGTTGGAAGGGTGGGAGAGGGGTCCATCGTAGGGCTCCGGGAAGTGGGAAGGTCTTATTTATTGTGCACCACTGTGCAGATACGCACCAGGGACATGAAGGATCTGAAAGACCTACACTAACCACAGAGAGGGAGAACCAACAGATTGTGTGACATGCGCATAGTGACCCAACAGCCATGACTGCAGACATTCAGAAAGCAGTGAGGCAATCCATGAGTCATCCTGTTAGTGCCAGCACCATTGGCAGACGGCTGCTGGACACGCCAGCCAGGGGTGGCTGTGCAATGGTCCTAACAACAAATCATTAAAGAAACGAATAAAAGGATGTAGCACTGGATGTTTTCTTTAAATAGTTAAGCTTTGTATGTAGACAGTCTTTTGCAGAAAGAGGAGTCTATTTTGTTCCACTCAGCAATGACACCTTCATCAAAGATGAAAATAGTTTGTGTTATTATATAAGAGAAAAAAAAAATCTCTATAGAGTTCAAATCTGGACTCCATCAGTAAACACTACGGTACTTTGGGCTCCATTGTTTGTTGGCCTGGGAGTGTATATTTGAACCACGCCCTGGGCCTCCAAACAGTCTGTCCCTGATTGGGATGAGGGCAAAGTTAGCACTACTGTGAGTGTTAGGGTTAGGTTTTGGTCTTGGGCTAAGGTTAATGTTAGAGTGAATGTTAGGTTTAGAATTTGGCTTGAGGCTAATGTTAGTGTCAGCATTAAGGTTTTGGGTTTAGGTTTTGGGTGGAAGTTGAGTGGAGCTGTAGCATGAATGTTAGATTAAAGACTAGATTTAGGTGTCAGATTGAGAGTTGGGTTCGATTTAGTTTTTGGGGTGAGGTCATCTTTAGGGCTAGAGTTCTAAAACCATCGAGTTATGGTTGAGATATGCAGTTAAATAGAAGTTGATACCAAATTAAGGATTAGCAAAGCAGTGAGTGTGCACCCATGCAATGAAGTGTTATCACACCCACCATAGGCCTCTGAATTAGCATCAGTCTACGTGAGTAACCTGCCTGAAAGTATGCTTGTGTGACACACAATAAGAAAACACATCAAACAGCAAAGTACGGTTCAGTTCACCAGCCAGATCTCGGCGGGGTTTCCCTGGGTCAGAGAGATAAGAGAGCAAAACACACCAGTGTAAATGAGGACTCCAGTTTCATTCTTTTATTCATCTCAGACAATGCCTGACTGACTTTCTGTTGTATCTTGTGGATAACATAAAGACGCTGAGCTTCTATAAAAACTTGCTTTGGAAAATCTGTGCATGTCTCAGTTTCCTTGCTTTTCAGCATGTAGGCATGGCTGAATCACGCAACGTTATACAGTCTACTCTTAGAGAGATAAAAATGGTGCATAACACCAAGACATGAACATGCGAATGTTGTTGTTTTTTTTTTTTTTTTACATTGAATAGCAGTTAATGATCACCATGCACTTCAGCATGTCCAAATTTGAATAAAACATACACTCATCATCAAAAGAAATAGCTGCACCCAGAAGGAATCAACCGACAGGAATGAAACTTGGTGGGTGGGTGATATCATGAGACATGCAAATGATTCAAGTTTCACACTCTGCCATGCATGTGACAAAAGCAAGGACATGCCTTATTGCTGAACCTGATTGACTCTGTAAGGTCTAGCACTGGATTGCTGAACCTGATTGACTCAGTAAGGTCTAGCACTCTGCTAGACTCTGTAAGGATGTAGCACTGGATGTTTTCCCATTGATTTCTTTAAATAGTGAAGTTTTGTGTGTAAACCTGCAGACAGAAAGAGGAGTCGATTTTGTTCCACTCAGCAATGACACCTTCAAACAGATGCAAATAATTTGTGTTATTATATAACAGAAAATATCTCTATAGAGTTCAAATCTGGACTCCATCAGCAAACACTACTGTACTTTGGGCTCCATTGTTTGTTGGCCTGGGAGTGTATATTTGAACCACACAGGTCATCCTGTTGTGTGTTATTTGGTGCGGAACTGGACTCTGTGGTGAAGGTGGCAGAGAGGAGGACACTGCACAAACTGCTGTCCATTATGGATGATGATGGGCACCCACTGCACACCATCATTATGGACAAAAGGAGCAAGTTCAGTGGAAGGCTGTTATCACAGAGCTGCTCCGCAGACAGACTCCGGAGATCCTTTGTCCCGAGAGTCATCAGGCTCTTCAACTCTCCCCAGTGGGGCCGGAAGACGGAAGAGGACAGATGAGGACTGAATCTCTTATGTTAAATCAGAGGTTTATTAATCTGCACTGTACGACACTTTACTGTATATCCTGTACATCTGCACTCCTGGACACTCTAGACACTTAAATACCAACATATGCACATGTCTATTATGTTTATTCAGTATTGTCATTACCTGCTGATACCTGCGCCCCTTGCACATTGTTTATTATGGCACTGCCTTTTTACCTCCGGTATCTTAATGCCTATTTTTAGATATTTTGGATTGATATTTGGATTTTTGTAGATTGACTTTCTTGTATATATTCTTGCCTCATTGTAACAAGTGAGATATATTTATCTACAGCTGACGTATTATTTATGGTTAATATTTTTTGCCAAGCATACATGGTTCACTCAACTTGCAGAAATTAATTTAAAGCCAACTAGACATAATAGAATAGAATAGAATTTTTTTAAAGTCTAACATAATAAGTCGTCTGTATTTCAAACTTGCATTACTAAATACCCAAATACCTCGTATCCACCAACAACGTGCCATGGTTGTGCCAGAGCTGGCGCTGGTTCCCAGGGTCTATCGAACTTATTAAGAACAGGCCCACTGTTCCACTGGTTTGAGAGCCGAGCGATTACGTACCTAGATGTGGGTGGTCCTTAGTCATAAAAACGACATGGACCTCTCGCCATGGAGCTGTAGAGGTTCCTAATGGTGTCCTGTGATAATCCTTCTCATGCAACTTGAATATTTTCACACAGTTCCTACAGATCTTGTGGTATGGGTGGAGGTGAAGTGAGTTCCAAGTTCCTGTCAGATTTATTCTCATTGCAACTTTTTGTGCAAATATTCTTTTTATGAAGTAACTGGGAAAGGCACATACCTATCTAAATAAGATCTAACATTTCTGCAGAACTGCAGAACTTCATCATCCTGAAGTGGAGGAAGATCTAGCCATCTGGTCAAAATGAGCAATGGAGGATAAAGAGCGTTGTAGTATCATTCCCTAGAAGACTTGATGCTGTTGTTACTGCCAAAAGTGCTTTAACCTAAGTACCAAGTGAAGGGTCTTATCGGACTTACGTAATTGGGATATTAATGCATTTCCAAAAAAC